>CM052279.1:28336243-28486108 GCA_028455765.1 Lasioglossum oenotherae | reverse complement strand
GATTCCGATGAGCTTTATTTCAATGGAAAAAGATATTTAAAACATCGTATAAGATATAAGAATGTATAAGATATGTGGGTCCTCACCGATTTCGATGACTGAAATATGTTATAAATTCGATGTTTTAAATATCTTTTTCCTTTGAAATAAAGCTCGTCGAAATCGGCGAAGAGATAGTATGTACATCGATCGATTTACAAATACAAATTTTTACAATAATATCGTAAACTGAAGTCGACCGACAAAAACCGTAAAGGGAAATGTTGTTCAGAATCATGGCATTGACAACATATCCAAAGCTTATCGCGATTGGCCAAGAGATAGTACATCGATCGATTTACAATTACAAGTTTTCACAATAATATCGTAAACTAAAGCAGATCGACAGAAACTGTAAAGGGAAATGTTGTTCAGAATCATGGCATTGACAACATATCCAAAGCTTATCGAAATTGGCGAGGATTCACATCATCGAGAAACTTTTGTTCGTTGCGATATCGCGGCGTGCCACCGACACTCGGCTGCCGGTGGTCTAGCTTGCGCTCTGATTGGTCCGTGTTTTTCGTTAATAACTCGTTAACGGAGCCGCGGACGACATTTTTTCAAAGGAAAATGTCGCTTGAAATGATCTTAGGAACCTCCCATTTTCGACTCCGGAGGTAATTTTGAGACACCCTGTATATAATTTAAATATATTTATATAATTATTTATATAATTACATAATTATTTAAATATCATTATTCCGGTAGATCTTATTTTAGTCAGACGTAAGTGAATGCTAATTCAGGTGTTACATATTCCGTTTAATATTATTTATTAATATGTTTATTTATATTTTGCAGTTATTTTTAAATAAATAATATTGTTTTAATGTCGTGGAATTCAGTGTTTCGGTTATTTGAATATACTTTCTCAGAAATGCACGCCTAACGAAAAATTTCACTAATAAATGTCGCATGTTTTCGAAGTTTGTCCAAAGTTAAAGTAACATTTTCTCGCTTATCTAAAAAATCGAAACTGTATAGGATACATTCGAGGCTCCACAATCATACTAAGAAGAGAACGCTGTCTCTCCTTTGTTTTCCAGATCGCTTCGATAGCGCCGCTTATTTTTGAGCACAATGGGGCGCGAACTTTTCCGAAACATCCCTCACACCCCCACGGTAGATGAGAATGCAAATCGGGGGTGATACGCGGGCAGACACACACATCTCTCGGGAAAAATGAAATCGTTATCGATGCTCCCAACGCTGGAACACCGTTCACTCCGTAGAAAAACGGGCACACCGTGGAAAAATACCGGAAATTGGGGACGCCGATGAATTTTTCACCGACAAATTAAGAACTATCCGTGTAAACGGATGACCCGTCGGAGGTATTCAGAGTTCAAAGGCTCCTCGGAGAAATATTATTTCTCGAAGTTCTGATGCGTGTAATCCCGGAAAATGCACTCTCAAATCTTTTCGCAATGAAGTTTCAAATGAACCGTAGAAGGAATTCGGAATCCTTTGAGACGCCGATGCGGAATACAATCTATGCTGCTATGTGCGACCCGAGATCGCTGTTTTACATGCTACTTTATTTGCAAATGACTCGCGAAAGCCCTGTTCGTTGTTTTCGAGCGACCTTTGATGCCCTTTGATGAATTGAACATTAAAATGCACTAAAAAGGAGAAAATAATTTTTTTAGACATTAGTGACTATAAATAACAGCGTCGAGCGCTAAACTTGACGTCATCTTCGTGGGTGCTTCACGCTTTTATTTATAGTCACTAATGTCTAAAAAAATTATTTCCTCCCTTTTACTGCATTTTAATATATGCGTGGTTTTTAAAAAGTTTTTGTTATATATTTTTTTATTTTCTACATTTTAGTCTTGTTCAAATGGAACGCAAGATGTAGTAATACTAGTATGAAATAGTAAGATATGGAAATACGCGAGATAGAATGAGTGAATGACTCCGAGAGACGACGCGACGTCTCTTGATGGAGTCCGAAATGGAATTGAATGAACGGAACACCACACTGAGTGAACTCCTTCGGTTCGAAATGGGTCAGCGGAGTGGAGACGAGTGGGAGAGGGAACGCGTAGCGGAGTAGAGAGCGCTGGCGCGCGGAGTGGGGATCGCTGAACGCGATCACGTACTACCGAGCATCGCGCGACGAGATGTGTAGGTTAATATTAAAATTTTTTTCTCCTGAACGCACAGTTTTTTTTTTAAATTTATTTTTTAATATTGCATTGTCATCCAGTTCTGAGCTATGTTTGAAGTTTCCAGTCTCTAGCTCATCGGGAAGTGGTTTAAAATTCGATTACAAGATTTGACGCATACACCAACAACGACAACTCGGCAAGCTAATATATAAGCGTGGTAAAAACCTTTATAAAAAAAGGGAACATTTTATAACTTGATTATATGCAGTGGAAGAGTTAAATCAAAATGTATCTATTCTTTCAGTAAATTTAATATAATAAAGAATAAATTAAATAACAATCCCAGTATCCATAAACATCTGCACAGCATTTCGATTACGATTACACCGCGACAACCGCGATTCAGTCTTTTTTCTCGTACAAAGTGAAATAAAAATCTCGATCCAGAGACGGCACGAATTTCCATAGAAAAAAAATGCCCCGGCTAAAAGCTCGACGAGTGTTGCCAGGTTTTTCTCTCTCCATCGTGTTCCCAGAATGCAGCGGTTTCGAGGCATGGGTGCAGTCGTCCGCGTCGATCCGCAACGCGCGGTGCAGCGATGCGCTCGCGACAACGCACCGATGCAACGCGCAGTTGCACCAGCGACCACGCGAGTCCGGCTCGTCGCATAATTTCCGTCGCGTTCACGGTTTTTTCGCCCGCAACGAGGGAAAATATCGGGATCCCGGGGCGTGACGAGGCTTGCGGGTTGCAGCGGTGCAACGGGGTGCAACGAGGGTCCGGGAAAAACGTCGAGGCGAATAGGGAGCACTCGGCTCCCTCCACGGCTCGTTTCTTTTTATTGTCTTCGTAGTACGAGCCTGTTATCGACTTCGACGAGAAGACCGGCCCGAAAAAAACCGAAACATGAACGCAAGTTTCGTCGGATTACGATGGGGGCAAATCAGATTCGAACTTTTATTTATTTCGAACTGAGGGAAGGTTTTATATATATATATATATATATATATATATATATATATATATATATATATGTACCGGTGATTGTACTTGAATACCAAATGGGGTCTCGGAAGAAGAGTTGGTCGAGAATGTATGCAGGAGTGTGCTGATAACTTAATTTTGAGAAACTCCTGATTAGTTATTCTTTTGTTGTTGTGAATAAAAGGACAGCAAGCGTCAATACACTGCAGTCAAAATTTATTTCTTTGGATGTATATTGTTAGAGAATGGTTAAAAGTTTACACAGGCACGTAATGTAAAGTAACTTCCTTTAGTGCTCCGTAAACCTATTGTTGAAAATGAATTTTCGTATAAATTAAAAATTGCCATGTTCCTGGGATAGTATAGACATATTGCTGGTAAATCTGGATACCAGCACATGTAGGAATTACCAGCAACGAGAAAGTAGTCTCATTTGCGAAAGAAGCGACCAAAGAAAGTCCTTCGCCAGATATCAAGGCTTCAATTGCTCACCTAACCAGAGACCTCAAAATTCAAGCAAGATTGTCCACTAACATCCAAATCAAAGATCAAGGCCTAGTCAAAGGTGCCAACTACGTTAGATTTTATCACAAGGACAAAGGTAAGCTATGGTACACTGGACTTGGAATCTCCAGAGATTTTTTAGTTTTTGTTAATAGATCTTGTGCCAATCACTATAATTTAAACGGTTCGTTAGCAAGGGTTAACGTTATAACAGTAAAGTTAACCCTTACAATAAAGTTAACAGTGCTTGCCAATGCGGAGCGGAAATCCAAGACCTAAATCACGTTATATGGCAATGCTCAGACTATGAAAACGAACGTAATACATTAGAAAGAAAGCTTCTCAAAGGCAAGTACTGTTTCCCTCTTCGTATCAGTTCCTTTTTATGTGAACCTGATATAGAAGATCTGAAAATAATTGATAATTTTCACAATGTTCCGTAAGAATTTAGGAACAATGTAACGCCTAATGTAAGCCAAACGTAATACACATATTGTACTTGATATTATATATAAACCACTTGGTTTCAAGCAATAACAAATAAATAAATAAATATTGCTGGTAACATTTGTTGTTAACGTTGTACAATATTTCCCTTTGATGTGCACGATGTCATAAGAAAGACATGACGCGTCTGAGGGTTAATTCAATTGTTACTTTTTTAGTTTTGAAAGAAGGTGATCCAGTCACCGTGTGAAAATGCGGCACCAATTTTGCGCATACATTCGCGACCATAATTAGCAAGTTCCTATTTATCGAGTGTATGCGACGAGCAAACTCTGGCAGCGCATACACATTAATCGGGGAGTCGAGATTCGCTATCGTTCGAACGGTTACAAAAAGGGGGATGACACTCTCGGCAAACATAGTCGAGGGGGATGATTGTTTGCACACAGGGTAATAACGTCGCCGGTTTTTTTCCTGTGTCAGCGCCACCTGACCTCCTCTCCCGGATGGCTCGCGTGTCCAGACTATAGTCCAGGTCGGTTCCTTCAAACTTTAACGAGCAGGATCAACAGGTGCCTCGGGGATATCCCTAGTTGCGTTCTAGCGCGATACTTTTCAAATCTATGACGAACTGATGGACGAGCGGCTGTCACTAGGATCTATTGCAGTGTCTGCCAAAGTTTCGACACCTGTGTACCCCTTCTATAACTGTCGCGACACTGAGTGTCCCCCGTTAATAGTATCTCATCGGTGTCTATGGTTCATGGCTAAACACTTTTTAATGGAACCATTAATAGTAACAGTAATTTTCATTATAAACTAACAAGACACCCTCAATAACGTCATCTAATAGTTTCATTTAAGATTGCAATGTAAAAGAAAATTTCTATGCTTTCTTTTGGTACAGCAAAATTATTGAAAATTCTATTAATAGGCTGTCGGTAGGTAGTGTTAATATTCTTCATTCATAATTTTAATGTGGTAAAAATGATATTGTACATTAATACTCCTAGTCTTTTAATATTTTCAATGTTTTAAATTACGCTTGCTCATTTTTGTTATAACTGCATAAAATCTGAAGTCTAATTATAATAATCTCATATCCATTGTTGCAAAATATGAGAGAAAACCTTATACAGGGTGTCCCAGCTAACTTGACCACCTTGAATATCTTTTTTGTTTTTAAAGATACGTCAAATGTCTGAAGGACAAAGTTGAATGGTAAAATGGGGCTCATAAGGTACCAACAAAATTTTTTTTCTCATGTAATTTTTTTTAGAGATATAAAGGTCACCTTCATTTTTTTAATGGAATGTGGTATTTTTTAATACATCAATCGATGCAGCTGGACATTCGTTATAAAAAAGTACTAACCTATGTATATCGAAAAGTTAGTAGTTCAGGAGATATTTCAATTTAAAAAACCCTAAAATACCATTACTGTCGTGCTAAGACGTTACATAAGTAAGTAAACACTAACGTCTTAGTACATGCTTCGTGAAATATTGAAACGATGTAGCAGATAAATTAACAAATACTCTGTATCAACAAATCCTCGATCGCCAATCTCTCTATTTTAAAGCTTCAAGAGCAAAGCGACTGCTGTGCAATTACGAAACAAATCGCAAGGAGATCCAATAACAAGTAGGATTCTCATAATCATTTGGGACCGGCGCGAATAATGATCGAACGAAAGTTGCTATAAATCCGCGTCATCCGGAGGTGTTATACCTATTTGTCCGTCCAAAACAATTTAACGGGGCGCGAATAAAATGATTACGGCAACGCGAAAATCCACGCGACACAGAGACACGGCGGGCGCGCGCTCCTAAATGGGAATAATTAACGGCGAAAACGTGGAAACGCCGCCTATTATAATTCCATCATCGAAACGCATTTGTCTGGACAGCGGAATCGCGAGCCGCGCAATAATGGGTCGTCATTATTCTTTAATGAACCTTATAGATCCGACAGATCTGCGTTCAGCCGAGTCGTCGGCAAAGTTACTTTAATCAACGAAACATTGTCGCTTGTTCGTCAATTAAATTCGTCTGCAGTTGCCATCGGAGCACTACCTGCCTCGTACGACGGTAATATAGAAGATTACAATGTACAGATTGTATCAAAATGTTCGGATGACAACAATCTACTCCAAAGCATTTTTTTCGAAACACTCTGTGAGATGTACCTTAGATTCAACACCCCCATTGATCTATTTCACGGAAATTAAGGGTTGACGAATTTTGTAACACATTCTCTTCAAAACCATCTGTTGTAGAACATTTTTTTCCTGATCTTCTACATATAAGATGAATCTTAGAATGAACACCCCCATTGCATTATTTAGGGGTTGTCTTATCTGTATCAGTTTTTTCCTATTCCTCTGTAGTTAAATTATCTTTTCTTAAATGAAGAGTTGACGAATTAAAACAATTCTCTGTTGAAAACAATCTGTTTTAGAAAGTATATTTTTCTAATCCTCAAATGAGATGAATGTTTATAGCGACACCTGATTGAATTATCTTCTCCAAAAGAATGAAGGGTTCGTGAATTGAAAAAATTCTTCGTACATAACAATTTACTTATTAGCGCCTATCAGTAAAATTCTACCGAATCTTACATCCTGGAGTTTGTGATAGATTTTTGCGAAAACTAAATCGCGAATTCGATGCGCACACCTCAGAACGCCATAACGAAGTTCTAACGAGGCTCGATATTTTATTTATAAACCCTCGAATCTATCGAGAAGGGGGACAAATATCGGCATGCTGGAATGATCACGAAGAAGCTTGAAATTTGCATGAGGATCCGCTAATAATCCTCTCCTCGGATGTAATATCCAGGATGAAGGAATAATACAGACGTAGAAACTGAATAATGATGGAGGGGGTGGTAATCGAGACATCGTAGACGGGTTTCTGTGCAAATAAGAAAGACGCCTCGCGACAGGGACGGTTTCCATCGTTCCGTTTTACTGGGGGAGACATTATTCCATTGCTTTGCATTATCAGAGGCGCAGTTTTAACTGGTGAAACGCTGGGGATTTAGCGCTGCTATGATAAATGAAAAATATTTAAACGGTAGCTAAAGATGCGAGATTATACGTGAAAACACTTCAATCTACTTCCTAACTCCCATTTTTAATCAAATCCCATTTCGTTTAATTAATATGGATATTACTGATCTCTTTCAGTGCATTTGTTAGTTTAGAATATTTGAAAGTCAATCAGTGGGAACCAAATCTTTTCAGATCAATCTATTTGATCGACAAACGGGATACAGTGAGTCACGAAAGTATTCGAACGATCTGAAATGAAAAGTTTCACGCTTAAAAAATATAAGTCATTGTATTACGAATTATAAAATGTTTTTGTTCCTATAGTAAGATATAAGTATCATGATTATACATGTTAAATTTAAAGTGTCTTTGATACCATAAACAATACTTATAAAACATTTCGCAGTAACGAAATTACTAACCTGTGTAATCCTGATACTCTTATACATTACTATAAAAATAAAGAATGTATTGTAATTCGTAATATGACACATATTTTTTAAGCGTGAAACTTTACATTTCAGAGCATTCGAATACTTTCGTGACTCACTGTATATTACATAACGAGTGTCCACAATGTATTGGAGAATCGAATACACTCAGCTTGTCAAACGCACGGTTCCCAAATGTAAACAATTCATAATAAACAGTGCAGTCGTGTTTACACGAAACATTCCTTCAAAAATAACTACCGTTACTCAAAACAACGTATTTTTACCTGTCCTAATCGCTCAGATGTCGAACTATCATCTTGCTCACCACTTTTAAACCCCTGCCAGTCATCGTACAACGAAGATCTATCATCCGGTGCAAAATCCTGAGACTTTTTCCACCAGATCCATCCACCCACGTGTCGAACATCACCGAATTATCGAATCGACGGATCGGTACGACAAAAATGGAGAAACCGACTAATGGATCTGGATTATTCCATCGATTATCTAAAAATCATCGACGCGTCCAAGCAGGTGAAAGTAAATTTTGAGAAAATTCGTTTTTTCTTTGCAAAATTCTAAACACACTGCAGAGATAGCAACTGGTCGCGTCTTTTTCTAGCTAAATCTCGGAGTCAATTACGACGGGATCTATGACAAGGAGGATCCACGGAGCTGTTTGTGGACGACCACCGGCTGCGTGTCGGAGATCAACGTTGACTGTCAGCTGTCCGTGCGAAAACGAAACGAAAATACCATTGACACAGATTTCACCGGTGGGTAGAAATAGAGAAAGGGCCCGGGACCGAAAACAGAACCGAAGGGTCACCCTTCGAGGGTCGAAGATGTCGAGGGACACGCCTAACTCCCTTGCGAGAGCAGTGTACGCAGTGGCTAAAATTTCTATAAAGTCATCTTCTTTTTAATAGATATTTTAAAAATATCACCATTTTTGTTGATTTATCGTATCTGGTCTTGTGCCTTGCAGACACTCGGATAGAGGGACTGCGTACTCTAGACCGCTATGTTTACTATTTACGTTTGTTTTGATTTTTTTCTGTGTGGTGCAGAACACAAGTGCGAAATTTCTATAAAGTCACTTAGTGTTTCTCTGTAATCTAAGCAGAGAACTACGGAAAACTGCGAATATTCTAAAAGTATTAGTTTTAGAACTCAAAGAAATCCTGTTTGATATAATTTGATTCACATGTATGAGAATGCCGAGAGGAAAAGTACTAACGGGGGGCATTGAACGATTTCCTGCGCGAGCGAAGTCGCGGGCGAAAGCTAGTTTTACATATTTTCAAACCTATTGTTTTAAGATCAACATTGATTCTCTTATCGGACCGAATAAAAATAACCACCAATTTGAATAGGCTACCAAAAACTTCAAATTTAGATGGAACGTTTGTAATTCTGGATCGAAATGGATCCGAAGGTTGAACATAAAAATGTCGAAAAGTGAAAGGCAGCTCCGTATTTCAGTAATTTGCACGCAGTTGTTGCACACATGGTTACGTACACACGTACACAGTATTGATGATGACGACAGCAATGTAGACTAATTATTTCGCGCAGGAATATAACGCGTACGTGTACGCTAACGATGCACACAGGTTAGCCGGGTGATGTTTCAATTATAAACGTATGCGAAAACGGAACGCGAAATGAATATAATTGGCGTGACTAAAATTTTATCGCAATCAACTTACGTGTTAGGTGTGTACAGAAGATACATATAAAATCTTTTCTCAATTCTCTTTCATAGACACGATCTACAGTCCATATAATTAAGTCGTTCATTTAGACACAGCAATAGCAAACAAAGAATTGTCGATTATAACCATTGTAATTATAATTCATTATGGTGCACGATTGAAAAAGACTAAAACACTTTGAAGACTAATATGAAATGAAAAAATTATTCATTGAATTAAGAAGAAGAGGAAAAGTTTCTGACAGACGATGGCGAACAAGAATGAAAAATGAACAAGAGATTAATATTTAGACTGCCTTCTTGTGGAAAGTTTCCCAGGACAGATAATTCTGTCATTTTTCCTCCTCTCGACGGAGGATCATCTAGCCGGAGTTGCATGATTCAAAGGGACGAGTCTCGTGTCTCGTGGAACACGTTGCTCAGTTTTAGCAGCTCGGATACAAGGAACGCTGAATCTTTCATCGCTTTGTCCCGCTCCTACGGCGACCGGCTAAATTCGGAGCTAAGTGGGACGGAAATAGTGTCGAACGGGACAATTAGAGATACAAGATCGACCACGGAGACTTTAATCGATCATGGCCCCTGCGTGGACTCTAAGGAACCCGGATTTGGGGAGACTTTCTCCTAATGTTCTCTCTTTGGCAATTCTTATCTTCTTTCGGATCTTTGAACAACTTTTCGGGTTTTCCGGGGGTTTTTGGTACAGACTGATCCCTTCAGGGGGTAGACACGTTTTTAGGATTGCAAGAGTGTGTAAAAATAGGACTTTTGAAAATACTTTTGAAAATACGAGTGTACTCCCTCCAGGTCCATTCTTATGCGAGACAAGCCAGATTTACAAGAAATGCTTTTAAACATTCTAATGTCTTCGGAGTGACCGATTATGTCAATTTTCTCTTGGTAATTAAATCGAAATATCGACGTAAGGCTCTTGAATACATGCAATTCAAAATTACTATGAATAAAGGGTTTGATTCATAGTTACTTATTTTATATACACACGCGAGACTCCGAGATCAATTTCCTGCTTCTAGATATCGCCACGTGCTAGATTCATTTAGCGCTTCTAATTTGTTCGGGTTTTATACGTTCGCAAATATTGAATTTTTTATATGTATAGACACCAGAAATTACATTTTATAAATTGCTACTCTTACGGAAAATTATTCTTGGAAATATCAGATCGTTGCAATGCTAAAGTCTTTGAGAAATTGTACAAGAAACGAACGTTCTGCCAAGTCTTCATTGAATCAAGAATTCCACTGGTACTCTTCCAAAAATTAAATGATTATAATCGAAGAATTACATCAAAAGGAAACCAAAGAGTCATGTTGTAATGCACTATCGTTTAATTAATTCATGAGCCAAATGAGAGTCGTGCGATAATATATTTGACCCCATTGATAAATCCATTTTTATACTGATATATTTGACGTTCGTGATCTGGCCCCTACAACTTTAGTTTTATTAAATAAATCATTTCGACTCTGTCAGATGAATTTAATATTACCGTCACATTGTTTAGAAGAGATTAATTTTTATGTAACACCCATACTCTTGTAATTGATGCAGACAGTTCTTATTTTGCACAAAGATCTGCAATCCAGCACGTTAACCCTTGACAACACGAAATAATTCACGCAAGAGCCAAACATCGTGAAAAATATTAAATCAACATTGTACTCGTTACAATGGCCACAAGGGGTAAAACCACAAGGGTCCTTTTAAATAACGGAAAAGCGGCGGTGGAGCTAAATGCCTTCGAATCGAAAAAGCAAGGTCCGAGACAAAACGGAACGAAGTCCGAAAGAAAGAAGATAGGCACTTGTTACCCGGAGGAAAGCTCAAAGAGAATGGGAGAACGCGGTCGACCGGGTAAGAAGAATTTTGTTGGGGACAGGTTCAAGTCGTTGAAGAAAAACAGAAGCATCCTCTCTCGTTCCCGAGGACGTTCAGGAGGATCGGTTTAATTCGCGAAATGAGAGAGGACCTCTGGCGGAAGAGGAACTGGAGTTTATGATAAAACGACGACGAGGGCCAGTGCTATAACCGCGACCGAAAGAAATTGTTGGCGCGCTTTCGGGGACGACGGTGCTTCTGTCGCGGATATTTAGAGGAAGCTAAAGGCGAGGCCCTTCGAGGTAAAAAGGTCGACAACGACCTCTGTTAAAAATATCACTGGAGACCGGGTGCTTGTTGCAGCTTCGGGCGGTTTACACGGAGCCAATTACTTTCGTGGAAGCTCCGTAAGCCGTGCTCAAGAATACGTGTTATCCTGGAAACTCGATTCGATCCGTGCGTTCCCGATAAAATCCGACCTCCCGAGGAAAAAAGAATTAATAGATGCGGGCCGCGTCGCGAATAGAAAACGTAATGGATACGGGTATAAATGATATGACACGGATTTCTACTTTTTCCGGTTAGTACTTCTCCCGGGCTCGCCTGCGTTATCATTGGACTGCGGATTTTCAGAATTGTTGACGAAAACGTGTAGATTGAATGTCGAACAGAATAACCATTTAAAAAATTTAACCCCTGAAAATTTCACTTTTGAATCCTCCCAAAAGGAAAGGAGGGGGCCCTCATTTTCCGAATTCAATCTGCAAAATTTCTATTCTTCATCGATAACAGCGTTAGAGTACTAACATTTTTTACGGAAGTGTTCCGGATTTTAGAAATAAGTATTTTTTCATTTGTATTAGAAGCGTTATTGGCTTTGTAGCCAAAATCGTTTTTGAAGAGAAATATATATCCACGATTTTCAGATAAGAAGTAGCATACTATAACGCGCAACAATTTTTACACGCCCGGGCATCTTAATATTTAATAAATCATTCAAAATCTAAGATAACTTCTCTCTTTTGCTTGTTTGTGTACGTGTATACCTTCCAACTTTAACTCGGTTAACAGTGAACTTACTTTCAAACTTTCATCAAAAGACGCTAATTGACGGTGAATCTAATAAGAGACATGATTAAACTTTGCCCTACGAAACAGCATTTAAGTGTAATTTTACGGAAATGTGCACAAAGTGAAGAAAGTTGTACAGAGGTGATGAAAATGGAATTTCAAAGGGCTGCAAGGGCTGACTGGATCAGAATCGACCCTGCATTGACCAGGTCGCGGTATTTCTGGTTAGCTGTTGATCAGTGATTCGTTTCCTTTTAGCAGTCAGGGAAAAATTGAATTATTTTGAATAAATTTTTCATTGGTTTTATGAGATTATTCATAACAACAACAACAACTTGATCCGAACAGCATTGAAATTCCCCTTTTTCCGTAGGCCCTTCCAAGGACATGTATGCATAGTATTTATGTAGACTGAACGGAAGAGCCTAAACAGCTGACTGAGAAAACAAAATGTTTCCTCGTCCTCGGATTTAAGGCGGTAGTATACCCTCGGATTGTAACTAGAAAGGAACTACAATCTTACTAGATTTTGGGTCGGAACCATGTCGAAACATAGGTTTGTGCGCTTCAGTTGTTTGACCTTATTTGAGCAGATTTTGGGCTGGATGAGGACTCATTCTAAAGAGGAAGATTCATCACAGTGCGCTCTGGTCATCATATAAGCCAAAAAAATCTTTTAGAGACAGAAAAATGTATTGAAATCTGCGGGTTTTTTTCTAGATTTTTCCTCTACTTTGGGCCCTTATATTATTAGATATAAACATAATCTCGTTAAAATCATGACCAGAGTGCACTGTCATGAACCTTCCTCGTTAGAATGAGCCCTCACCCAGTCCAAAATCGTGTCTGACATGTGACGAAGATTCTAAACAGATTCTGATAAAAACGTTCGTTAATAATTTCCTTTAAACCGAAATAAAATTCTATTTTGGTTTCGTTAATATACGGTTATTGGAGAGCATATACGAATACAATTTTTTAGGAAATTACGGTCTACAAAAAAAAGTTCTGACCCCTGAAACCGTAAAATAAATCGTAGGACAAGGGGTTGAACAATTCGCATCACCGCAACATAAGGAATTGCTAAAACTATATTTTAACGCGGAATCGCGGCGCATAATCTCAAAGCTATAAAGTCTGCATGAAAGGACCTGGAGGTAGGAGAGACAATAGGTAGAACGAAGAAGAGTATAACAATGAAACTTACCCCAAAGTGGTCATAGTCACGATGGTGTACCAGAAGGCGGCAGGTATCGATGTGAAGTTCGTCCCGTCGACGTTCTTCTCCGCGTAGAACATGACGGTGGCGAATATGATGATGGCCATGGCCAGAGAGAAGACGAGGAAGCCGAGCTCGGACGCACACGACTTGAGCGTGTAGCCGAGGATCCGGAGACCCTGCGAGTGCCTGGAGAACTTGAAGATCCGGAACACACGGAAGACGCGCAACGTGACGAATGCCCCGGAGACGTCATCGTTGTCGGTGAGACCGAGGCCGATGTAGTACGGCAGTATGGCGACCACGTCGATGATGGACATGACGGATCTCGCGAACTTGATGCGTCCCGGGGCCGCGAACAGCCTGAGCAAATACTCGGCGGTGAATATCATGACGCACGCGGTATCCAAACAGAAGAACACGATCTTGTAACGTTCGCCGCATGACAGCGTACCGGCGCGTCCCGGGCGATTACCGCACGGCACGGTCTCGACTACGTTCGCCAATACGCTAACGGCGATGAAGAAACCGGTCACGTAGTAGAAAACCAGAGCGGCGGTCGAGATATGAGGATTCTGGAAGGCCCGCCACATCTTCTGCCTGATGTCGAGCAGCTGCTGGAGAGTCTGGTCCCCGTTCTCGCTGAGCTTGTCGTCCATCAGCCTCTCGGCGTTTTCGCGCTTACGGTCGCGATAGTCCTCGTAGCAACAGTCGCCGATCACGTCCGGCAGAATTCCGAAGAACGCCAGCTCCTCGTCGTAACTCGTCAGGCATTCGTGCTTCGGATAGTGGAGCTTACCGGTCCGGTAGTAGTTCAGTATATGACGGAAGATGTCCGGATCACGGTCGAAGAAGTACTCCTTGCTCTCCTCGTCGTAGAAGAACTCGCGCTCGTTCGAGCCAAGAAGAGTGTCCGGATACTTCTCGAGGGTGTTCCGCCATGTCTCGAAACGGCGGCCGCTCACGTTGATCAACAGCTTCTCGTCGTCGGCTTTGCGACGATCCTTCGGGATCGGCGGCGGCGGCAGTGGGTGCGTGGCGATCGGCACCCAACCGATCGCGGCCGCTCGGGCGAACGGCAGCCACGCTGCCACCGAGGCCATGCTCGACGGTGGTATACCTGTCCGACCCTCGGCGAACTATCACTTGTCCCGCGAATTTTCACACGAAACTCACTTTTTACGACAAAACGCACACCCAGTAGAACGTCCTCCTCGCTCGCTACTTTCCCTCCCCTTTCAACTAGCACCGCCTAAGGATCCGGAAACTTTCGCAGTACTTTTCGAGTACCTCTGCACTCTGGATCCTCCGATCATTCCCTTCCCGGGATAGATCCCGCCAAACTTGTCGAGCCTAGAATCTAGGACTCTCTCTGAGCCCTTTCAGCTAGCACCGTCTCGTGATCCGTAAACTTCGCACCTTTTCGAGTACCTCTGGATCCTCCGATCATCCCCTTTCAGAATATCGATCCACCGGAATCAGCGGAACCTAGAACCCAGAACGAGATCTTCCAGGATTCGGTAAGCCGCTTTAGCTAGCACCGGCTCGGGATCCGTTAACGCGTTCGCACCTTTTCGACTAGCTCTGCACCCTGGATCCTCCGATCATCCCCCTCTGGGATCGATCCAGCGGCACTGGTCGAGCCTAGAACCGTCCCCTACGATTCCCTGTATAGTCCTCTGTCTGCGCGAGTGTCTCCAACAATAGTTAGCCGGTCTTGCAGACTCATCCGGGCGGATCTCTATTAGCTGATCGTGGCACAGCGATCCCAACGCGTCGACGACCACGACCACGACCGCCGTGCCGACAACGCGACCCTACGACCACCGTACACCAAGTCCCTCGTCATCGTACAACACCATTCCTTCGCCGTGATCGCTCTCGATCGAGTACCCGATCCAATCGGTATTACGAACCGGCGTGGGATCGCAAGGAACACCGCGGCAGCCAATCGCCTCCTGGCAGCGTGCCCTCCAACATCATTGATACGGCACTCAACGGTGCTCGCTCGAAAAGAGAGAACTATCGTGCCCCAGCGATTCCCGACGTACAGCCAAAGATCTTCCACCTGTTCCTTCTCTCTAAGCCGCGCGAGCCTGTTCCTCTTTATCCTCGAGAACCATCGAGAAACCGAGGCTACATCCTACAGCACCTGAAGCGGATCTTCTCGATCCTAGATTTCTCCGAGCGGATCACGCGCATCCCGATATGCTGGCTCAGCTGTTCCGGGAGGAGAATCGGCTGTTTGTCATCCTGGGAAGCTTTGATTAGAAACAACCAGAAACAGTTGTTGTTCGTCGCGTGCGATTTTCACGGTGGCGATCCGCTTTTGCCGGATAGAAACGAACGTTGGCTGACTTCGCCTGCGATATTCTCGATTTATTGCTAGATTAGCTGTCGTTAGCGAATGACAGGTACAATCTTCTCGGTTGGTGATCCTATATCACTGCAGGACGGTGTCAGCTCTCGTTAGCCGCGTCCGGCGAGAATTCCGGTGGCAGGGTGTTCTCGCGTCGCCTTCGCGCAGCCGGTGAATCAGCGTGTCCCGCGTCGAACGGTTTCACGGCACGCGCGACGAGCTGTTTTTACCCGGTTGCGGGCGGATCGCACGGGAGATCGCACACGCAGAACGCCGCACGGTGGTCTGGAGAGCCACGCGCGTCCTCTCACCTCCGCGTCCGTGGTACGTCAGAACGACGACGACGACGCGCGAGTGAAAAGCAGCCCGACCGGTCGGTCGGTCGCGCAGATGTTTTCCTCTCGGCACGGGCCGAAGCGATAGACAGCACGTCGCATGCGTCACAGCTTCCTCGTGATGCCGCTCGCGGAACAATTGCTCTCTCTCCCTCTGTCTCTATTTCTCTCCTCTCCCACTCTTTCTCTGTCTCGCTCCCACCCCCTCGACCCGCTCTCTGTTCACTCTCTTTTCTGTATGAGGACGAGGGAAACGGGTCGTCGTCTGCCCGGTGCAATCCGTAGCTACTCGGCCAACGAGCCAGACGATCCTCTTCGGTGCCGCGACGCTTCGATGCGTCGTCCGCCGCCTCCCTTTCCTCGCGAGCACATCTCTCTCTCTCTCTCTCTCTCTCTCTCTCTCTCTCTCCTCTCTTCACTCGCCCTCCCACTCTGTCTTTCTATTTCTGTCTTTCTCACACACACACACACGATATATCGACAAACACTAACCCGCGAGGACTCTTCGCGGATCCTCTACCACCGGGTAGAACGAACTGCCACACGAAGGTGCAAACACGGTCGATCGAAGTCCCGAGAGGGCGGAGGGTGGATGCTCCGGAGGGATGGAAAAGCCGGCTTTCTCAAGGAGGAAACAGAGAGTCGTCGTCGCCGTCGTCGTCGTCGTCGTCTATCTACTACACACCACTTTCGCCCGGCCTCGAGCCGGGCCCACGGTCCTTCTACACTCTCGAGAGATCACGATCCTCTCCGCGGCCGTCGTCGTCGTCGTTGTTGTCTATCCTGTGATCGCGATCCTTCTGATCGTCCGCTTCGATCTGGACCACCGGCGTCTCGACACGAGACGACAGATCTCGAGCATGTCCTCTTCAACGGAGCAACGTGTTCGGCGTCGAGCAGCGTCCCGGTGGTTGTCGGCGGCGTCGCGAGGCGAACCCCTCGTGGATCATCGTCCGCGCGAACGCGGAAGCTGCTGAGGGTTTCGGATACGAGATAGAGAGAGGAGGTGGAGGAGGAAGAGGAGGAGGGACAGAGAGAGAGAGAGAGAGAGAGAGCGCGCACGCACAAAAGAGTAAGCGAGAACACACAGCGATGTCGCTCGGGGATGGACGTACCCCGTGTATTTGCCTCTCTGTCTCGGTGTTTGTCGTGTCTCTGTGTCGGTTGTGTGTGGTTGTGGGCGTGTGGCCGGGCGAGTATGATGTTCGTGTCTATGTGGGTGTGTGTATGTGTGTGTGAATGCGAGAGTGTGTCTCAACTCTCTCGCGTATATGTGTGCGCGCGCGGTGTGCGTCGTCTCTGTCGGCTCGCGAGTAAAGCAGGCAAGCTAGGCGCGGGCGGAACACGTTTCGAGCTCGGTCTGGTAACCGCTCGGTTGGCAACTCGCGACTGAGCTGGCGCGGTATCGGTCGCAAGCTAGCTAGCTCCGTTCCGCTCCGCTCCGCTCTGCTCGCGCTGGCTCTGGCTGGCAGGCTGGCTAGCTCGACTCGGCTCAACTCGACTCGGCAAAGCGCGGTCGCAAGCTGGCCGGCATACACCTCTCTCTCTCCTCTTTCCACTCTCCTTTTTCTTTCTCTTTCGCTCTTTCAACGGAAGGGAAAAGCGTGGTGCTCCCGAGGCTCGAGCCGCCACCGGAGCAGCCGCGACGCAGCGCCGACCGAACGGTCACCTAGCCAAGGTCCAAATTGATTTTTACGTCGCGCCGTCGGTGGCGACGCACGACGGCGTCCCGACGCGGCGGCGAACCGCTTCCCCGTTGCCCGGGCAACCCTCATCTATGACGTCATACGGTTCCCTCCTCGCCGACGAACACCCCCAGACTTCAACCCCTCCGAGAGAGAGGCGAGACTTCATCCCCTCCCCTCCCGGCACGGCTGAGCCGAAACCATCTTCTCTTCCCGGCATTTTCTTCAGATTTTCCGCCTCCCGGTCCTCCTACTTATCTGTCCTGGTTCGTCCTCTTCGGTCTCGGTTTATTCGGCAGCTTCTTTCCGATGTTAAGTCCACATGCGTTCAAATTGAGATGATCCATGAGCATCCCTCGAGCCAGCCCAACAAGAATTACCGATTGACATCTTTGGCAGTTCCTTACTCTAGTGCCTCGCGATCTTCGTTACCTTATCAGAATTCTCTTCATCTTCGATGGCACTCCTTTGGTCCGATGCTTCAACCCCTTCAGCAGTCCAGGGAGAATCGACTCTAACTCTTCGGTTTCCAGAATCTTTGGTAGCCGCTTCTTTTATGGCCTTACTCTACTGCCTCGTGGTCCTCGCAAGCCTTGTCAAAATTGTCCTCCTTATCTTCCTTGTCTTCCGTGGCACTTCTTTGCCACCCCTTCGATAGCACGCTTTTACCCCTTCAACAAACTACACCCTATCCTCCGTACTTGTTCTTTCCAACCTCTATTTGTTCCTTCGCTCTCTTCTTCTTCCTTATAAGTTTATTTGGCATGGTACCCTACCCTGGTACTTCAACTCCCTTTCTCCGACTCTATCCTCAGAAGTATCGTGTACTTCGCATGTTCTCTAAAGTCTCTCCGTCCGGTTATTTCTCCTCACCTTTCCAAGCTTGCTCTCTTTATCTTCACCTTCTTCCACTGTTCCGCATCAGCACTTCAACACTCTTGCGCAGCCGGCGAAACGAAATTCTAGCTTTTCTGTTCTGTTTTTAGAATTTTCATAGTCTCTCCTTGTTCTTCAAAGAAGGCCTTCTTCGCCACTCCTTCTCGTGCTCCGGTGTGTCAAAAACATCACTCAACTAGCCATTTTCCAATGAGTAATTTAACCTGCTAGAAAGATATTCCATTAAGTATGACGAGAAGATGAAATTGTCTAAAAGAAGTTCGATCAGCCACAAAAGGAACATCACACACACAATCTATCCAGGAAAAAAGTTCAATTACTCACAACGAGAAGATTAAGCTGTCACCAATTAGTTACAAGAGGATCAAAGTGTCCAGAAAAAGCACATTCATAAAACATCGACCAAAGAAATGCCTAATGGAACCTAAACGCCGTCAATTGTATACACCCGAGACAGTCTGATGAAATACGAACCCCGAAGAAGGCGGGACATTCTTGAGACACCCGTTTGAGAAATGCACCTCTCTACCACGTTAGCCTCTACAGAAACCCATAAATTCGCATAAACCAAGTCTATTCATCGATCCCCCCGCTTCTTCAGGGTGAATTATGGCAGCGAAACGCCGCCGGGGGAACGTTTAAAGAGCTTTCGATCCCCTGGTAACGAGGCTGCCCGAGCAAATAGAAACAGCTCGCCGAAATGCGCCTGGTTTGATCTCCTTTTCTCGAGTGTCGTTTCAAGCTTCATTTCGAAAAGTATCATTCCGTTTAACAATACGGTACTCTGGTTGATTGCGTTACACGCGCAGCCCCCGTTCATTTAGAGCCTGCCTCATTTCCTTCCGTCTCACGCAGCGTAGCACGTCTCGAATCATCGTGCTTGAACCAATTACACGTTGCTTTTGGTCCCTTTGTTTCAGCCTCCGCTCTGCGTTTACGCTTGTCCCGGTTCCTGCCGTTTTTACTCGAGAACGAGACCTCCGGCGTGGACTTCGTCTGCCATTTTTCTCTATACTCCAGCTTTTTACCGTTGTTACCTCCACTTAGCTTTTTCAGCTTATCTTCTTTGCCACCCATTTGTTTCAATAGTTTTATCATCTTTGATAGTTTCTGATTTTACTCTCTTAATCTACTCCGTCATGATCTTCCTAAACATTCCGAGAATATCTCCAACCTTTTCTCTAAATCCTCTTTATTCTATCGTTTTTCCCAATCTTTGCGAGCCTATCCTCTTTGTTCCTTTTTGCTTCTCCTTTACCTTGATGGTTCCATCCCTTCATCAATCTAGCAAAACCAAATCCTATCTATCCCGCATACTTTTGCTAACCTCCTTCAATTTTTCGTACCTTCTCCTCGCACGTTTTTATCGTACATTTTTTATCACGTTATCGCTGCTCTCAAACCAAATGCATCGTCGATCCAATTTCATAGCCATCCTCTTCAAGTTTTTCTCTTAGACCAGACTTCGCTCTCAAATCTAATCCACTAGTTCCGCCACACTTTACTAGTTTCACGTGGACTACAAAATTGCGTACATCGAGCGTGTGTGATGGTGGTAGCAAACGTGTTAAAAAGTACCAAATAATCTCCAATGAGTAATTCGTTAAAACTCGATAAACAACGTACGCTTCGGCGAAGCAGTCGGTCGACAATGACCTATTAACTCTTTGCACTCGAGGAACTATTTCGCTCGGGCGAACAAGTAACTCGAGACGATCTTGGCAATATTAGGCAAGTGTTTTACAGGTACATACTTTAAAATGATTTCATACTCAACCAAACGTATACAAATAATAAAATTCCAATAATTTATTTATTTCTACGTTTTACAAAATGTGTTGTTTGATATTTTACAAAACAATCTCCAAGATGCATCCTCGGCTTGTCAGGGCACGTATCACAATAATTTGAGGTTTCACGTCTACCGCCAGGCATACTTCGGTCAGAGCAGACCTTGCAACCCCTCTTTACTCCTTTCAGAACAACATGGAACTTTCCATGGAAATAGATGTATAGCATATCAAAAAAAAAATTGTGTTTGGCGCGTGATATTGGATAAACAACAATTTTCTTGAAATTGTGCAAGTTTAACGATTTTTTTCAAGGTTGAAAAACGTTGGTACCATAAACTCTCTATTTTCCCGACATTCTGCAAAGTTTCAGCTTCAATTTTTAAAAAATCATCGCTTTATCTCATTTCTATCGAAAGTTTTTTGATTTTAACACAGAATCCATCGGTTTGTCCCGTGGCGCTGAAAAGTTAAGATCCCAGATTCTACAGAGACATGTCACAGTACTCGAGCAGGCTCGAGTATTCTACATGCTCGAATCGAACAGCTCAAGCGATGGATATAGCGAAAACGCTAGCCGCACTGCGAGAAATGCACACTGCACCGGTTCATTTCGAATGCAAAGAAGCGCAGCTCGTGAAAATACGAGCGAAAGGAAAAGAGAGAGAGAGAGAGACAGAAAGAGACCAAGGTCTGCATGGATCTCCTGGGCCACTTTGTACGAAGCAAGACAACGAGTGGGGCCGGTGTGCCTAGCCGCCAGGTAAATTTGCGCCGCTAATGAACGTGCGAAAGAGTGCAACCTCAAAATACAAGTGCATACTCTCGAGCGCGCGGGTGCAACGTCCGCGTAAGTGCAGCTAAGTTCGCATTTTCTGTGCCTCCTTGTCATCGTCGAGGCCCTTTAAGTCTCGCTTAACCGTCACGCGTATTCTCGGAGTCATTGAATGACAGCCAACAATGGATCTGGTGTGATTCCGTTATCATTTATCGTTCATCGGACACAGGAAACTAAAAATTTCACTTTCCCATATCAAATGATAACTACACCACGGATGCAAAATAAAAATTGTCTACATTGTGGTCTACAAGGAACTGGAAACTTATCCTAGCGATGATGGCTTCATACTGCCACCATCAACAATCGTGGAGTACATTATGCCGGCCTAACTGCGCTAACAAAGTGCGGATAGTTAAATAATAAAAAATCCTAAAGGAGGACACTAGATTGAACAGCAGGTTCTTGTATTTCTCTCTGAATCGGTGCTTATATTCGTGAAATTAGGTCTTTGTTAGCCGAAACGAATTATCCGAGACCATCCGAGAAACTTGTCCTAGTTTAGGGTCACCGATTCTCACTATGGCAGTTCTAAAACCAATCGACTAACAAAAATAAGCTTCGAGAATCAGAAATAAAGGACGCAGTCCAGTGGAAGAGGAAAAATAAAGATACGGTGGATTTCGAAGGGGATCGTGGAGAGCAGCTGCTACCACGGCCGACGCCTTCCTCGGATTTGATTCCACCTTCTTAATTTCTGTTGATCTTCCGAGATCGGGGGATCGAATCGGCTCAGCCGATGAAACGAGCGAATCCCGGAGAGTACAGAGAAAGAGAGAGAGGGGGGGAGAGTTTGCCATTGCTTTCCCGCTGCGAAGCTTTTAATCGGATTTCAACTTTTCCCTCGGAAAGAACAACGATCCTCCTTTTAGAGGGAACAAATCGCGACCATGTCCCGCGTCCCCTCGTCTTTTCCGAACCTTTCCGCTCCGGACCACGGAATATACTCTCCCTTGACATGATCGGGCAGTACTACACATTTTACTCTGTCCTTTAACCCTTTCGCTGCGACAGAATCGACCGCAATCCTGTAATTTACGCCGGGCGAAACGAATACTTGCTACCTTGCGGTGTTATGCAAATTATTTCGAATTAACAGGTAGGTTGTTGCGTACGCGGCTGACACAACGTGTGAGTTTTGACCTTTTCCTTCGGAGGCAAGTGGAGGAACATGAAACTGTGACGGTACTTCTTGGATTTTGTTGTAGTTTGAAGTTTAACGTTCATTTTTCTATTTTCGGTGGGACTGAAAGCCTAAAAGCTGCAAACGTCCACGGTAGGTTCACGGAGCACTAAAAGTGACTATTTTATGATACTTTATAAAAATAATGAGAATATAAATAGAAAGATACTGTTCTCCGAATATCATGCTGGAATTACAAATAACGATATGAACAAAATTAATTTGTTTTTCTTCGTGTGATATAAAAAAAAAATTATAACGACTTCGAAAAAACGCACTAAAAAAATGCACTAAAATGTACGAAATAATTTCCATTTAATTTACGTGAATACACACGATTTTAAATACAACACAATCTTTTCGGAAGCGTCGCAAAATTGAATATTATCGACACTGGAAATTACGAAAATCCTTAAACTCTTCTACATGCTTTCACATATATTGATGTATCCTCTCTTCCCACCTACTGATTTCCAAGTCCATCATATTCCAACGGAATCATAAAATTTTTAATTTTGTGCCGCCTCCGAGAAGATTGTATTGTATTTAAGTTCGTGTGTATTCGCATAAATTAAACGGAAATTATTTCATACCTTTTAATGCGTTTTTTCGAAGTCGGTTTAATTTTTCTTTTTCATAAAATCTTTTTATTCCACACTTTTTAGTGGAACGAGCAGAATTTGTAGAACACCGGTTCTTCGGTCTTATTAATTATTTGCAATATAAAAACCGCAAAGAATGAAAAAAAAATGCATAATTTGTTTTCAAGGGACCAATCGGGAGACATACCCTACAAAATGCAAAAGGTTTCGTCCTGATTGGTCTATCCATCTCGGAGTAATCGGTGAACATATATTGGGTTGGCAAGAAAGCAATTTCGGTATTTTAAGGTGAAATAAAAAAGCCCAATTTTGTTATTCAATGTGTAGCTGTCGCAAGTTTATGAAAATAGTCAATATAACTATATTAAGCAACCAGGAAGATGGCAAAAAAGTGATCGAACGAAATGGAAAATATTTGATCGATTAAAGTTCATTGCTTGAAGAAATTTTGATTTCTTGCCAACCCAATGCATAGAAAACAAAGCGAAAAAAGGCACATACAGATCGAATTGAGTAACCTCCTTCTTTTTCGAAGTCGGTTAAAAACAAATAAACGGAAACGAAATAAATGCGAGAAAGAAAAATAGCGTTATTATAGACTAAACATTGAACCGACTGAAACTCTGTAAAGCGAATTTCTGTCGCGTTTAGGCTATTTCGTGTTCCGGCAATTTCGGTCGAGAGGACGACTTTCACGCGAACCCTATTCGCGATTCCAACAAAATTCAACGTCGAGGAAAAAGGAACGAGGGGGTCCGGCCACTAAGCGATCGAGGCAGCGCGTTAATTGAAAAGTAGCGCCGAATATTAAAGGAACTCTAAAGGTTCGCCCAGCAACGGCGCGATGCGGTGGAACATTTCAGCAGAAAAGGAGCTGCCTCTCTTTCCATGTCGCGTTTCCTTTCAAAGTAGAAAGGGAAATAACGTGACGAGAGAAAAAGAAGCGGAAAACCGAGAGGAAACATAACGGTGCGCTGAATCGTCGCGTCGACCGCCACTAATTCGAGCTCGTTTCGTTCCCTTATCCTCCCCGCGTGCAAATATCTCGCTCGGGAAAGGGAGGATCTCCGTCGCTTTCTCGCGATTGAAGCTCCTTTTTCGGAAACGACCACTTCTTGCAAAAATAGCTGCGCTCCGGGAAATTATCGGACGACTTTCGACGGTATCTCGAAAAGTACACATTAAAGAGCAGCTGGAATATTTATTTAATCGTTTCCAGACTTGCGGATCTTTCTGCAAAATAAAAATAGTGTGTACAAATTGCACGAAACAGGAGCCAAATAGCCCATTCATTCAACTGTAAAGATCGCAACGTTACAGACGCAATTATATGAAAATTTTTCTTGAAAATAGTCTAAACATTGACCGAAACGTTGAAAATTTTGTGGTAATTTGCGAAATTGCTTAGTTAGTAGCATCGGATCGAACCAGTGCGCTGAAGACATTAATATACTGTAAAGATCGTTCAGTTTGAATAAAAGACAATTTAAAGCAGTGGAAATATTAAAAGAATCTAGAAATGTATCAGCTTCAACTGACTATAAAATTATTAAAGAAAGACCTTTACACATTGATTCAATATAAAAGGATCAATAGGTTTCCAGCAGCAAAAATTGCAACAAGATAAAATCTCTCAGACCGAACGATAGATAAAACTACACTCATCAAGAGAATAAAAATAAGAATTTTATTAAGACCTGAGGCGCCACGGTCTCCTTTGTTTCTTAACAAGTTCGCCTCCTTTGAAACTTTAATCTTGTACTCTGCAGCCAGCTAATCACGCGCAGTTAGTTCTTCTCGCGTTGTAATTAACGCTAAGAAGAGTAAGAATTAAGTACGGTTAAAATAACCCCTTTAGAATTTTTCCCCTCCCACTTACCCATGTTTCGAAGCTGTCCCTGCATGCAGGAAAGTCTTCCCTAAACACCCGTTAGGAAGTGGACAACGAGCAATTACGAAGGGGGATGAACGTTCCAGCGAAGAAATGAAAACGATATCTCATCGGGAAATGAAATAAAGACGGTGTCGACTCACCATGAAGGATCGCGAGCATTTGGGAACGTCGAGGGAGGTGAGACCAGCTTATTGCGGCGATTATTTCTCGCGGAAATGCGCTATTCTTCGTTCCGTGATTGGCGAAAACTACACGGGCGGGTAAAAATATCTATAAATACAAAACGAATTTACTGATGCATCAATGTGTGCCGATGTATTCATTTAACGAACCGCTAAGCTGTTAACGCTGGATCTACCCAACACTAAAAGTCACGCGTTAATTTGTAAAGATAACAAGAATGTATTTATCCTTTGGGCCTAGCCGATTAAAATGGTCAAAACTGCCCTTAGAGGTTTTTGAATGGTTCTTGAACCATTCGAAAGCTGACTAATAAAAACCCATCTAAGTAAAATTTCAGCCCTCCAGCTTGCCCGTGAGGGTAGTTATAGGGTAAATTAGATTTCGTGCTTTTCCGCTCATTTTCCGCTCTCGGATGTTTTCTAAAATTCTGAAAAAAATGTGGCACGTGTCGGGTCTTACGACGCATTTTATAGATTTTTTTCAGATTTTTTGGTTGCAAACTATGATCGTGGAAAATGAAAAACGAATGGTTCAGGAGCGATTGAAAAACCTCTAAGGGCAGTTTTGACCATCTTAATCGGCTAGGCCCTTTTCTCACGGTATATACGTAAAAAGATTAATTGATTAAAAAGATAATCGTAAGTTACATCATTCTGGCGTTAGTGAATGGAGAAGCCAGATAAATTTTTTGAATAATTAGGGTCGTTAGTATCACTGAACGAGAGAGACAAAAATTAGACAAATTTTCCAAAATGAATCGTAGGTTTATATGAACTTACCATGAAAATCAAAGAAAATTAATGTTGTCGGGTGCAGATGATGGTTTCGGTTCGCGTACGTAAGAAAATCAGATTTTCTTCTCTTCTCTCGAGTTACAGAAATATTCATTGGCATGATACCCAGTCTTCCGTGTGTGAACCGAATGCGAAACAGAAGCGAAAAGCTATTTAACCTGTCTCGATTCGATCGGGTTGGCACTAACGATGCTTAGGACTAGACGGGGCTATAACAAAAGTAGAAAGGCAAGATTAGAATTGATAATATTTCGAATATCGTATTCTTTCGTGTTCTCGACTGCTTCCGGAAGAATGAACGAGCGCGAGCATCCAAATTCTGTGATGTAAATTTAGTTTTCCTAAATTTGTGGAACCTTGATGCTCTTGAAATACACGGAATTTGCGGAGGATGTCATTCGAATCTTGACGGTGACGGACAAGGAAAGAGACGCGGGGAAACTGCAGGAAAAACTAAACATCGTAGCAGCTCGAATGTTGTTGTTTGTTATCTTTTACGAACGCGCGCTGATGGATTCTTAAACACGAGGACAATATAA
This sequence comes from Lasioglossum oenotherae, assembly GCA_028455765.1. NCBI lineage: Eukaryota > Metazoa > Arthropoda > Insecta > Hymenoptera > Halictidae > Lasioglossum > Lasioglossum oenotherae. Next base: position 28,459,579 of record CM052279.1, on the reverse strand, counting down.
TATTAGAATTATTAGATCACACCATGAGTAATGTCGTTTTTTTATCTATTTCTCAACGAGAAAGTTAATGTACTTACGTGTACGTTTTAATCGTCGAAGTATTGCCCATAATTTTCTGACCTTTTCCCATCTTTCAATTTTTTTATGCCATTCGCGAAAAATTCATTAACTTTCTCGTTGGAAAAATAGATAAGAAAAACGACATCGCTTATGGGGGCTGACCTAATACAACAGTAATTAGAAAACGATAAAAAGTGACGCACGAATGAAAGTAATCAACAGGCAAGAGGCTGCTCCGACGATTTTTATCCTCTACGGGCGTTTCAAAGGTTAAAGTGCGGCGATTCATCGATTTTTATTCCAACTAAAATGTAAAGCACGAAATTTGTATCGGAGTTATTGGGTTTTGTAGATCAGGATTCTTGATTTCTTGTGACAGTTAACGATTTTCGCGCAGCACGTCATCAAAGTGTAGTCCTTCACGATCGATTTTTAAAAAAATTCCAATTGAACCGATGGAAAACTGAGTTGTCAGCAGATTTCTGTCCAAAAAGATCGGTTTCTCGCCCATTGTGGGCCGGTGGTGGGTCAGCGTGTCGTGTGTATTCAGTAAAAAACTGTGCAACTTCGATTTAGCGACAATGACAGAAATCATGTCATTATTATTCAGACAGCATTTTTTTCGATCCGTATCCCAGATCTCACACGTAACATCGACGTCTTTGTGTTTCCTATTTTAATAACATTATACAATTATGTACGTACGAATGTATAAAATTCTGTTTTTGTTTTTTCATTCTTTTCATTACGACTAATACGGGAATGTACGATCCGCTGCTCGCCGCGAGTGTCATCATCGGCGACACCGTTCTTCGTCATCATCATCTTCCGTCTCGTCCCATCGTCCTCGGTCTCTTCCTTTTCGCATTCTCCTGCTGCTGCTCGCCTCCCTACACACGGCCGCCTTTCTTTCCGTCTCATTCTTTCTCTAAATCATCGAAATATCATTACAACGATTCCCTTGTGTTATAAATACGACAGTGCAAAAGATTCGTCGAGGACTGACTTGTCGGCGTGGCGACAACGGCCGTCGAAAACAATGTTTCGACGAACGGAATTTCCCCCGTTTTCGTACGACTTCCGCCGGCAAGTACGCCCTCGACAGAGACCGGAAGTAACTCGTCGGCGTTACTCGCGGGAATGTTTCTCGCTATTGCGTCGAGTCAACAAAAAAGAAAAACAAATCAAACACAACAAACTTGCCCGCACGATGGCTTCTCGTCGGGCCGCCGGATTTTGCTCGATCGGCTTCGACTTTCGTTCACCAACGATCCTCGATCTCGATCACGGTGCGCCCTCGAAATGATCCACGACACCTTAAGTACGTTATGGCACACCGACTGCGACCTGTCGTTGACCCCGAATTTTTTTCGAGTCGGATCGAGTGCGATCAGATTTCGCCGGAAACCCGACGCGTCTCTGTACTCTAATCGAACCGACAATTAATACCACCAAGCAAATAGTTTCATCCCCTTGTTTTTCCACTTTCGACCTCGAAATCCGGAAGTCCTCCCGCAATTTCTTTAGCTATTCGTATAGAAGCAATCGACACACTGAAAATCAGAGCAAGCTGGACAAAACGAAAATCCGATCTTACAACGTTTCGAAACTCTTTCGCGCCGGGAACAGTTTCCAATTTGTTCGCAAATCTTAGTCACAGTGAAATCGGACCACATTCCGCGTTAATAGACGAAGAGATCTGACACGATTAGCCCGAGGACGATCCGTGCTGGGTCATTTTCATAGTATTGCGATCGTTTAAGTTCTGGTCGCTTTTCTTCCGAGTTTTAGCTCCCTAACAAGAACGATGAGTATTATATTATGTTGCGAACTGTTTTTCGAGAGAGAAAACTAGACATACATTAGCCCATCCCAGCTCTGATCACTTCAGACTGGGAACACCGAAATAAAACGGACAGCTTTTATGGCTATGAACGTCTTCGATCACTAGACTGCAGTTCTAAAATTGTTACGATGTCTTAATATCATTTTAAAATTCCTTGCGATACTTTTCCTATTCTGTATCTCACATTTTTTGCCATAATTTTCTGTCTATTAAACAGGTACGAAAATCCATCGACGGATTATATAGATAATAATCTAGAACTTTGGCAGATTAATATCTAATTCAAAAGTACACGTTACAATTAGTCGAAATTACAAATGACCCAGTGTCCGACCGTCCAAAGGTTAAAACTGAATTAATAGTATGCTGTGCTTGAGAAACAATGGCCTCCTTCGACAATGTTCACTTCTGTCGCGTCATAGCGTCGCGGACATAATCGTTTTGTATCTTTTCGATTTACTATGTTACATATGTCATTAAAACAAATAATTACATCACGGTCCTAACGGCTCCAGTCGTTCGATCAAACGTGGATAGATATTGTTCCAATCGTGTGTCATCCATCTAGAATATTCTGGAATCGAAAAATCAGACTCGACGAGTCTCCGCGTCCTCTGATTATCGAAAAATTCGAGCCGTCAGAACCACTCGCCTCGGAAACGCATAAAAATTACATCATTACAATTTACAGATTTAAATTACGGCTCTTTATCGGACACATTGCAATTAAGAGTAACGCAGCAGGTACGAGAGAAACATGGCGGAAACGTTCGACGATCGTCCTATATGTCCAGGCAACTGTAAAAGTTTTACAATCGATCGATAAATAAAATGTAATTGCGCGGCTGTCTAAACGCCGCTGGAATAAATACTGACGAAACGAGACACAGAGAATGCGTTGACTCTAATCAAATATGAAAACAAGCTTGGATCTTCGTCTATTAGTCGCCCCTTTCGCCAAGAAACATGTTTGCGGGCTGGGCCACCCAACGCGATCCCTCAAAATTGCTCGATGGTTGCCGACTGTATGAATATACATTTCAAACAATGATTAGATATTTTTTAAAACTGTTTCGTATATATATATTCAGGCCGTTTTCTACTGGAGCCCATCATTATCAAAATGATCAGAAACTATATGGTACACAGATTTTTATGTATAGATTTATAAAAAAATATTGAGCATTCAATGAAAAAAACTGAAAGTGACCTCCGCGTATAGAGAATTAATTACTATATCCTGCGACCCTCTCGATGAGCAATTATTGTTGCACATATTTTTCCGTACAGTCACCAATTTACATGCAATTTTAATTCGTCACGTTAGGATTGGTTTTCCCCGTATATCCCGTCGTAGAACAAAGAAAAGAAACAGTTCCTTCGAATTGTCACGACGATCATTAAATAATCTCGAAAGTATCGTTAATCGATCTTCGTTATAAACATCTCGTAGCTTACAATCTTATAATCTTATGTACATGTTCGCATTATGAAACCTGAAAAAATGTCTAAGTATTGTTCTTAGCGTTTAACGGGGCCCCGTAACTCGTTAATAAGCCAGGCAACACCCCTTATGGGTTTATCTTAAGAATTAGAACCGTATCGATATCCTTACAATCCCCTCTCCACAATATACGCTCCCCAAAAAACACCGTAGCACGTATGTAAAAAAGAAAAAGGTTTGGATTACATGTATAACGCTTTTTCCTCGTTCACTTCCCCTCTTCCCCGCTATCGTTCCTCGCTTTTTTCATCTTTTTTTCTCCTTTTTTTCATCGTTTAGACGGAATGGATATTTTATGGATTATGTATCACCGACGAGCTTATACAGCCGTGTCAAGACAAACTGAGTATTTGTGAATACTGGTTCGAGAGAGAGATTCGCATCGACGAGATTTTGTCAACAAAATGTCGCCAACAGTCACCTCTTAACACACCACCCACCGGCGATTGTTCTATGATTTACGAAAATCTATAATTCACCACTAACGATATTTTAAACCGATCATTATTTTATACTTTTGAACCCTTGAATTCGATTAATTTATATATATTTCCATTCCCCGATTCGATAAAAATGAATATCGAATTTATTGAGTGGCTGCATATTTTTCTAGTCTATTCTAAAAATCCACAATATGCTTAAAAATCTATGATTAATAAAGATTTTTTAATAGATTTCTTAGTAGAAAGAAGATAAAAAGAGATTTTGATCCGATCACTAAGCTTCCGGTAGGCGACGTGTTAAAAAGGCTAAAAAATGTATCGAACAGAATGAAAAGTGCTTTCGAGATTACGAAACAACGGCATTGATCTGAAAAGTGAAATACGTAGAAACACTTCGAACATCGTTTTGATATCGTTGCTATATAAAATGCGCTTCGATCAGAAAATCTTTATACGTAATATCTCACACTTTGTATGTTTCGTGATAATGTCTTTAACGCGTTCTTTTTTTTTTCTTCTAGAATGCGAGTATTCTCTTACAGGATTGTGCCATGTCTCTTTCTCTCTCCCTATCTTTCGTCTCTCTTATCTCGCTCCCTCTCTCTCACTCTCTCGCTCTCTCTCTCTATCTCTCTCTCGCACACGCACACACACAGGTAGTATATAGGCACGCATACGGGCAGATCGGTTTCTTCCTTATCTATTAGATAAAATTGTAAGAACAGAAAACAAAACGAGACAAAGATTGTTGATAAAAAAAGCAACATCGAGCCCACTACGATTATTCGCTATTATCAAATATCGAGTTGTTCTTACCTGTCTAAATATATGTTAATAAATACATCGCTCTGAATACATCCAACATGATACATGCATACTTGTTTATGAGACATGGATTGACTTCATATTATTCGCGTTATTATCGGGCCTGCAAACGGCCGTAATTTTAGGACCATCGTAATCTATCATCCCGCCAGTCACGCTTCGCAATGGAACGAGTATGTCAAAACTTAAATTAATTTGTTCGGTCTTCGCGTCATTCTTTTTTGTTTCTCCTCCTCCCCCCCTTTCGTCGCGAGCATTATATCCTATTAGAGTCGTAGCCGAAACGCACTACGGTAGAATAAGTAGAAACTATAGCAAGACCAATCGTTATTTCATGATCGTAAAAGATTGTAACCGTTTAGTTGGATTAATTCGAAAGCAACGCAACGACGGACGACTGCTTCCTGTTTCTCGTACGAGACTCTGCGGCCGTACGACTTGGATCTCATGTTGTCTTTCACTACACCATGACGATAGCCTCTTCGCCGCAGAAGAGGAAAGGATACTGATCGATCATCGTTTGAACCACGTCCTCCAAGTACGGCCTCATCGCCTCGAATCTGCCGAGATCGTTAAACTCTATAGGTAATAACGTAGGCCACCAGCAGATTGCTAAATTTTTACTGTCCATACTATTTAACTTGCAGTTCTCGGCCACCCTGGGGAAACCACAAAAAATCATTGTATTTTAATTACATTTAATTTAACACTAGGTTTACGGGACACGTCGTGATATATTTAATTTATTGTTGTCGAGATTTCAAAGATGCATCCATGAGGAATTATTCAACAAGTTGATTTCTTTGGGTATATAATTATTTAAAACATGGCTAAACATTTGGATAAACGCATTCTTGTTATTTTCATAAATTAATGTAGAATAGTCAGTTTTAACGCTCCGTGAACCTAGTCCTGAGGAGTATAAACACCGCGCTTATCCTCCACATATGTAAACAGATAAGGAGAACTTACTTTACAAAATGGTGAAAGACGAACTTCAGTACATCAAAGTTTATCGGGTTCAGCTTGTTGAGCATCAAACGCAGCGCCAATAATCTGCAGCTTCGATCTATAACAGGTTCACAGAATCTTCTCATCGAATCCTGCTTAATTATCCCTAATTTAAAAACCATCGCTTACCTTCCATGTTCATACATGTAGCGGACATTGGTTTGCTGATTCCGCGAGCACCTAGCACCGATAACCAGATTAGGTATATATTTCTAAATGAGAAGTGCTATAAAAAAAGTAACAAATTACCCGATATATCTTCGAGCTCGCTCATTCTGTCTTTATCGATCAATGGAGGCAGCCTCTTTGAGAAGAAGTCCTTCAAAGCTGTTGCAACCGCATTTACTGGTATGTCCAGTGAATGTATATCCACGTTTTCATCTGTCACGATCAAATAAAAGATATTTAGCAAAATGAATTAATGCGCTATCTTAACCCTTTGCACTCGGAACTATTTTAACTCAAAAACTAAACATTTCTTCCGACCTAAAATATTTTATATAATTTTTTGTCAGCGCTAAGGGTTAAGTAATCTTTAAGAATTAATTATACAGCAACTTGCCTTCCTCGAACTTCTGGAACAAGAGTTCAACGTGAGCTCTGTTTCCAGGAACCCTGTAAATCCCTTCGGAATCCAAACCCTCATCTTCAATGAATTGCACGCATTTCTCAAGGAACAAAGGTATTCGATTCGTTTCGCTCTGGGCGAAGTCCTCGATTAATGGCTGCTGTTGCGCCTGGCTTCCACTTAATGAGCCACCAGCTTTAGTCTGCTTTATCTTCTCCTGTTTCTTCTTCTCCCGTTCCTTCTCCTTCTCCGCATGTTTCTTCAGTTTCTCTTCCTTCTGACGACGTTTCTCCAATTTCTCGTCCTCCTTCGCCTTCTGCTTGTCCTTCTTTCTGTTCAACTTCTCGCCGTCTTTGATCTTATTCGAAATACCAAACTAAAAAACGTGATGTTAATACATTTCCTAGGAGATCGTCACTAGACTGTGGATGCTAGTGCGTTTATGAGATAATTAAAATGCACGGAAACATGAATCTCATACGTTAATTGATAAATATGAAAATTTCCGTGAGACTCCATAGTCTGATCATTGTTACATAAATATTCGTAGTACTTACGCTGGGCGAATTAGTTTCTCGAGGGGATGGCACGTCCAAGCTCGACTCATCATCTTGTATGCTTCCAAAAGTATTGTCACTTCTTTGCTTTGCTAGAATAACCATCATACAGATACAAGATAAGTATCAAATCAAAACAGAGAATGAATAAACGTAATAAGTATATTCCAAAAACCCGAATTAATTTTTCCTGTTTCTTGCAATATGCAGAGCATTGATACTAGGTTTGTTTGCACTAAAAGTGACTGTATGACATTGCTTTATAAAAATATCGAGAATATGTCTATCCAAATGTTTAGCCATTTTTTAATAATACAGTGTGAGTCATCAAACGTCATCACCTCAAATATCTTCGTGTTTTCAAAGATACATTAAATGTCTTGAGGACAAAGTTGAATGGTAAAATGGGGCTCATACGGTACCAAAAGAATTTTCGTTTCTATGTAATTTTTTGTAGAGATATCAAGGTCACCTTCACTTTTTTAATTGGAACCATCCTTTTTTAAACATCTACAATCGTAGTCCCTTTCATTACGAATTCAGCGACTAAGAAGCAGAATATGTTTATCACCAGTGAGACTTGTAGTAAACATGCTAATAGGTCCTTCAATGCTATGGAATGTTTTCAACTGCGATGTATTTACTAGCAGTATATTTCCAAACGCGATTCTCCTATGTCTCACTCAATGATTGAAAGGTGTGACATGATAACGATTTACTGTGAATGTAGACAAAATGCATTGCAGGCCCGATTGCTTTATCATAAAAGGTAGTCTGAGGGAAACACTCCTTCTAGCCTGACTTTTACTAATATCTACAAGTTATTTAGAAATATTGGAAGTGTAGATGTAAGAAAGCGTAAACGAAAGAATCCCATGACTACCGAAGACAATGAAATGAATATTTTAGCAGCTGTAGCTGTCAATCCACATGTGAGTACGAGAGAAATTGTCCGAGAAGCAAGCATGAGTCAAAGTAGCGTGATACAAGTTCTGGCCCGACATAATTTTCATCCGTTTCACATATCGCTACTTCAGAAATTCATCAGGTTTTTCTGTCCGTCACTCTGAATGACCATGAGTAATTATAGTCGCTGAATTCGTAATGAAAGGGACTATCATTGTACATGTCTAAAAAAGATGTTCTTAATATCTCTAAAACAAAATGACATAAAAACAAAAACTTTTTGATGTCGTACGAGCCCCATTTTACCATTCAACTTTGTCCTCAAGACATTTAATGCATCTTTGAAAACAACAAAGATATTTGAGGTGATAACGTTAGGTGACTCACCCTGTATATACCCAAACAAATAAGTTGAATAATTACTCAAGGATGCACCTTTACAATTATAATAATCGTAAATTAAACATATATTAAAACACATCATTTTACTGCATCCGAAGTAAACGAAGTGTGAGAAGTGATTGTATAAAGAAAAATAATTGTACGTACTAGCGATTGAAGGTTTGAACGACTTACAGGAAGTACTAAACACGTCCTGGGCCATGTGTTTTACGTTGAATGGATGCTGTGACGTTGTGGGCTGGTGCTGCGACAACGAATTCACAGATCTCTTTCGCAGATTAGCTGGCATGTGTTTGTATTGTTTCGACCTCGATCTTGAAGTCGGTTCTGGATCGCTGGACTCCGACGAGTCTGGCGTCTCGCTAGATACTGCACCAAGAAAATTGCACGCAACCATTACGATCTATTCTATGCATAGTCATATACTGCAGTAATTCTGTTACCAACAAGTACCTCTCTCTGTAGAATCCACTCGCCAATTCTTATCTTCCTTAACATTATAATTCAGGTTAACAATACCATCTCTACTAACTTTGCTATTCGATAAAAACGGAACTTTCGGTGCTGCAACGGGTATGGCGATGCGTTTTCTGCGTATTCTTTTATTCGGCGCCGGCTTCTTATTCTCTAGGGAACTCCGTTCCGAATCAGAATCGTGGTACGCTGCAACATCAAATTCGCTATTAATTTATTCCTATACTAATAAAATAGTTATTTCAACCCTTCAGTGAAATGTACATCGTTAACCACTTCGTTCTCTTGGACGTGTTGTGTCGCGACGTCGATACTGTTTTTACAGGTCACAGACGAGTTATCTCGCAACGCAATGCTGCTTATTACATGAGCTTTTCCGAAAAAATGTTAATTCCGGGAACGGTTCAGAAAAAGAATAACACTGCTTTCTTGGTAATATTTTTTCGAAAAAGCTCATGTAATAATGAAGCATGCGAGATATGTCATCTGTAGCATCGCACGAACGATATTGCGTCGCGGGATAACTCGTTTGTGACCTTAAACGAACAGTATCGATGTCGCGACATAACACATTCGAGAGAATAAAGTATGAGAAAGATTCGATAGTTTTTCTAAAAAAAAGTGGCTGAAAATTTTCAGCAAACCCGCAAAAACGGTGTCGAAAATAAGTATTGCAGAGCCCATATGAATTAAAGTAATCGAAGGTCCTCTTAAGGGCGAAATATTCATCATACGAATTTGCACTTACAAAATTGACCCTTTTCGCGTCTGTTGCGCAACCTAGGTGCAATCGAGTCTTGTACCAGAGCGTACATATAGTCGCCATCGTAAGACGGATATAGGCTTGGTACGACGTCCTTCACTTGAGCGTAGTCGGAACCTAGGTCTACCAACTCAGGCGTAGCGAGAGGAGCGTGTCCCATTGTCATTTTAGGGGCGTGCTCGTCTTTTTCTCCTATGGTCATTCTAGCTATTGTGTCGGTCACATGTGAGAAGTCTTTTAAATTGATTTTTCCAGGCTGTTTCAGCGTCTGACTGTTACCCTTTGGCCGCGGTTTCGCTTGTGAAATATGCCGTCTGCCAGTGGTGAACGCTCTGTGAGGATAGTTATTAGGCACTCCATCCTGATGGATAAATGTGTGCTTCACCCAACCTGTCCAACAAACAACAACAAAATAAACAAAATTATATCGAAAAATCATCGGATGCAAGTCCACGCGTTTGTCAATGTAAAACTAACCGGACAATTTGTTGGCGATGTCGCTGGACTTCAACAATTCTCTGTCTCTCTCTTCTCTGCAGAAGTCTACTTGGATGTAGATATCACTGTCGTCGCTAGACGTGGCTCTGTTGTCTGCGAACTGCTCACCGTCAGGCGTTAGCTGCTCGTATGACTCAGAGCCGCTTCTAAAAGTTACAGACATACTGCTTCACATTAGACTTTTGAACCACAATAGACAATTTTCTGTTAATTATCAGGAGATAGTGCCTCCGAAGATTGCTCTCAGACTACCTACCCGTCATCCGGTGTCTGGAGATGATAGCTCTCGTGCCGCGGCGGAGGCATGGGATGCAGAGCAGAGTACTCTAATGTTCCTTCGCCGCTGTCGTTCAAATTACCCGGCTCTTCCATGTTGAACGCTTGCTCGATCTCGGGCTTCTTCTCCCACACTTCTTTGAAGAACGGTGTGTAAAAGGCCGCTGAAATATACAATGATTCACATAAAGCGTGCGCTCACATTATTTAGCTTCAAGGAGTTATTAACCTTCCGTCGGGCGCAATATCTGGACCACCGAGTTCGGGCTCAATGTGCTTGACGGGATAAACACCTAAGTAAGTTCATTTATACAACTGCTGTTAGGGAAATAGTGCACTTGGTACCCTTTTGGCCCTCCCCAAGGGTGGGGATGACTGAGTCGCTTGTGTTTTCCGGATACTAAATGATCGCGCTGTGCCTCTCAGATCGGTTGCGCCCGACGGAAGGTTAAATGGGTGCACCGCCATGTAGGTTTCAAAGTTGTATGAAATTAAAGATTTTTTCAGTTTTTCAATTGTTAAATAAGAAAAAATAGCTTTTTAGAGAATGTCTAGCAACACCTTGATTTTACAAAACGGCGACGATATTGTCTATCATCATTTTTGGCGAGTCTTTCTTAGATGACATACAGCATTAAAAGTTACTGGAACATGGAAGGTAAAAACTTTTTATCTGAACATAATCAAGAATAAATACTTCTAAATTTAATACTTGATTATTCTTAAGGGAAAAAGATTACATTCTTTAAGCAGCCGCCATTTTCGTACCTTCGTGAATTGTTAAAAAATCAGATGCTACATTGAAAAGTGTATATTCTTGATTGAATTCACAGAAAAATTATTTACCTTCTCTGTTCCGGTAACTTTTGATGCTGAGAGTGAGTATCATCTAAGGAAGACCAACCTAACTCAAACATGATAATTAGACTGCGGATCTTTATGCATTTATGAAAAAATTGATTGGGTGAAATATAAAACAGTAATGGATTAGAAAAATTTAAGAACACTGTAACGTTATTTTTAATCCAACAAAGTCAACAAGGGATGAAATCAATTTTTATTTTCATCCTGCTTCCCAGAATCAATGCAGAATATTTTTATTTTGCATAAAGATCCGCAGTCTAATGATGATAGACAATATTGTATAATGTCGCCATTTTGTAATTTTAAATAAAAAAAGATATATATGACAATAAAGTCAAGGTGTTCCTAAAAAAATTTTTTAAATTTTTCATTTTATCAGTATTATAACAGGCGGTAGGTAAAGCGTTAATATAAGAATTTTAAAGGTATGACAAAGTACTCTTCTGCTGGCAACTGGATGCTGAAGTCATAAAGTGCGCTTGCAACCTATCTGCGGTCGCATTTCCTTCCGTGATAAGCAAGTGACTCAAGTCGTTACTGAAAAAAGCATTGGCTCCTCCAGTGTCGGTCACAGCCATGATTTGTATCGGTAGGTTTGGTATATTCATAGAAAATGCACTGTAACAAAATATTAAAAATTACAGAATCAATTAAATATCAAAGAATAAACATTAATCTCGAATGCGCATACTTGAGGGTCGCGAGCGACGCTTTCCTTTTCGTCGAATAAACCAATATAAAACCGTGGACCAATTCATCTCTAAATGCATTCGCCCCATGGAAACTGGAGATTATAACTTCGACCCTTCTCTTCGACTCTCCCAAAAATGTCTCTAAAACGATCGAGCGATCACCGCTCAAGAAACAACATTGATGATTAAGTAGCGGGCCGAGCACGTTCTCCACGGAATAAGGATCTCCACAAAAAGTGCACATTATTATCCTGGAAAAATTGACATTAATATCCGCAATTCGATGTCTCGCAGGGCTTGCTGAAAAGAGAGAGAGAGTTCTGTTACCTAATATCGGGTTCTAGGCATTCAATGACGCTTTGATAGATATTTAAAAATCCAGCTCTGTGATTTATGGATTGTATGAGTTGCTGCAGCGCGTCTTTCACCAACGCGGTAGGAAACCTTTTATCCTGCTCCAAATCTTCAATGCAGACGTCGATGAATGGACACTGTAGACTGTTGCGAAAGGAGGCTTGATTAATTAAACGATTCGTTAACCCTTTAAGTGTTTTCGACATAAACATCGCAAGAGTTAAACTGATAAAGAACGCTCGGAGTTATAAATAGTACCTGTCAGCGAGATTCTGACCCTCCTGTCTGAGTCTTCCCGCTTCCATTTCGTCTATAGAGGATTCTGGCACGAACATAATGACAATTGGCAATCCCTGAAATGGCAATCTGTCTTCTTGTTCCAGATTCGACAGTAACGTCTTCTCTAGAGAGGAGCGGATGTACTCGAACGAGTCTTCGTTCGAATAAATGCAGAACGATCCTGTGAATGAAAATAATTGTTTAAGGATTATATTTAAATAATTATTTAATCACAAGTCGTACAAAAATGATCTGTACCGTGGGGCATAAAATCAGACGTGGTAAACGAGTTGTGTGGCAGCCCAACGTCACCGTCGATTATCCGGTATCCGAGCGTATACAACTGACAATCAATTTCCACCTCGTCGTCCTCCGTCTGGGCTCTTATCTCGCGAGCGAATTCCTCGCCGAGTCCGTTGCTCCCAAGTATAACTAAATTCAATTGATTGTTGTCGGATGTTAATTGCCACTGGCTGCTGTGATTCCAAGACGAGGGCCTGCGAAAACTCTCCCGTTCAATGAAACTGAACGCAAACGAGATTCTAGTGTCATTATGTCTCATAGTCACCTGTGGGCTTTCGTTCCGAGTATTCTTTCTATAAGAGCATCCATGCAATTCGGATAAGCAGGGCAATGCTCTCGTATGGGGCAATGTACAAAACCCAAGTGCTGGAAAAGCATTAATTTTCTATCTTGATCCAATCTATCTAAAGCTTTATACCTGTGCGACAAAAGAAATTATCATGTACTACTTGTAAGCAAAGTAAAAATATTAGAAGTGTGCCAGAAACCAAAAATGTCGGGTCAAGACGGGTCAAGAATTTTATTTGGGATCGAAACGGTTTCTCGACCCGTCTCAGGTTCTGGCACAGCTTTAAAACATACAAGAGACTAAATTATGTACCTAAAATCATCCACCAATGCATCCGTTATCTCTTTAATGTCATCCTGCGTTATTGTTCCGGATGGAGCTATACTTTTAAAATGGTAGAACAGATCTGCGTGTTCCAGTAATAATTCCTGGAATAGAAAATGAAGTTGTAACACTGGAGAGAGATCGTTATGAGGAATCATGAGGAAGGATGTAGAATTCTTTACTTGGAAATTATGCTTTGCTTTCTCGACAATTTCTTTCTGATGCTGATCGTATATCTCTTGGCAATCATGGTTAGAAAGAGCTTCGAAGCATTCCCTGCCCATGAAAAGTACTCTGACCTCGGACAGATGTTTTCCCGGCGTAACATATCCAGTTTCCTCCAACAGTTGTTTAAACTGCTTTTTCCATCTGATAAACAATATACATTACATGTCTGCAACCAGTTACTGATCATGTTAGTTCGATAAAATGGATATATGAGAAATACAGAGTATGTACTACGAATTGTTAGTGTAGTCTACTAATTTATTATTCTAAATAGGAAATGACTATTTCCTTGGGTATATTACAAAGCCGTGAAAAAGCAGAATTTACCTTTTCGGAAGTCTGCACAAAGAAACGCCACCCAGAATAAAGCAAAGCATTAGTGTATTGCGTATTCAGCATTATTTTCTAGAATGCCGACCGATGATGCGACTCAATGATCACATTGAAGTATATGCAACAATGAACCAATTGTTTCTGCTACTTATAAATAGCAAGAACTAGGCACATAGTCGGTGAAGTTTAATAAAAACTATCTAAGAAAACCTCCGACAACTAAATCGCGATACTTACTCCAATCGTCGTTGTTCTTGCTGCAGTACGTTAATATGATTCTTGAAGACTATTTCTGCTTCGGGAGTTTCTAAAACATCGTAAGGAATCTTGGTTCCATTATTCTCACCAAAATCACAATCGATCCATGGGATATCTTCGGGACATTCGTAAAAATATTGATGAAAATCGGGGTGTTCTTTTATGTATTGTTGAACTGCAGACCATTCTCTGTAAAATTGATAAATTGATAGCTGAAACGTTAATATCGATTGCATAGTTATTACACGAACATACTCGTTGATCAGGTTTGTTACATCAGGACATATTTCGTGCAGAGTGTCGGGCAGCATGTCCAAGTATCCCTGAATTTTCTTCGCCACTTGCTCGTCCTTTAATTTCTTAATGTGTCTCCTGAATAATCGTTGGGTCGCGTCAATACCAAACAGTTCCACGAATGCGGTGAATTCTTTGTGTTGCGCTAATTTCTTGGACGCTTGAGACCACAGTGCTCTGTAATCGGTGACATGTATTCGGATTAGTATCTGCAATGACTCCGTGGAAGCGTCGAGAAGTTCCTTTCTGGCTCGAGCCGCTTCAGCGAAAGGCGTCACCTTGCTGCGGGTTTTGGTCTTATCAATTAGTTGCGCCAAAATGATAAAAGCCAAATCGATATTGATGTTCTCGTGCGCAGAAGTTTCGACTATTAAAATGGAGCCCTTGTACTCTTTACGCATCACCAGCTTCTCTGCTTCTTTCACGTACTGTTCGTTAGCGTCGTCGTTCTTGGTCGTCACCAAGACGATGGGCTTCTTCGTTTTCATCAAACTATTCAGTATGTTCGCTACGATCTCGACCTGCTTCTCCACAGCTCTATTCGGCACAACGCTCACATCGAATACACACAGGAAACCTTCAATATTCAGTTTACCATCCGGCAAAACCTTTTGCTCGTACTCTTTCTCTATACCTAATTGATTTTTGCAAATATACATAAGCTTCTCTGCGCTGGTAAGTTTGGTGGCCGCGCATCTCTTCGCGTAGGGTTCCATTTTTCCGCCCTTGAAGGGCTGAAACGATGCATCGTCTATAAACTCTGTATGCTCTATCACTTGGAATTGATATTCGGATCCGTCCTCTGATGTCTTAGTCACCTCGCCCCAGTATAAGAAATGGTCGTTGTTCACCACGCGACCACTAAAATCCGACTGTAAAGAGAAACCGCAATTGTTAATAATCATTGACCCCATCCGCGCACTCCAAAATTCCTAGAGGAAAAAGGAAACTTGTATCGTTCGCATTCCCATATTTTCAATTACCTGTGATAACACTGATATATGGTCCACGTTATAATCATCGTTTAGCGAACGCATGAAACGATTACAGAGACACGATTTACCAACACCGATCTGTCCCTTGTCCTTCTCGGTACCGGAAAGACCGACAATTGCGACGTTGATAGTCTTGATGTTATCGCTTTTCCTCGCCATTTTGTTGATTTAAAGCTTAACACGAATAGATCGCTTACAAGATTAATAAATGTGAAAATAAAAATCTTTCTCCCTTCGAACTTCCTCAGGACATTTTTAAGTACCACTATTAATAGTTTCTCTCGCGTCGTGTATCTTTGTAACTATTAAAAATCTCTCTCCGTTCCTTTGGTCATTGTGTCAAATCTAAAAGTTCGTATGAAAACCAGCATTATCTCCCTTTGGTAACATTTTCGATAATACGCTTGCTCATGCTATGTTCCTCCCTCATTCACAGCATTTGAGTATCATGCTTCGAATCGGCGTACTATACTCCAATTTGTGTATAAATAATTACAATGCAATGTTACTCATCGGAATCTCATTTGAGCTTCTTCTGTCTAGAATTATTGTGGCAATGGTAGTAACATTTATACACTATTAAAAGTTTATAACAGAAATCTTGGATCTAGAAACTTTGTATTTTGTAAGCATAGCATATAGTTTAGCACAGCTGTGAGCAATGGTTCTTTGGAATGGCACTGCGTATCTAAAAGAAAAAAGAAAATAATTCGTTTGTTAATCGACACATTAATGATCGACAAAATCAAATCAATCCATTTGATGAAGCAAAAATTGAAAAGATTTATTTCGATAAGAAATTTTGGAGCACTCGATCTATGGGAGTGAAAATAAATGTACCAGCCTAGATAAATAAATCTGCCACCCAATATGAAACAAGAACTTCATTAAACCATACAAAAAATAATTACACTACAGAGTTCTGAGCATCGTTTGCTCCGAACGGTTAAAATCTCGTTCCGCAAGGTTATGGATTCGATGTAAGGCGGAAAAGATTTCTCCGAAGCACACCTTAAATAAATATTCACACGAATGAATCGCATCTTCCAATGAACAAGAATCAACGCGAGAATACCGTATAAATGTTGCAAAGATACTACTCCGGATCGTGCGAGAAAAGAAGATACATAATATGTAAGTACTTTTACACAGAGAACGGTTCTATGACGACGTAGATTCGACGAATCTTCTCAGGATCTCATTCGACGAAGAGATAATCGAGAATAATGACGTGGTTTAACGAACGAAGCGAGTACCTAATTCACGAATCCGTGCGGCAGAAACAGAAATTGTTCGATGTAGAAATGACAGCTACGAATAGATCAATATGCATTGTACACAACCGCGGTCAATTTTGACACGGACGATAGTGTCCCGGGGATCGAGAGGAATGCCCGAGCGGAACACACACCGCATTCGTAGCAATAATTTCTCGGGAATCCGTTCGATCGGTACGAATCGACGAAACGGATCACGAAATTTGTTCGGATAGAGACATCAAAAGGCTGTGCTATCTGTACATAAACTTTCGTTCGACGAGCGAACGTTAGTAGTTACTTAGTACACCGACCGGCCGTCCCGTGTTCAATTTTTTCCTTTGGAGACTCGATCGATCCTTCGCCGTTTACACGGCCACGCGTTCTTTCACACAATCCTCTTTTCTCGCGCGAGCGATGCACCGTAACAACGTCCAGAACTCGCCCCAACGAACCTTTAATTCCAGATGTGTGTAAATAACTTCACGTCAAACATCGAGTATCGCCCCATAAAGGAGCCATCTTGGTGGGTGGGCACAAGGCGATTAATATTTTCAGGGTACAGTATCCTCGCGATAGGAGCTCACTTTGTCCTATGCGTTAGAAACTCACCGCTCTCCCCTCCATCATTTCAACCGTCTTTTGTTGTGCTGATGGCGAAAGTGAGTGAGAGCGAAGGTCCCGTTCACACGACGCGGATTATTCCACGTTGCGCCATCTTTCGGGAAATTTGTTATATGGGGCTTCAGGCAGTTTCAGGTCTCACGATCTGAAATCACTGATATATATATACTATGGATTGGAGATGCTTGAAACAACGAAGGCTTTGGCATGAATGATGACAATTGAAAGTTGATTTTGGCGGTACTACGTAGTAGTCAAATATTAGCGCCAAATTCTGCCCAATAGCGACAGGGATTGAACATCAGTCATGACCAATCACGGTTAATCACGTGACGTGCTGTGATCGTGGTGCCATCTAGTCTAGTTCCCTCAACTATACTAAACGGTCCAAGGCCATACATAAGAGTTTTCTCCCCCTGGCATGAAGTGCCACTATCGAGACTCAAATGTACTATGTACTTCCCTTCACTTCCGCGATCACCCGCGGAGCTCCAAGCTTTGCCTCACTTTGCCACGCTACCATTCAGAGCAGAGATATTAGTGCAAGATTTCACGCACATGCGCGGCGATCTCAGCCTCAGTAAAGTAAGATTCTCGATAAAATGGGTTACCTTGAGCACCGCGCAGAATTTTCAAAAATTGGTATGATTTGATTCTGAAAAATGAATGTATAACATGCATATTTATGTATATTTTGTAACTCGTAGGACACGTTCTGGAGTCTTTTTGTTCGGAATAGATTGTTTCGGTACATTCCCGCCAATATATAACTCTTATAAACCATATTTTTCAAGCTTCGTGCTATTTCCTTTAGTACATTTGCCTCTCGATGGGTCATAGGCTTATAGAGATAGACTGCGCGGCCGCGGCCTCATGAAGTAAGAATAAGGAGACCTATCTGTGTAGTTTGGAAGTGGTTACGAAAAGTGGTTCCGGCTGTGGCCAGGTTCGCCAAATGGAATGGCTTGTACTTTACCAACGCCATCGCCGGTGTGCGAGTGAGATAGATATACGACCAGCCGCCATGGCAGGCTTCAACGCTTCGTACAGGCCGTGCAGTCTATCTACATACAGAGAGGATATCTACATATAGATGTTGTATAGATGTAGACGCATTTATTATAAGCCAAAATCGCAGGTTTCCTGTTCCCAAACTTTTATGTCATATTATTCCTAGAAATAAGTGCTATTTATAGAAAATTTTATTCGTTTAAATACTCCAATTATCTAGTACACGAAATTGCAATGAAAAATCTATGTACCTAACATTTGAAAAATTGATTTTTTCCCCCGTTCGAACCAATGTGCGCACCCCGCCCGGAGGGCCTATATAGCTGCAGTTATATATGTAGTACATATTTTAATAAACTTGTATTGTTTTCTGGCCATTAAATATATCGTGTTGTTATTGATCTTACACATCGGAACTGTATACATTCCTTCCAATCAGCTAGGCCTGCCTCGAGCAGAAATCGGCCAACACTGTGCCCGAGCTCCGAGCAGCTTCTGCCGGGCGGATGCCCGGTCTTTCCGCCAGCAGAAAGCGCTACTTATGCGCGCATAATCGAGCCAATAATCGAGCTTTTTTATATCAAGCTCGTCACGATTCATTCATACAGGACGTCGCTAAAATCATCAGTCTAACTCTATGCCGTTGTATTACATGCTGATCTCATTATGATGAGGAAATGTCAGTTCAATAATAGATCGGCAAAAGTATTCTTCTGAGCCATAGATATCGATTGTTAGATGGCAATGGACCAATCTGGGACATTCGAACAAAATGTCAAGCATGTAAACATTATGCATAGATCGTAAGAAAATTATGTGAATATTCTTGATAAACGTTTCCTTTATCTCGATCGACAATTATATACGTTGTTCTTGATAAGAAATGGAATGCACATTTTTCGAACACGCTATTATACAACTTAAAAATGACGCATCTGCTAATTGTCAATATCATATGCTATAAATTAGACCACGATAGATTTTATTATTAGTTCTAAAATTAATTTGACACTAGATACATCTACATAAATTATTGAGTTTGATGCAGGTTTGATGACAGACGAGCACAGACGAGGACCGCGTCAGTGGCCTAATTACCCAGATAGCACAGTCTGACAGAGCCTACCACCGGACCCAGCCAGCAGAGCCCCTGACCTACAGGTTACGGGCAAACACAACGCTTGGAGCTGCGTCGAGACCCAAACAGGCCGAGTCAGCCGGGCTCCTGTGCACAAAATGGCGCAATTTTCACCTGCAGGGGGCTCGAGTCCAGGGCCTGCCGGCCAGGCTGGGATTCAGCCTGTTTTTGAGAGGGCAGCACGGTATCACACTAATGTGGCCAATCAGTGCTTCGATTGAGCCCAACTTTCCTCGCGCATGCACGACACAGGGCGGGTCGCATCAATATGGCAGTACTGTGCAAATGCGTAGCAGTCTCCCTTTTTACCGACAAAAGTAAAATAAGTTAATAAATAAGACCTTTGAGGGCGATTGCTGCCTAGATTGACCTTTATCTGGCGTTTTTGACTACTGAAAAAACCCGTGTTTGTATTATCACGAAATGAGAACGCGAATCCCGCACCCTTGCAATCTTGCAAATCGGCCGAACACCGGCCCGGCCGGCAGGCCCTGGGCTCGAGCCCCCTGCAGGTGAAATTCGCGCCATTTTGTGCACAGGGGCCCGACTAAAATCGAGTCGGTGTGCTATCGAGGTATATGTATACGCGTTTGTGCGTATAAATTTCACTGATATATATATACTGATATATACTATCACAGCCTACTCTAAATAGTACTAGCCGTGCTGAACAACTTGGCAACACCGCTGTGTTTACTTTACAGTTCGAGAGTCCGATTTTCAAGAATGGAAGTCTTGCGTTTGAGATTATAATTAACGCTTTTTTCATAGAAAATGATGTTAAAATACATAATTCGTTGTTAATTATGTTTAAGCAATATGTAAATATTATAACTATGGTAAGTAGAAGTGATTTTAAAGCATACTAGTATTTATAAATGCGGTATACATTTTGTGCACTCTCGGAATAGTTTGGTGTTGTGATACATAATATGTGAAATATTTCCAGTGGTTTTAAGAAAATGGAAGCATGAAACAATGGGAAATCATCTTTGATCTAAAATGCAACATTTAAAAATGAATGAAGGTATATGTAAGTCAATAGAAGCCTGAAATAGACGAAATTATTGTGACGAAGTCGAAGAGGTTAAGTGACTGCGTGTATACGTCAAAGAGGTTGGGTAATCAGTTACTGAAGAGAAAAGTTGTGCAGGTAATATATTATAATATTGTCTTATAAAGGATAATTTTATAATTATTGTAAATTTTTGGAAATGATATGTGCATTAATTTCTAATTGACTATTGTTTATAGTTATAACATAATCATTTAGTAAAATATTAGAAAAAATTCATAATAATTTACATAAAATACTGTGATAATCTTTACCACAAATGCATCTATCTAAAAATGCTAAATGATGTATATCCAATTGTATACTAATATGTTAATTTACATAAAATGTGTTTATGATTTTCAGATTTCAGAAAATCTGATTCCAAATTAGGAACATTTATTATGGCTTCGATTATTGCATACATGTGAGTAAATACAATTGTTATATCTTCTGTAGTAGTGGAAAGACTACCCCTTTGTAAATGATCAAAATATACATTATTTACAATTGTACCTTTATCCTCCACAATTAATAATTTACATATATTAAAATCTAATTTTTTTGTAACAGAATGGAACCCATAACTGGACATATAAATCTTAATGGAATCATCAACAATACAAGTGGATAAATAATCACTGAAAAAACTGCTGACATCAACAGAAAGATTATGAAGATCATTACTATCACCATCAGAATTCATGAAATAATAAGTCATTACCTTCTTGAAAAACTTGTAATTTCGTGTCATCACTAATCACAATCTGTGTTTTAAGTACCAAGAAATCAAAAGTATCACTACATATAAGCATGCAAAAATAAATTTTTGAATTTGTTGTTTTAATACTCCAACGGTTCGTAATTACAAGCTTTTGTTTATAATTGTTTATTAAATTTCAGAAACCATTAATTATTTATATCAGAATCAATAAACTCTATAACTAAATTTTCATGCTTTTCAATTATTCTTTCCCTGCGCTCTACAGGATCTTTTCTTTACAGTACCACACATTTTGATGGTGAATTGGAAAAAAATGGAAGGTATTGCATTTTCCATAATAAGTCTTGGACATCTGAACAAAACATTCTCCAGTACACCGTTAGGAAATGGAATATTCTGATACCTTTGGATATCAGTTTCTGCAAAATGCAGACTACAAACTGCAGAATATTATGTTGGTGTCCAATTTTTACGGGGAATAGCAGTCATCCATATTTTTCCGCAATTGCTCATTTTTGGGGAATTTAAATATAGAAATATAACTATTTTCTTTTAGCGTACTATTATACTTACCCTTACAATTGGGGACATAACAACGCCATGGCATTATTAACTAATAAATATAGTATAAAACTTGTGAAAAGAACTATGTAAAACATATTTTCTAAAAACTCTGTATGTATATAATACATATGATTTTGTAAAAATTTAGATGTGACATTATTAAAATGTTATTAATACTAAGTTGAAATGTATTGAAAAAACAATAGATTCTATTAAGTAAATGTGCTACACACAAAGATAAAGACCTAAAAAGTTAATAAATAATACTTATCTCCATTATTGCACTTTTTTATTTTCGAAAATTAGCTATACTACATAATAATAAGTACACAATGTGTACTACACATTGATGAGAACATTTGAAAACTACGCGGGAAACTGAGAGGCCGGTAGGGGAGATTGAGAGTCTGATTCAGTGGGTTGGGTTAGGTATGTTGGTATATATATATATATATCAATCGGACTCTCGCAGCGTTGCCGTTTTTACCTTCAGCACGGCTAGTACTAGAGTAGGCTGTGATACTATATATCAGTGATAAATTTGGGCGCGCATAGATCTATTTCACTATTTGCAGACGCATGCGCATAGAAAATTGGTCACCGAAATATGTTGGAGTTGCACGTCTATGAACATGCTCCGCGCTGAAAGTGCATAAAAACACCACCTGTGTTCAAAGTGACCGAACTATTCTGACATGGAATCGAAAATGGCTGACAGCGGGGATGTTGTGAACAGTTCGTCGACAGGCAAAGCGGTCAGAAATACTGTCATCGATGGACCTGTCACCGACCCAGCATCAAATACGAAGGTAAATTAGAGAACGCTATCATTTGACGTTCAAACGAGTCGATTTTTTCTTAACTCGGACTGTCGACGCGCGCGAAAACTTGACAGCGTACTGCCACGAGTATCGTAGTTACCGCCAATTGCGATTCTCGGGCCAATTAAATCGCTAACAAGCTCAACAGAATCTCGAATTTCAGTCGTCCGTCTTTGTTCGTCGAACGAGCGAATCATACGAAGTGAAAGATTCGTGCGCCTCGTCCTTTTTGAAGTTTGTTCCGTTCAAAACACTTCGTACACCATCTTTCATTTACCTTTGTCTATCTTCTTTCATACCTATGTGTTTAGTTTTTCTTGTTTCGTTTTGACCCAACCCTTTTTGGGTCTTGTGACCACATGTTTCTGTTATGTAACAGTACACATGGTAGTAATTCATGTACAGACTGATGTGTACCTCCCATTTATTGCCAAACAAGTAACTTCCTTCTCTTGTTATGAGGAGAGTAAAAACACATTATGAAGCAAATCTGACTGTTGTGTTCGGAAATTGTTTGTTATAAATAGACTAATAGATCATATACATATATGCAAATAATACCAGTGTGAAAAACACATTGAAATAACGAACTTAACGGAAGCTAATGAAGTGTTTTATCTACATAACAATTAGCTGTCCAGTTACGAGTTAGATATACCTTCTGTTTCTTGTATTTAACATCTAAATGATGCTGAAATAGGAAATTAATTTTCTACCGTTTGTGAAAAATACAGAACAATGAACAAGCAATTGTTCATACAATAGTTTCTATAAAAAATGTGCATTTGGCTGTAACGCAAATGACAATTGGCAATTCAATATACTTATGCAACATGGTCGTAATGTTATGGTAATTGGCATGGAACTGACAGACAATTCATTTGTCTGTCGAGGACACTCCATCTTTTGAAGTTGCAGATATTTTTACGCACCTTGTCCCATATTTTCAACGCTATTTCTAATAATCCAATGAGCCGTAGCTTCGTAAAAGCAGTAGCTGACTGTATTTTTAATTGTGAATCCACAAAGAGATTAAACAACTAATACTTTGTTTTATTGTACAATTTGATTGATATAAACATTCTTTTCTGTTATTAATTTGTGTTTTCCTAGTATCCTTCCTCCCGCGATAATTGTAACTGTTCTTAACTAATATTTTTGTCTAGCACGCCAACCATATTACAACAAAGGATTAGAAAATCCTTGAAAAATCTTTTCAATTAAAAGCATAGCATATAGCTTCAACTCCTGACAATGCAAAAGTTGAAAGGTGACTTGCATGCTATTACACATGTTGCCTGCCCACAAGGCGCTTATATTATTTTACATATAGAGCATTATTCTCACAGTAGTCCGTAGGTTCGGTACCAATCACTCATGCATCGCTCATTACAAGCCTAATTACACTATAGGCGTGGCACGATTAGCACTACTGAACCAATGTTTCGAGCATCGAAAAACAGAGGAGTAATCGAACCAAAAAAAAAAGTACATATATGAAGGGAATACTTTTGCATACGTAAAACTTGCACTAGCGATACTCCAAGCTTTACGTACAAGTAGTACCTTTGGGAGCTTTGTACCAAACTACGGACTGTACTATGAAAAATCTGATGCAATTTGAATCATGTAATGGTGGTTATTGTGATTTCAGAGCCTAGAGGCATCAAATAATGCCTTTCAAGCCGCGAGAAAAAAATTAGTAAGTAAGAAATATATGTGTAAGAAAGCACAAAGTAAACTTGTACTCCTTTTCCATAGAGCAATCCTTGCAATTTCCTCAGGGCTGCTTTAATTCCCCATGACAACATAAGTGTGGTATGTGCCAGTGAGTTTTATCATTCTTGCCTCTCCCGTCAAATAACACAGGGTAATAATCAGACGATTCTCTTACTCGAATACAGTTCAAATTGCGAATTTGCTGCACCTACTTGTCCGTGTAACTTGAAACAGCACTGTCAATAAAACCTACATACCTTTGCTTAATCGTGCGATTACCGTGCATTCAAGTTACTCTCGACTATATGACGCGGAGCAGAGAGTTTTATGACATGTCGTCTATATTAATCTGTGTCCATTCAACCAAATAATATAGCTTCATTTGCACTCTTCTGTTTGTAGTCCATTTCAATTCATCGCAGCCCTTCTCAAGACAAAGGAATATAAATGATCTCTCAATTAATTCAATCTCTCAAATGTTTAGGATTCCAAGTCTGGAGCCTTGAAGAAGTCTAGCCGCTATCGCAGCCGCTCGTTGTCAGCCAGTAGTACAGACAGTTACAGTTCTGGTACGATCATGTTCATCTTGCTTTCCATTCGTCAAATATTGTTGATGTCATTAAATGTGTCTCTGTCTTGTACGCCGAACGATCGTAACTAAATTAGCACATTCGTAAGCTTGCCGCATGCACCATCTGTTGTCGTACTAATTCTGTTCGTTTTATTAACACTGTTTCACTCTAGCATCTTATACAGGAAGCTCATCGGACGAAGATGATGTCTCGCCGCGCGAGAAGATTCAGAAAACGGAGAAGGGTTTCACCGACTTTTGCGTGCGCAATATTGATCAGCACGCGTTCGGTCGTAGAGAAATTGAAATAGCAGAGCAGGAGATGCCTGGAATAATAGCGCTCCGCAAACGTGCGGCCGAGGATAAGGTATTATTTTATTAATTCGGTGAACCTGCGGAACAGCTATCCACCATTCGATTTCGATCGTCTTGGATACGTTATAAATCTCAACCACTTTTCCCTTTGCACGATAGTGGCGGTCTATGCCCGTAGCTGTTCTATGGATTCACCAAGAATTTAAATAAACGATACAGCGATTAGCAACATGTCCTATAATATTTTCCAGCCGCTGAAGAACGCAAAAATTGTGGGATGCACTCATATCAATGCTCAAACCGCAGTCCTCATTGAAACATTAGAACATTTGGGAGCGCAGGTCAGGTGGGCCGCTTGCAATATCTATTCCACACAGAACGAAGTGGCTGCTGCACTAGCACATGCTGGTTATCCGATCTTTGCCTGGCGCGGCGAAACAGAAGAGGATTTCTGGTGGTGCATCGACAAATGCGTTGCAGCAGAGAACTGGCAACCGAACATGATATTGGATGACGGCGGTGACGCGACTCACTTGATGCTCAAAAAATATAATGCCATGTTTAAAATGATTCAAGGTCCCCTCGTCGTTCGCTTCTTTGTACGACATAATATGAACGAACATGTTAACAATAGTATCAACTTGCAGGGATTGTCGAAGAGAGCGTAACGGGTGTACATAGATTATACCAACTGTCCAAAGCAGGCAAATTATCCGTCCCTGCCATGAACGTGAACGACAGCGTGACGAAGACCAAGTTCGACAATCTTTACAGTTGTCGCGAAAGCATTATCGATAGGTAAATTAATGTGAAACCGTCGGAGTGTCTAGAAAATCAATGTTTTGCTGGCATTGCAGTTAGCGTTGCCGAGATATCAAATAACGCACAGTTCTGCGTCATCATATTTTATCCCTCGGCGGAGTTAACTAGCTAGTTAACTTAGCTAATGTTGTATTGTTAATTATTTTAATTTGTCCTGCTTTAGTTTGAAAAGATCCACAGACATCATGTTTGGTGGAAAGCAAGTTGTTATTTGTGGCTACGGCGAAGTTGGTAAGGGCTGTTGCCAGGCTCTGAAGGGCTTAGGATGTATTGTTTATATAACTGAAATCGATCCGATCTGTGCTTTGCAAGCTAGGTAAACTATCTTCGAGAACGTTTGAATTTCCCCGATGGTATGATCACGAATGCTTTTTTTGTTTCTTTCGTTTGCAGCATGGATGGATTCAGAGTGATGAAGCTGAACGAAGTGATCAGAAACGTGGACATTGTGATTACAGCGACAGGCAATAAAAACGTAGTAACGCGAGAGCATATGGACAAGATGAAGAACGGATGTGTAGTGTGCAATATGGGTCACAGCAATACGGAGATAGATATCGTACGTTTTATGCTTTAACACTGTACCATCACTCTCGTTATAAGAACTCTCGAATTAGTCCTTCGATTAGACCGTTTAGGGAGAAAAAACTCGTGTTTCTTACATTTCAGAACAAAAAAAATGCAATAATTTGGTAAAACATTAAGACTCGTTTAATATGTGCTTAACAGAACAGTTTACGCACGCCCGATTTAACTTGGGAAAAAGTAAGGTCTCAAGTGGATCATGTTCTCTGGCCAGACGGAAAGCGCATCGTGTTATTAGCGGAAGGCCGTTTAGTCAACTTGTCTTGTTCCAGTATTCCCTCATTTGTTGTATCAATTACAGCTGCTACGCAAGCGTTAGCGCTTATTGAATTGTTCAACGCGCCTGCTGGACGATATAAAAGCGATGTCTATCTGCTTCCCAAAAAGATGGGTAAGCGAACTATGATCTTGCATTTTCGCACCCTCCAGAGCCACACTGGGAGACGTGCTAACACTTAAAAAAACGATTCTATTTCACAGACGAATACGTGGCATCCTTACATTTGCCAACGTTTGATGCTCATTTAACGGAATTGACGGATGAGCAAGCCAAATATATGGGACTTAATAAGGCTGGACCTTTTAAGCCGAACTATTACCGGTTCGTATACTCGCACGAGTTGATCGTAGCATCCAACCAATGTTGACAATAAAAAATGATTAATTATTATTACATTTCAGCTATTAAAATGCGGATGAGTGACAACAGCTCGCGCGGCATTCGAATAATTATGTTTCAAAGTATTAAGAAGGTTACCTCATTTCGATGAATTAGCTTCTATTGATTGCGTTCGTCCGAATCAATAGAAATTTCTCTGAATAAGGTTTCCCGTTCCCTTTATCATACTCGCAAGCTGTTCCATTAAGGTAGAAAAGTATTATTTCCGTGTGTTCCAAACAGAAAATGCCGCCTCCGCACTGGTTGCAATAATTAATAACTAGAAATTACATAAGTGAGTCTATGTATCGAATTAACTTTCACACCCGTATAGTGGATTAATTTATGAACTATGCAAGCATATAGTCGAATGTGCAGTTGTTCAGTCGAGTCGAATACGGAAGTTTTGCCAAACAGGAAACGTAATGTTGAACAAAAGAGAGGAACGAAAATACGACTACACGAAGATCCGTACACGTAAAACATTTGTAATGCCATAGGTTACGAAATTAGAAACTGTCATTGACGTTATTGCGATACCCGTTAGATACTATTTTCATGAAACCGTTAATTAACGAGAACAATAATCCTTCCAACACCAACGGAGACGTGTACATATATATACGTAGACAATTGATCGTCAGACGATTCAGTAAAAAACACGCAACACTCGCCCTCTTTTTGAGCCCGATGTCTGTTCGCGATAATTACATCCAATCATTGTTCTTAATTTGTCCAATGAAACAGCAATTATTTATACCTGTGCGTATTTAGCGACTTCTCCGAGAGACAAAGGAAAAGCTGTAGAACTAAAAATCAATGTTCCAACTGTGTACATACTTATTTAAGAAGGACGATTTACCACAGGTCAGAATCTCGTCAGATTGACCCTTTTATAATTGGTCGCACACCATTTCCTCAATAAAAAAAGAAAGAAAGAATAAGAAGATATCGATGATCACACATAGGAGACGAATAAACATCTATGATGCCTTGAACACCATTACGTTTACATTATTGATTTATGCGTCCTACACCACTTATCGACCAGAAGTTTTTTATGCTTTGTGATATATTTATAAAACCGGATCAATTATAGTGACGCCTTGACGAGAACCGATTTTTCACCGATTGAATACATCATGCTTTATAGGTAGAGTTTTATATATAATACTCTCTTCATATTCCCGAGAATCTGGTACCACCAATGTAATTCGGCTCCACGAAAGAAAAGTTGATTCTACCTTGATGCTATCTCAGAGTAGGATAAGTCAGTGTTCCTATGAAAGGTCTAAACCCGTCGTTCCAAGTAGAACACATTTTCATCGAATTCTGAGCGACCTCGAAGCAATGGAATTGACCATTCTAAATAATGGTGATGACTAGACTGCGGACGTTTATATAAATTTCTATTTTTATAGCCAAAGCGTATGTCCATGATATCCAAGGTAAAATAGAATTTTTATTTCTCGTATCGATAGTTCCGGTGGCTTGCAAGTTAAAAAAACGGCAGCGATTAACTTCTACTCCATTACATTCCATTCGAAGATATATACAGTAGCGGACAAAAATTTAAGGCCGCTCTAAAGAAGACGATAACTTTTTTAATATTGTACTATACGACTTGAACTTTTTTGGGAAGCCAGACCAATTAGTTTACTAAAGGATGTGAAACGAAATTTTTTCAAACATTGCAATTGATCGGAATTGTTGAAAAAATACTAAAAGTTGAATTTTTAACTTTTTTATGTGGGCCAATATTGAAAATTTAAAAAATACGCTTTGTAGATCTGTGTCAATTAAACATATTCTGAAAATTTCGTCAAAATCGGTCGACGTTTGTAGCTCATTGCAACGTATTTTTTTAATTTTCAATATAAGCGCACATAAAAAAGTTAAAAATTCAACTTTTAGTATTTTTTCAACAATTCCGATCAATTGCAATTTTTGAAAAAATTTCTTTTCACATCCTTTAGTAAACTAATTGCTCTAGCTTCTCCAAAAAATTCAAATCGTACAGTACAACATTAAAAAAGGTATCGTCTTCTTTAGAGCGGTCTTAAACTATTGTTGTATATATCTTTATAAGCTGCCGGTGCATAAAAATCTGCAGTCTAGTAACGTGAGTCTACGACGTATGGTTCAATGAATGGTAACTGCGATGTTGACCGAATGAAAGAGTAACGCGTGAACACAAGTATATACTTTGGATTATGTTTGCACACTCGGAGAACCAAATAGGAACCGTCTGCGTACACACCTGTGCGAATTATAACATATTAGCTTGCCGACTTATGAAGCAATACGTACATATAAGGTAGAGAGAAGAAAGGAGACCTCGCCGATGTTGATTCAGAGACTGTTCTCGGTTTCTGATCTAGAGCTGGTTAAGGTCCCTTTGGAAGTTTAAACAGTAGCTACATTGCTTTAAACAAAAAGAATCGACTGGTTTGTAGAAGTAAAGAACACCCCCAACTGTTTAAAGCAGTGTATTGAAAGGAGTATTCTAGTCTGGAAATATTAAAGAAATTTTTATAATGTGTAAAAGAAACGAAACTCTGTGCCCGTGATAGTTTTTTTCACAGATTCATTTAATTGCTTCTAGCAATTTTTAATACTTATTTTTTCGCTGTCTAAAACTTTGTTGATATTGCTGAAGCATAAATAAAAACTGATACACAAAATTTTCATGATCTGCTTCTTGCAGTGTTATAATAAAGGATTGTAAAGTTTTGCGTTCTAGACCAGAATACTCCATAGAAGTGGTAACTATATATATGTTACAGAGTCCTATACAGTGAGCAATAGGGGCACTTTTGCTGAAATGTAGTATTTTTGTAAATTAGAATGTGTTATAGACAGAACAGAGAAATGGTTAAAACTGCAGAGCTAGGGTACCGGTTATTAATCATTTTTGCTTTTGCTTCAAAAACTGTTTAAAAATGGATACTGTGAAGATTACTTCTTCTTCAAATACAGTCATTTAATACACTATAAATGCAGCCAGGCCTGCTCCGAGCAGATGGCGGGCATTATCCTGTCCGAACGACTCGGAATCTGGACGAATCTGCGTGGTATTCCCCCTGGCAGCGTCTGCCCGGTAAAAACTTCCGGGCAAATGGAAGGCAGCTCGTTCCTGGATTCTACAGTGACTCCCACTAATATTCGGATACTCTTAAAAACACCATAACTTCTTTAATATTGGAATATACGACTTGAAATTTTTGGAGAAGTCAGAACAGTTGGTTTACTACACAACGTGACAAAATTTTTTGAAAGAAAATTGCAAGTTGTCGGAATTGCAGAGAAAATACTAAAAGTTGTATTTTTCAACTTTTTTATGTAGGCTTGTATGCAACATTTAGGAAACACGTTTTGTAGATCTGCGCGAATTCTGCAATTCGTAGAACTCGTAGAAACGTATTCTGGCAATTTTGTCAAAATCGGCCGACGTTGCAATGAGCTACAAAGTTTAAAGATGGTAAAAATTGCAGATTTTCACGATTCTCGGCGTCTAACTGCAACAAATCTAAGGATTCTTACATCTTTCAATGCCTGTCGTTTTCTCCCGCATCAACTGATTTCTATGAAACTTTCACAGTGCATATAATTGACACAGATCTACAAAACATATTTTTTAAAATTTCAATATGGGCCCGCATAAAAAAGTTGTAAAATGTAACTTTTAGTATTTTCTCTACAATTCCTATCAAATGCAATTTTTCAAAAAATTTCTTTTTACATCCTGTAGTAAACTAATTGCTCTAACTACCCAAAATAGTTCAAACCGCATTGTCCAATATTAACAAAGTTATCGTTTTTTTCAGAGCATGTACCTCGCCGTAAGACTGAGGACCGAGCTGCCTTCCATCTGCCCGGAAGCTCCTGCCGGGTCTTTCTGCCAGCAGCAAGCGTTGCCTCTGCTGACGCAGCTGCCTGGCCAAAACCGAGCATTTCGCTGACTGGGAATATGCGGATGAATAAGTACCGCTAATTATCCGCCGGAATATATAAACCGGAACTCTAGTAGAAGCACACGTTATGTGTTCAATTAACCCTCAGATGACGGTCCCTGGGTCCAGTTTGATCCAGATTGTTTAAATACTCAACTAACTTGTCAGCTTCTAATGATTAACACATTACCGACCGGTGATTATTGCATAATTTTGAAAAATCTATGCTACGTGGCTCAATACTTTTTAATGGATCCTTCGATAGCAACATCAATTTTTATTATGAACTAACAAGCCACCTAAAATAACGTCATTTAATAGTTTCATTTAAGATTGCAATGTAAAAGGAAATTTTCTATACTTTCTTTTGGTGCAGCACGATTATTGAAAATCCTATTATGTAACAGGCTTCCGGGAGGTAAAGTGTTAACTTTTATTTGCATCAACGAAGAGGTCTACTGTTCGATTGCATTTGAAAGCATTTGATTGAAGTAAGCCGTCCTCAGGGGGTTAGATATAGAAAAAAAGAAATGAAAAATAAGTGAAACGCATTACGTCGATATAAATGTTATATATTTCAGCATAATCGTTATAAAGCGCTTATCGACAGTGTCGATACTCAAGATAAGAGTTGTTACAAAGAGTTCTTGCATCCGTTCGTTTGCATCCACGATCCGTGTATGAGTATTGAAAACAAAACGACTTTGGGATTGTTTGTGAAATGTGTGTGTGAGAGAGAGAAAGAGAGTGGAGAACCGACGTAATAATGGCAAGGCTCGACGGCATGGCATACATAATGGCGTACCAGCGACGGTCTACAGTCTACAGAGACGAACTTAAACACAATTCCGTGTATATGAAGAAATAAATAATAAAACCAAAAAAAGATGTAGTAAAAATATATTTTACAATACTCTGTACAAGATCTCATTAGAATTAGCGTAGAGTTAGCTCGGCGCAGATTAGTTAACCGTAAAGAAAACAGGCTATCAACCCTGGAATACTGTCTATCAGAATTGCTTTTCTCCCTCTCCCACCGAAAAAAGAACCACTACGAGTCGATCATAGATAGACTACAAATCTTTATGCGAAATAAAAGTTTCCCTTCGTTCTCTTTTTCCTCGTAAATGCATAAAATCCGCAGTCTAGTTATAAATAACGTACAATACATTTTCACTTTCAATCGGCGAAGGAAAGAATCGACGGCTACAGTATTCCACGATTAATATGTCAATGTCCGTACATTTCTGCAAATAAAAAAAGAAACAAAAAGAGAAACGATAATCCGTGTCTTCTGTTCGCGGTCGATAAAATTCAAATATTATTCTTCCCGTACCCGCGATCATTTTTTTTCTCTCAATCGATGTTAAAACGATGATTTTTATGATCGATGATCTGCCGGCCGATTCGCAGAAATAGACAGGCACGTAATAAAACACGTAAGGGGCAGAAATTCTCTCGAACACGTTCGTTCTGTCACTAGCAAGTCAACAACAAGTTTATCTTCAATCGAAATCTAGTAATCGGTGCCAACAATTCACTGCACTCGGAATACATATAGGGAAGAGAAATAAAATTCTAGAATGGGGGAGCCCAGTAGAAAGAACATGAAGGTTCAACACGAGTATATTACACGTTAGAGATAGAGATAGAAAGAGAGAGAGAGAGGAAGAGAATGGAGGAGACGAGAGTACGAGAGATAGAACAAAAAAGAACAAGCGGTATCTACACAAGTCAATTATTCTCGAGCTGTTGCACTAGTCTTTGCGCCGTATAAAAATGATACAAATCTTCCCCCATGCCGATTTCGAGCTGACTACTGGTCTATTCGATTTGATCGTCCATAATCATTGATAACACCGAGCTCCCGCAGCATCAATGAACGTAAACATTATTATAGACATCCCTAACGAACTATGGATCACTATTCAGCTAAATTATACAAAGGTTGTTTGATTACATTAAAAAAAGAAAAAGAAATGATGAATATACGCGCTCTATATACGCCCAATCTCTGCAAGGCAAATTAATTGGTAAAGATAAATGTGTAATGATAAAATTATATGTTACACGTGTCACGTATCATCGATATATCAGCTACTTATACATAAATATAATTTTATTTATATATATATATATATATATATATATATAAAAATCGCTCACACCACAATTTCTTCTCTTAAAACTTCTTTCTATCCTAAACTATATTATATATTTATATATATATATATTTAGTGTGCAATAAAGTAGTTCTTTTCTTCGTTTATAAATATGTAACAAAAATAGATAACAACAGATATGCATGTGTACACACGTGTACACATATATATCTATTGTATATATACGTATTGTATGTACAATGTAGACATGTAAAACCTAACAAATTAGATGCGCTCGATTATTTTCTCTAAATCAATCTAATAAGCCTTTTACCGTGAGAGATACCTTGATTATCTCGACATGAGCATATTCGCGAAAAGTCTTGCGTGCGTTCGTGCATTTTGCGATATTTTTTCGATGCTTCGGTTTTCGTTTGCGACGCGACTGTACAATTCATTGAATAATCCCGCCGTCTGGCCTGTAAAAATCTAACGGATGGAACGCGACGAATTTTTCCGCTTATATCGACTATTATTAACGCTCTCGCACCGCACACCGTCGATCCTCGGAAACACGGGGTATTTATCTCGTGGACCAGCCTATTTACCTCTTTTCCTTAAAACAACTTTAAACACTCTTCAACAACAGATAAATTCTCCACGTCGATTTCCTTGGAAATTGAACTTTACACGCATAAATTCCCGGCTGCTGTACGAGTAAATAGCGGAAACACCCTGTGCAAATAATCGCCGGCTTGAGTTTGTTGTTAGAAGCTGAGTATTTCCAGAAAGTTTTCGAAAATCTCGGTAGAAACAGATGCAAGCATCGTTGTGTGTCCGAGGGTCGAAAACACCTCTGCGCGTGTCCATCCACCGTATTTCTTTCGGCCGAACGCACACACTCGGAAACACGCAGAAGATACTTCATCGATAGTTCGCATTCATTCAAGTTAACACCTTATCGGCAGATGACGCGACGTGGCGTTATGTATTGATATTGTACAGGGTTTCCTCTAATTCGGCCACTTGTAACGCTTCTGTTTCCAACAAACAAGATAATAATCGTGGACGAAGCGTCTCTTGCAGATCATTCCTCATATTCTTTTAATATTATTTGCTTCAGTCAACTACTGTTCGTCAACCTTGATCGTATATTTATCCCCATGGAGCGAAGAATTTTCTACTTTGATTGGTTTTCGTATCGCGTCAGCCACCCTGGGACATCGATTAGTTAATTTTATCGCTGTTAAAAACAGTTATTGACAGATCAGCATGGAAATTTACCGCGGGAAGACTGTTCTCTATTAGGCCGTCGTAAGGTATCCGGAATTTAAATAATTTCATTTCAGAAAGTTACGTGATATACACTGTGCATCGAAAATTTTAAGCTCTGCTCAACAAACACATCTTCTCGAAACGACTTCGAACGATGGGGATC
The DNA here is from genome assembly GCA_028455765.1 of Lasioglossum oenotherae. Classification (NCBI taxonomy): domain Eukaryota; kingdom Metazoa; phylum Arthropoda; class Insecta; order Hymenoptera; family Halictidae; genus Lasioglossum; species Lasioglossum oenotherae. The sequence continues at coordinate 28,424,878 of CM052279.1, read as the reverse complement.
TCGTCAGAAAGATCCAAAGAGATCCAATTAGATTACAAAGACCCAATAATGTCAGGCTTGTTCCAATCGTATACATTAGAGGAATGGTGGCATTTACTCATTTGTACCTTCAGAAGCATGATACAATGGCGTACAAACCCAGTGGAGCCATAAACCACGGTTTAGAGCCGACAATTGACAAAAGGTATCGATGCTAGGTAAACGACATCGAAATTTTAAGCTCTGCTCAACAAACACATCTTCTCGAAACGACTTCGAACGATGGGGATCTCGTCAGAAAGATCCAAAGAGATCCAATTACATTACAAAGACCCAATAATTTCAGGCTTGTTCCAATCGTATACATTAGAGGAATGGTGGCATTTACTCATTTGTACCTTCAGAAGCATGATACAATGGCGTACAAACCCAGTGGAGCCATAAACCACGGTTTGGAGCCGACAATTGACAAAAGGTATCGATGGTAGGTAAACGACGGCCTCGTAAAACGATCTTAGGCCCAAAGGCTATGGCTGACCATGACCCACAGCTCCCGTCCACCGCTCCAATGAATTTATTACCCCACTGTACCGTGATACTTTCAAGTGGACCCAATAAAAGCAGTAAACCCAATGGGACTACAAAGAAACATTCAGAACCAGCAATGAATACTGCAGTGCCAGTTCTTCGTTTAGAAAGGCTCAGTAAATTTTAGGGCTTAATAATACAAACGGGCCCCGCAGAAGAGCTTCCGTTTATGGCACTGCTGGGTTTACTGCGTTGTCGTGTCTTCCGTGGAGAAGCGAACTTCGAAATTGGATTTCACCGGTGCGCGACCACGACGGATAAGGTGCTAACAACTCTCTCATCCTTAAACTAGATAGCAATTCCTTATGTTACACACACGCGGTTCTCGTTAAATATTAGCGGCTGATTCGCTTAGTAACAACAACATTAACACATACGAGTATACGTAAGCTCGCTCCAAAGACGGTTCCACGAACGTCGAATTCTTCCGCGGAACCCGTTACACAATCATTTCGCAAGTGCAAACAACGGCTTCGTTAACCTATTAACCAGGGGGCGACGAATTAATTCGTCGGCTTCGCTTTTCGGCAGCTTCTCTGCTCCTCGTTCGACCAATAATTCGCTCACGTCTCGTTGCGAAACATGTTCGCACGTTCGCGGTCACGAACTAAAATAATGTACTAAATTCAAGGTAACAATTTCGAGATCGTGAGAATTTCAATTCCAATTATAATCGTAATGGATCAACGAAGAATATCAATTTCCGGTCGCCTACAGAAATTCGAGTTTGCATAAACATCCGCGGCTTGTTTATCATACTAATTTCACTGGTCTCGGGTTACGCAGCTCCCGCTAATAAAACCATCGCCCGGTTAACAAGTGTCGTTTTCGTTTAACAAGATAGCGTTGGCAGAAATTGTTTGGACTTGCGAAATAACTCGGCTACAAATCCTCTCAGGCCTTTTTCGTACAGATGTTATACAGGGTGTTCCATACAGAAGCGAACGGCTCGAAAGCCGACGCGTTTTATGGACAGTAAAACAGATAGTCCACCGAAGCTCCGGAGGAAAGCTCTGAGATCGAATCTTCTCGGAAACGGGAATAATATTTTCTGATCGTACCGTTTTTCTCGATACCGACAGATGCGTCTAACAATCGCGATTTCGTGTTTTCGGTAAAGAGTTAGAATTACCGAGCACTAGAGACAAGGTTGGCAAACCTTGGAAAATCCCGCAAATCCGGACTTTCGTAAAAAATTTGAAATTGATCATTTTGACTCGGCAGGAAGATTAAATGTAAAAATTATAAGACCTATTTTCGAGAGGAATCCACGATCTTTTCTGCGAGATTGCATCTAATAAAATGTCGTATCGATGCATATCGTTGAAATGAAACCCGTTAGTGCTCGTGTTAATTGAAAAATAATTTATTCTGAAAATACGGCGTTTGTTCGTATAGAAGTGTTGAATGACGAAGAAAACATTCGTAGAACTTCGAGATAAAGCTTCTGTGGACTCGCTTGATTGTATGCCACGTTTCCGTATGATACAGTAATTTGATTAGCAATCGATTTGATTATTCAATGTCAGATAAAACGCGAATCATCGATGCGAGAAAAATAATTCCTTCTCCGGTGTCTCTCTGATTCACTCGACTTTATATAAAACTCTTCCGCGAACAGATTATAGCAACGATTGATTAACAATGCGTAGGTAGATTAATAGGCACGATTCTTCAATTTTACGCACAATGATTCAGGATCGAACGATATGTCCTGGCAAGCAATGATCCAACAACTTCGCAATAATATTTCAAGTAATATGTAAAAACAATTACTGATCAATCACTGATGATACAGTAGAAACGGCGATTAGTTAAAGAGAGAAAAAAGACCTGTAAAAACTTATGTACCCCGTCAATGACTAGCTTAAGATATTATGCATATATATATAATATATATTTATATATATATATATATAGAGAGAGAGAGAGAAATATATATAATCTTGCTTTGTTTTAGCATAAATGTTTCAATGGCATTACACGGTTCTCTAAAATTTCTGCAATAGTGGGTCATCGCTGACTGTTGTACTAGCGTATTCCGTGAACATTTCGATGACTCACGATCGATTAATCCTTGCTGACCGCCGAAAGTAGTCTCGAATTGCGCAAACAATTTCTCTGACCTTAAAACTCAACTTGCCGGCAAAAACAGCCACGTTTAAAATAGAATATGTTCGCCTGCAGACAATGATTGGACTGCGGATTTTATGAGTTCGTTACAAAACTCCGCGTTTATCCACACGCGCACGAATAAATTTATTGATTTCACGATTTTAGCAAAAAATAATATAAAACATTTTTATCGCTCTAGGAGATATAGTGTAAACAATTCATCTGTCACAAGCTCGATAATTTTCTCTTAAGTAACGATCTTAAAAGAAATGATTGCTATCTCTCGGTAACTACTATCAAAACAATGATTAGGAAAAATCCTCGATCGCCAAGCTTCGAGTTCTAGAAGACTATACAAATTGATAGAAGGAGAAACGAATTTCGATTCGACTCCCGACTCTCGGAACCGCTTCGGAAAATTACGTAAAGATCCGCAGCCCAAGGACGGCCCATAAAAGTTCGACGGAAAGTTCGTGGAAAATGTCGTGCTTTAAAAACCGACTGAATAAAAGAAGTTTGAACGCGGCCAGCAAAGGACACCCGTAAAACAGAAATGTTAAAGAAATTTTATTGTTCTCCGATAATCAGCAGTCGGTTCGATGCATTTCTATATACGTGTGTAGAAAATGTGCAAAATCTAGCTATGTACTCTCAAACCTGCGATTTGATTAATCATTCCTTATCTTATTATCCTTGACCCTGTACTCGTTACCATAGTTTCCTTTTACTGCGTAGTTTCTCGGTTTCGATCGTTGCTAGCGATAGTAAGGTACTACAGGAACGATTTGTAAAGTTGTATTGTTACACTGCGGATTTTATGCACTTATAGCGTAACAGAATTGTCTAATGTACATATTCGGTCGACACTGGAACCACCGGATTAGTCAGAGAATCCTATGGGATTTCTTATATTACAATTGCTAAAATGATAAACGGCGTGTGCTTCCCCTAACGAAATTGTCGAATAGCTTCTATTTGTTCGGGCACGTAAAAATCTCGCAAAATATCTGAATAAATGCAGTCTCGTTATTTTCATAAGGCAATACGAACCAGTCACGTTTAATCGACGGTGGTTCTAGCGTTGACACTCCGATAAAGCTTAACGAGGTTCTAGTCCCATTCAGAACCCGACTGTTACCCTAAAGAGAACAAACGAACCTCCGTTTGATCGCAGTTCCCACGAAATTAAAGATCTATATCTGCATAAACATCCGCAATCTATAGTTGTTATGTACAAATAAACAAATTGCGCGCACGAATGCAGTTGCAGCGTAAAGATTTCCATGCGTGTGCTCCACGTATGTTAACTAAAAAAAAAAAGAAAACAAATATATTGTACATGTCGGCGAACGACCGTTCAAATCTTCGTCGCTGTTCGATCGCGGCGATCAGCGACAGAAATTCAAGGACCAAAGCGATTGATTCGTGATCGCGTGTGTAATTTTCGTTTCTATTTTTTTTTCTTCGTTGATCGCGAGACATTCGAGAATCTTATTGCACCTCGCAATACAACAAATGACAGGGTAAGTCGCGAGACACGAAACGAAGAGAGAAATCTGTGTTGAATTCGAAGATGAAAGAAAATATCGCGATAGCATGGATAAAGGTATTCCGTAGAACGTGAATGTCTTCTTAGCTACAAAAAGCCTATGATATACGCATTCTTTAAGTATAAAATATTAAAAAATTCCAATCGTTACCGCTATTAAACAATTTATTAACATTGCAAAAAATTCCTAATAATTTAACCTTGTTTTTTAAAAAACTATTAAACACCTAAGGTGGAACGATGGATGTTAAATAATTTATTTCAACATGCATTATTCGTCTCAAAGGTCATAGCGCTAGGTCGTCGACCGTCCCGTCATTCGTCGGACTGTGGAAAAAAAGTGCGTATGACCACCAAATCGCCTTGAAAATAAAACGAAGCAAAAGTTTCGATTATGCTACGAAGATTGTCCTCTTTTCCACTTTGAATTACAACACAGATTTCGGTGCTCTAGTTGCTACGACTCGCCCTGTACAAGCGAGAGAGAAGAGCATTCGTGCACCACTGTCATCTGCGTGTGATTGTGCAACGCCAGTTGACAATTGTTTGTATCTGTCGCGAGAGGATAGCAGGCCACGAATATTTTTGTCTGTCGCAGTACCTCCCTCCGCTAGATAGCAACTCTAAACGCTCACCGAGGTCCTTGAACCAAAACCAAGTTTGATATGCATATCGCTATCATGCACTCTAAAACGAAGCGTACTCCTGCTATTGGCATGACGCTCGAACGGGAACAATATTTCGAGAACGCATGACATTCGACATCGGAACAGCTTCCTTTTTACACAGAATCGATTAACCCTCTATAGTTGAACCGTTATAGTTTAATCACACACACGGACCATTCAAAACGGCGAATTTTATATTAAATTTAATACAATAACGGCTTCCGGTCAACAAACAGCGTGCCGAATAGAAAATAACTTATCACCATCGTGTGATACCCGCGCAACAAGACGTCTCTAGAAATCGGACTACCGTTCTATAAAGGGTTAAAAGCTTCGACACGAAAATTACAACGCTGCCACGGCTAGCCAGCGAAGAAACTTGATTGCCTCGGCAACTGCCTGTCCGCAAGGGCAGCGTATGCCACATAATTTACTTAGCCTATGATTCTACCTTACGCTATGGCGTCGCTAGTGTGATCCTCGCCGTCACATTGCACGATAATATGATACAAAAGTAACCCATTTTTGTACATGCTTCCACAAACGAGGCCATTATTCGCCTTTCTATCTCTATCGTTTCCTGTTTAACCAGTTTCTCAGTCATATAGATCCCAGACACTTCGCGTAGAAACAACATCTGACCTCTCCGGGGGCGTGGTGTCGTCCCTGACAATTTCTCGGCCAGTTGAAAAATACTATATAGTCGTAGAAAACCAAACACAGGAGAGGTTTGGCGAGCACCTAGAAACGCGGTACCGTATTGTACCCGCTCGGTCTGCTTCTTGTCCGGTAGTCCCTGTGCAAAGACAGTGGTCCAAAACCGGTTACACTGCCGCGGGTCGCCACTGTCTACGAAGCCCCTTCATTGGATAGTACTTGGCACAACAGTCACTTTACTGTACTGTTCGTCGGACTGTCCAGCGGTGGTCTGCGGTAGCGGCTTCTCGAACCTCTCGTGCTGCACGTACGGCGATGACACGGAGGACGTCCTGTGCTGCTCCAGCTTCGGGTTCTCCGCTATGGTGACGTAGCCAGTGTTCGGTTTGCTGGTGATGATCGGCTTATCGACGTCCAGCTTGCCGGCCGGGTGCGTTCCCGCGGGCCAGTAGTGCGCGTACGCGGTGGTGTCCTCTTCGCCCTTGTCCTCTGTTGTCTCCGTCGCTTCCGGTTTCCCTATCTGCTGCGGTTGCAGTCTCTGAAACACGGAGCTGGCCAGTACGTACGGCTTCGAGCCATCGGTCGTCGAAGAGTCCGGAGGATCAGCTTTAGGCGACGCTTCCGGAGAAGTCGGCAGATAGCTTGGCTTCTTTGACATCTCGGAGATCGAGGACACCGAGACGTACGGCTTCGACGGGGGGTCCATGGTGGACGGCAAGGATGGCGGACTAGCGAACGAGGAGACGAACGGTTTGGTGCACGCGTCGGTCAAAGATGTTGACGCGAACGGAGCGGCTATCGTTGTGCTCCTTGTGTTGTCGATGCTGCTTAAAGCAAACGGCTTCTTCAGCGAGTCGATCAAGCCTGTTTTGACATACGGCTTCGACGACTTCTCGGCGGTGGAGAACGGTGTCAGAGCCTCCAGTTTCGCCTTCGATTCCGTGAACGCCAGGTCGTCTAAATCCCGAAGGGTGTCCATCGGCTTCTTGTCCTTTTGCTTCTGCTCCAAGGAGGCTAAGGTTATGTAAGCGTTGGGAGGCTTGGTCTCCGCTTTGATTGGTATCAGTGTCTTCGCCGGGGCATCGGTTAAGTTACTGTCGTCCTCAGATTTTGATTTCATTGGTTTCGGAGCCGCTCCTATCACGCTGTAGCCACCCGTTGTTGTTTCTTTGGGTACTGGGCTAGGGTTGCTAGATAGCTCTTCGGAGGACGGCATGCTGATGTAGCCGGTCGAAGACCATGTGTGCTGCGATGTTGTGAGGCCGGTGGTGTCGGTTAAATTTGGCGTCGACCGTGCCAGCGATAACGAGTCCCCGATTATTGGCTCGCCTGTCTTCGCCACCTTTACGTACGGCTCCCAACGAGCCGTTTCTGCAGTAAAACCGGGTCTTGTTACCCCGACGTTCCTCTGTCGCAAGCTCGAAGACTCCCAAGGCTGCAATGTCTCCATCAGCTTGTTCGGCGACACTGGCATGGGGTCTATCTCCGTGCCACTATCACTCGAGACCTGAGAGTCGGATGTGAGCGAAGAAGTGACGGATTCTTGACCACTGGAGCACCCGCTCGAGTCTGCTGATGATTGCCGGATGTGCTGTTCACCACCCTTCTGTAGAAGCTTCTATAATCAATATTAATAAAGCATAAATAACAAATATAGCTGGATGGTTATACAGCGTATCCCACTAACTCTGTTACAAGGTGATATCTCTGTTATTTTTCATGATACACGACATGCCGAAGGGACAAATTATTTAATTCGAGGGGACACGTATTATAGCGTAGCATAGAAAATACGGGAGATATCGCGTTGTAACAAAATTAGTGGAACACGCTGTATAAAGCAATAATCCTTAAGAGAACGGTGTATTACCATGTTGGGCGCTAATCCCGGCGGTAGCTTAACTCCGACGTCCTGCATGGCTTTACACTTCATCCACATTCTATAATAACGAAATGAAATAAGCCAACGTACCTTTGATAAACTATATTAGAAAGGATATACATACCTCTTCGAGACATGTGCAACACAGAGAAGCACTGCAATGACGCTAACACCTCCTATCACCCATATCATCACCCAGACACTGAACGACGGACCTATCACATAATCGTTTATCATATATTAGTAAACATTTCGATGACTGATAATAGATTAACACTAGGTTTACGGGACGCGTCAAAATTACGCGTTCTAATATTTTTAATTTACCGTTATTGGTACTAGGAAAGGGGAAACAGAATATCTGAATGATTTTACCATCGCTGTAGCAATTTCCCTCGCCCGGATCGGACCACTCTCCTGGCAGATGCCTGTTATCAGACGCGATGTTAACAGCCCTCACGCGAAACTCGTATAATTGTTCCCTTCCCACGGTCTTGCAATCGGGTATTGGCAACTGGGCCTCTGTAACGATTACATCAATTACATTAAAATATGAACACACTTTCTCGAGAACTTTTTGTTGTTTGTCCACATTACCTGTTTTGGTACTGTTTTGTATATCACCGTTCCGCGTCGATATTTGATAGTAATTCAAATAACCGGCCGCGATATCCGGTTTCTTCCACTTGACGGCCACTTGACTGGAGTTTATGAATCTCACGTTAGGCACGTCGATCTTTCCAGGCACTCCGATCTTTGTGACTTTGTAAATCGTTGGTGACCTCACGCTACACGACACGGTGCACGCTGCCACACCGATGCTGTAATTCGTATGGACCATGAGATTCTTGAGTTCTATGTGGTTCGCTTCCTCGACCTTCTGCGCTTTACTGTTGTAATACACTTCGTAGTATCTTAAAACACCGTTCATAGCATCCGGAGGCTTCCACGTGATAAACATCGTCGTGTTGGTCACATTCGTCACCTTGACGTCTTGCGGAGGTGTCGTCGGAGTAGCTTCCAGCGTCGTGTTGTACAAAGGATCGCTGTGCAATCCTTCTTTGTTCTTCGTCAATACAGCGACAGATAATCTGTACGTTGTGTAAGGTTTTAAATTGGTCACTATGCCGTGGATGGTGTGAGGATCCGCTCTTATTGTCGTGTTCAGCTTCGGGCCTTTACAGTTCAAGTTGTACGGCGATACTATCGGGCAATAATATATGTTAAATCCCTCTACGATTCCAATGCGGTCGGAACAATCCAGCTTCCATCCGACTTCGATGTAGTCGGAGCCGATTCGGTTTATCCAAACGGACTTCATTTTGCCAACGATCTTATCGTGGATCACGGTGCACGATGCCCATACCATACCGCTGCTCCCTTTATGAGTATTCGTGGAGATAGCGAATTGGTAGAGCTTGCTAGGATCCGGCACAGTCATGTTGAAGATCGTCGTGTTCTTACTTACATGCACCCAGTCCAGATAACCCTGCAATTTCGATATGAATGGATTTCAGTTACCGAATATCCGCGGTTGCTAGCGATTACATACATTGCACTGATAAGGGCGATCCCGATTATCGTTATCACACCAAAAAATTGTGTAATTTGTGATTTCTGTGCTCATCGTAGGTGGCTTCCAAGACAACTCGTATAAACCCCCGTGGAATGCTATTTTCGTGAACGCTATTGGTCCGTGCGGTACTGCGGAACACACACATAAATTATAGTCAACTTTCGTGAATTTTCTACATTATAAGTAGATTACACTGTCCAACAAATCTCCCGTATATTTCTGAAGGAAAAAGTCTGAGAGCCTGAATTTTCAAAATAAATTCTTAAACTTTAACATCAAATTTTTCTAAAACAGAAGATGTTGGAAAAAACCAGCTGTAAGAATCGCTTTCGTCATCGAAACGCAAAATTATAGTTGAACAGCGTTATAATTTCGTTCACTCTTTACTATCTTACTTTCGTAGTGACTGGGAACAAAAATTTTAGCGCGCTCCTTGTTCATCCCGACAATGTTCGTCGAAACGATCTCGAATCTGTAATACTTGTTGAGATTGATCCCATTGAATTTAACGTATGTCTCTGTCGTTTCGTTAGGACGGAGCGACAGTCTCTTCCCGTTCTCTTCAACGTGGTCGATCTTATACGCGAAATTGTTGCCGTTCTGCAAGTAGTCTGGTATCGTTTGCCAATACAAATACACGTCCCTGGTGAGACTGTTCTCCCCCGCTACCTCGAAGCTCCCGATATCGGTTTTTGGAGAACGGCCAGGTACTAAAATACCAAGTACATAGAAATGAAAGAAAGAAAAGGCGAAACACACTGTAGAATACCTAATAGCAAAAATCGTGTCGCTTACCTGTTGGTGATGTTCTGAACGTGACTACGCTAAACTCACTCCATTTATTATGTTCCCCTGTGGCAACAGCACTCTTCATGGAAACCCGTACATCGTACGCGGTGTTGGCATACTCCAGTCCAGAAAGATTATAGTTTCGCTTGTACATGTGAACCTCGTTTGTGATATTAATCACCTGAAAAGAAAGTACAGGATATATTATATTACATTGCTTAACTCTCATACGGTCTTTTGGTCATTTCTGACCAATTAAAAAATTGTTTGCGAAAAGAATGTTTCCCAAAACACGTATCGTTTTGCTCACCTGCCAGGCGTCTTTAAGATGCCAATGATCCTGGTACATTATCCTATGGTGCAAGCCAGGTGGAAAGTTCTGCATAGGAAATGGCACGCTCCAGTGCAGTAATGCACTGTCCGATGTTTTATTAATCACCGATAGATTGGCCGGTTTTGCAGGAATAACTGGATACAGTTACCATTATCATTACAATCGAAGTGGTCTAAATTACAAACGTAAAAGTAAGAGGGTACGAACCATGAGCAAAATGATGAAATTTGTATGTAAAACTGGTATTCCCTAGCACGTTCTCCACGTTTAAGATGAATGTATAATATTCGTACGGCTGGCGGTAAATCGGGTTCGTTGATGTGTCCCACATACATGTATTCGGCGGCAAATCTTTTGGTTTTTCCTGCGGGCAAGGATACAACTTTCGTCCTGCTCTTCCCGGTAATTTGAACACAAGCGTGAATCTTGTTGTAACGTAATTCTGGGCGGGATCCCATGAACATGTTATGTTCTCCCAGTTGTGTGACACGCAGGTGAAATTCTTCGGTTCTTCAGGTTTATCTGTTGGTAAATATTAGAATTAAGAAACTCGTGGGAAAAATGTTTATCTTATCAGTTTTTTTTTGCGTGTAAAAAAAAATTCTAGGCAAGAGTTACAGAGATTAAAATTTCCTTCTAAATGGTTCCCTTTGTGTAAAAAGGTCTCTGCAGAAATTCTTATCTTGAATGATAGTCGAATATGGATTCCAAGATACGAAGCACATTAAATCATACTTCTATAATTTGAATGCAGGCTCTTGTCTCTGTGAAATATCTCTTGACCTATCCTGATAAGCATACGCATGAATGACACTATTTAGGAAGGAATTCGTGCTGTCAGCATAACTCAGATCACCAGAGACACTTTTACCAAAACCGGGAACCATTTCAAACGGTATTATTCGAGGACATAATACTCACATCCCACTACAACTTTATTTAAACAAATCGCTTCTGCTTTCTTGTTGGAGTCGTTCTGTGGTCTCAATTTACAATAATACATGTCCTCCGCAGGAGGAGGTCGTCCTACATCCAATGATATTGTGGTTTCATTAATGATCGTGATAAACTGTGGTTCCATTTCTTTGTTGTTTCGAAAGAATACCAAATCTGAAGCATTTCTTCCAGGCAACGTTTTATTTAATATACAAAGTATCTTTAACGATTGACCGTACTCGAGAACAATGTCTCCTTGAGGCCAAGTTCCTTGAAAGAAAGATTTATAATTGTGTTTATAATTGTTACTATGATGTTCCTGATGAAATAGATTAAGTTAAGTTGCCTCGAATGTGAGCTTACACTGTACGTCCACGGTGCATTAAATATAGATACATGCATTTAGCTTCTATGCTAGAATTCCAAAAAGAGTAGAAAGGTGCTCGCATGCTTTATTTATAAACCCGGCTAAACTCAACCAATTCGAGGAACAGATAATTATTGTTTCACTTTTAAACTTACTTCCTGGTGTTTTGAGGCCATGTGCACACTCGTTGGGATCCGCACTGCATAATAATGTACACGATAAAACAATGATAGGAATTAAAAATGTTCTCCAAAAACAATTTCGCCACTGTGTACCAACTCTCTTGGTAGTAGGCACCATCAAATTTCTGTCTGCCCTTGTTCTCCGCGAATTGTATGCATCAGAGCACGCATAACTATTTGAAATTTGTTTTTGTTTGTGACAATGCATTAAATCACAATTACAGGTAAAACGGTTAACATCTTCGCTCGATGTACAATGGTCAGGCGAACGTATTCCAGAAGAATAGTCGATACTTGCTGAACATTCAGCTGTGTCACACGATTCATTTTCTATCCTATTTAGAATGTCTTTCTCCGCAGGGAGATTATTACTTATACCATTTTTACATCGCTTAGAATCGCAGCACGGTGTCTCTGTCATTCTACATACATCCAAAGATCTAGAGGCATCGTGTTTCAACGCGATTTCTGTATTCGACAATGATATTTGAAACATTTCTCGTACAGGTCTTTCGGAATCTGCTTTGGTCGAAGACATCTTGTGATCCCATCACTGAAAACAAATATACAGTTGTATCAATCACTGATAAACGTTTTCGTTGCAAGAAAAACTAGCTACAACAGTACTAACAATAATAAAGCTTTCGCAACAAGGCTTGACCATATAGTTTCAAAGCCGAACCGAGACTGAATCAGAAAACTCAATCCTTACACATGACGAAGATAAGACAGACACTAATGAGATGGAGTATAGTTCCGATTGGTAAATCCTGGGTCGTGACATTTTACTTCATTATTTTCATGCAATCAGTTTCCAATAATTTCTTATCTAATGTATTTCTTACTATTAAATCAATCATGTATAGTATTGAATCTTGGAATAGAATAGGGATATACAGTTATTTATCCTAATTAGGAGATTACAAGTTTGTGTTTGAATCAATATTTGTATGTACATGTATTAAATAATATTTGAGATACATAAACATATTGCTAGATGAATTATTTATTTAGCAGATTGTATTATGCCATTGTTCTATACATCACCCAAACAAGATTTTTTTTAGTTTCAGAAATATGGCACGAGTCGAAAATTTGCTATAACCCTTCTGCAAATACTAATTTTTTTCAAATTTTTATAAAACCTTCTGAAGCATTTTTATACGAAAATATTATATATATATATATTATATATATAGCGATAATGTTATAGTAAACATCAAAGATTAACAATTCCGAATTTCTTAATAAACTGTCGAATTGTTGTTTAGCTTGATAAATGCTTTCGAGATTATTATTTCAGAGAAAATGATTCTCTTATATCCGTAAACGATCCTTATCGTCCAAATACTTTTTGCCGGAGAATAACAACAAATAGTAACAATAACAACAAAAATCAATAATAAAGCGTGGATCGGACGTGGAGAGTAAAAATGCGAGTAATACTGAGTGCTCCATCGTTCTATTAATCTACGCTGCTAACAATAAGTATTTTCTCAATCGCTGTCGTTATTTACTAGAAAAGTTTAATTATCGGAGCAAGAGGAAAATATTGATAACTCGAAAACGTAATCAGTCATCGGGGCTGTAGAGGAAGCGAGTGAAAGAGCGAGAGGGAAGCAGAGTGGCAGCAAAAGAGAGAGAGAGAGAGAGAGAGAGAGAGAGAGAGAGGGAAAAAGAAACACCTAAAAAAGGAGGGAGAATTCTACATATACATATGCGCGACGTAGCATGCACACGGCCATGCGGCGTGCAGAAATTATTTAGCACGGTGTGGTACAGGGCCGTTTCTGTAAAACTGCAGAACATTTCCCAGAGATATTCGAGACGCGTATCGCGTCGGGAACGTTACGATCGTTTATTTACGAGCATACGCCGCGCTGTATCCACGACGTAACGCGTCTCCGTGGTAGATGATCGTACCTCGTATCCCGTCTTGTCGCGTGTATACAGGGTGTTCCGCAATTAAATCGACAACCTCCGTCAGTCGTCAATAGACTGAGGATTGTTATGCAGCAACATGGAAAACATAAAACAGGAAATATATCTAAAAGAACACTCATTTTATTCCGAATTCACTAAAATAATTCCTTAATCCCTAAGATTCACTAAACGTGTACGTTTTTCATTCCTGTTAAGTCCAAACCAAATTCTACTAATCTCTTATCGATGTTTCACCATTGGTAAAACTATAAAAACTATAAATTTTCTATTTTTTAGGGAACTATAAACTACAAAGAAGTTTAGTAATGATTGTAGATGCAAAAATAAAAAAGATCAACATTTTTACACTGGCTTGTTATTATACGAGAAGGGGTTAAGGGTTAGGCTGTTCCGAAAGGCCAAACGGTGAGATCTCTTTCCTTGAAAATGACGAGGAATGTAAACAGCGATTGACCCAAGTCTTAAATAGTACTTCCTTTTTCATCAGATCATTTAGACTATTTGTCTCTTTTGAAATAGTATTTGACACGATCACGTTACTTGAATATTGCGATAAAAAATACGAGGATGACCATGTCCATTGAATATCGAGATCATTTTAATGAGATAACAGTATCGGGATCCGAATCTGATAATGAAGCAGATCTATTGTTTATACACGTTTCGAAATAACTTCTGCGCCACTGAGAATTGTCGGTTTAATTATCGGTTTAGTCGGCGGACACCCAGTATAGCGTCCGTGTGGCAGCTCCCGTAACTGTGTGTGTTCTCATGAATGCTTGCCTGACGTACACAGAAGCACGCACGGCCACACGCACGCCATATAATGTACACGCGAACAATGCTTGTAATGAGGCTGGCTGGTGCGAACGATGCGAATTTCCGTGTCCGATCGTGGATCCGATGATACACGGACATCCGATCGGCCTACAAATAGTCCACCGTATCTAAATATCGTGGTTCTGGTATCACGGTGAAACGACATATTTCGCGAACAGTGGGAAAGTCCAAAGCGGTCGCACGTCCATTATCGAATCGTTCCTCGAACGTCTCACTCACCGTCAGCGTACGATCGGCAAGTTCCCGGGGATTCTGCCGCATCGTGTCAGCAGAGATTTCGCGTTGGTCGCCACTTCACCACATCAGAACTGAACGAACACTTTTGGAACGGTCGAACGCGGACCCGTTCTGTCGCGACACGGGTATATCCTTTGGTCACCGTAACGCGCTCCGAAATATCCCGACAAACACACAGGCCGCACTCTAGAGCAAATCTCGCACACGAAACACGTAGCCACGGCACCTATCGCGAATCGCAGCCGCAGAAATCGGCCGTGTCACTTCATATTCGCGAAAAATTCTGTTTACATTCGCCCAGAGGGACCCACGAATAAATATATAAGAGACACATTCTGGGTAAAATACGTGCGATCAATCGACAGTGGTGCCAACATGTCGGCGACTGGCGATCGAGAATCTCGAGATCGAACGAGACGCGGTCGAATCGCCTCCTCTTACGGTTCCTCGAATTTCAACATCTTTCGGATGTTTTTGAATGATCCATCCGATCGTTCTGGGGAAACGTGACACCGTACGGGGTGGGAAAAACACGTTTCGGGCGTTTCAGCTTGACGACATTGGCTGACGTCACGACGAAACGTCAAGCGCCGCATTCTCGGAAATGTAGGCGCAGGCTTCATTGTTGACCGCGATATTTCCCGAATGGCGCGGTTTTTGAAATCGCGAGATCGATCGGTTTCTTGCTCCGTTCTTTTCCGCGCGATTGTGAGCTATAGAAACAACCAAGTATTTGTTACAATTTTTATATAACATTTACTAAAATTTACTACAAAGTAACGAGGAAATCAGGGATGTTTTGTTTATTCATTAGCTCGGATCGTGGAACTGTAATCTACACTGTTGAAAAGAGAGTTGCTCGAATTGATGTTTTAAAGAGACTGCATTTAGTAAAGAAAAGTAAAAGAGAAATACACAAATCTTCCTTAGAACTTGTACAATAAAGGCGACGCTTCAAGTTTTCCTTCAACTTCATTCTTTTACAAGAAAAATAATTCGAGATTGGTGGCGCCTAATTCAAAAGTTCAAGTAAATGAATTGTTTAACATATTGAAATTATCGAGCAGGACTTAATTTTAATTAAAGGTAGAATTTTTATTTGTAACAATATCGATCTCTTAAATTTATTCGTGTAATTGTAACGAAGTTATAATCAACGAAAATAACGTGCATATACAATAGTAAACAGTTCGTGAATGCATCTTGGCAAGAGACAATATCGCAATATAAGTACAGAAGACATGGAGTTCATTTAATGTAAAAGTTACAGTTGTTAATACATTTCTATTGAAAAATTATTTCTTCATTGATGAAGCTTATAATTATCAATAATAATATTGTATAACTTTTTAGAAATTGATACATATATATATATAAATATTTATATATATATATATATGTATATGTATATATATATTTACAATTGTTTTGAACTTGTTTATAATATCCTACATAATATACAAATGGTGTATATATATATATATACGTATATATATAATTATAAAAAATAAACAGAATAATTATGATGTAGGAAAAAGTATGATCCGTCTGTAAATGCAATTACCGCTGCTTATCGTTTATACACGATAGACGGAAAAATTGCTTATGTAAACAAACAATGAACAGCGACAATTTTCACGCTCATAAATGCTCCGATTTGTTTTCTTTACATGAATTAGGTTTAAAAATATAGCTTAATTCGTTCTTACTTGATTCGTTTACCGAACATTCCCGACCTAGTCGTTACAAACTTACTAGTAAAAAAATAGATTTATTAGTTTTTACTTAGTTAACGTGCCTAAGTGTCGCAAAAAGACAGGAAGAGGTTGTTTTGACAAGAAAACTTTTTGCCCGATCTGATTATTACAGACATTAACGGGTAATCAGTAGACTTCGGAATTTTATGCGCTTATTGCATATGAGAAGTTTAGAAAGAATTGCATAATTTTTTTTATATAATCTTTAGTAATTATGTGGAACGAGATACTAATCGAATTTAATGCAACTTCATTTTATTCGTAGCTAGACTGCGGATCTTTATGCAAAATAAAAATCGTCTGCATCGCTAGCACAAAATAGACACTAAATTGAGCGTTATTTCTTTCATTAATGATTTTGATAGAGGAGAAATCATATATTTACATGGTGAATTTTATAAAATTTTCAACAATTTCGTATTTCATCTTCTCAATTTTGCTAGAAACGCATAAAGATCCGCAGTCTATTCATAACGTATTGTAACGCTTTACGAAGACGATACAATATTATGGAGTGTCAGTCTCTTTGAGATTGTTCGCAAGAACTTAGATTTGCATAAACTTCCGTAGTATCGTAAGAATGAGAACGTTTCAAAAGAATTTTTTTAAACGGTAAATGCAGTTCGTCATCGCATTGATTCTCTGCACCTCTAAGTGCATCTGCGTCTTTGGTTGTATCAGCACTTAATTTAATTATTGCTAGACGTACTTATATCGTATAGTTATAATAAATACTTAAGAACAAAAACAGTATCGACAATATCTTCTTTCATTTTTTTTTTCAAATGCTGCACACGCTTTAAGACAACACAACAGTCAAATGGTAATCCATTAAACTCTACAAGATCAGTATAATATTCGTGCTAAGAAAAATGCATGAATCGATGATCAAGGCCACAATAATGTTACAGGATGAATGGTTCCAGTGTATACAATTAACCAAAAAGAGATTCTGAGAATGTCAAATGTAGTTAACATCTTTCCAGTCTACAATTTCTCTTATTTAAGACGTAATATCAGTGCACGATTATCTTCCTATATAAATACTAAAATAGCTTTCCATGCTTTACGCGAATATCAACGCTATTTGCGGATGCAAATAGATCATACTCCACTGAGATTCACGTTTCACATGTCTTTCTAATTGTATATGTATAGTCTTGTACAATCGATTCTAGTATAAAGTCATACCTTAAAAATGCAATAGTCACCCAATACGCGGTAAAACGAAAAAAAACCAGAAAATTCTCAAGACTCTCTTCTCGGAAGCTAACATTTAAACTTACAAAGTATATTATTATACCTTATCGAATTAACAAGGACCAAATAGTCAGGACCAAATAGTGTCGTATCGCTTTCATAGTAAAAAACCCTTATCATAAATATCGATTTTTGGATGAACAGCAGTTTAAGAAAACGAAAAGTCGGACTTTCTGACGTTTTTTGGGGTGTACACCCATCTCGGGTAATTTGAATAAATGCCTGCGCGGGGTGCCCTCATCAATCGGTCGAATACTTAATTGGTCGATTGTGAGATTACTCTACAACGAATATAAATTCAATAAACGTTTTACGATCGCTTCAGAAGCTCAAGCGTTTTACTTAGTAAATTTCCGTTTTGTTATTAAATATTTGGAACACGCGCAAGGCACAATACTCTCAAGCTATCACACGTGTTAGGATGAATTAATATTTCTCGTCCTCTCTCGGTAATTAGATTTGTTTAAATACAGAGTTAGCACCAGTCCAATCTTGGTTAGAGTGAGCAAGTATCGTCCCTATAAATCGGGAATTTTACGAGTCACGATCGCAGCTGCAAGGAAAAAGATATTCACGCATTCCTTCCTTCAACTGAAAGTTCGTAAAAGATGATCTCTTACTATAAATTAATATTAATACTATCAGTATAGTGTTTCATTGAGAATCAACAACCATGTCCTCGGTTATGTTACTAAACTGTAATACATGTAGAATTCGAAGCTCATATATAAAATAATAATAATACGTATCAAATATTAAAAAGCTTGAATGACATGTGAATAGATGTATAAACACTTGATTCCCATGTGTCATATATAAAAAAGAAAGTATTGAATCTTACTACATACCTACATATATGTATAACCAACTCCATAAAATATTATACAATATAACACATTGTTTCCCTTTTTGCACCAGACAGTTCTGTACCGATTCTCTTAGTACTGCGTAACAGTATTAATCTAACACTCGCTGCAATAAAACAACCTCTTGCAAATCATTCTTTCCTTTCACTGGTATTGTCTTTAAAAATTGTTTCATTTCTTTCGTACTACGTGATACCTAATTGTTAAACTCAGAAGCATCGAGTCGAAAAAGAAATTATT
This sequence comes from Lasioglossum oenotherae, assembly GCA_028455765.1. Classification (NCBI taxonomy): domain Eukaryota; kingdom Metazoa; phylum Arthropoda; class Insecta; order Hymenoptera; family Halictidae; genus Lasioglossum; species Lasioglossum oenotherae. Next base: position 28,406,112 of record CM052279.1, on the reverse strand, counting down.
CGGGGGGTAAAAGTTATACGGAGGCAACGTTAGCATTAGTAATCGTCACTTGCAAGGATTAATGGCGGTGTGTTACTAAAAAAAATGGTTAATCTCATATATTCATATCGTAGAGGTGTGGAAGAGCACCTACCACTGAAGGCATCTGACAACCACGTCGAACCAAAAGTCGAACGGATGGCCCACCGTTTCGTATAATTTCGATTGCCTCCGTGTGAGTCATGTTTTTCGTGTTAATTCCATTTATCTCGATTATTTGGTCTCCAACCTGAAATGTAACAATACAATACAGATCCTTGAAGCAGCTATCGCTTTACTGACACACATTCTATTTTATTAATAGCTCATCTCTTACTCTCAATCGATTATCAATAGACGCGGGACCATTCTCAGCAATTTGCAACACAAATAGTGGCATATTTTGAAATTCACGCCCGCCGCGAATACTAAAACCAAATCCTCGGGTTCCACGTGTTAATTCAACTGCGTGGTATTGGCCTCCGTCTCCGTCACACGTTGGTTCATCCTGCGATAATTTATATTACATACACAGGATGTTCGAAATAGAAAATTAAATATTTAGTTCAAAGAGTACCCATACAACATCCTCCTCATAATTTATGATAAATCATTTTAAAACAATATGTGGAGAATTTATGTATCCCTACTCTTGAAGACACTTAATCAAAACCACTCGTGTAATTAGTGAGCAGTACCTTTTGAGACAGAGACGTATTACTGCAACAATCATCGAGCGGGTAACCGATCGTCAAAGTAACAGAATAACCTGAGTCCTTGATTAAGTTCACGATATCCTTGTGGCAGACGTTCGTGATATCCACGTGATTAACGGCAAGAATATGGTCTCCAACGTTCAACCGGCCGCATCTTTCCGCAGGCGAGCCTTCAATTATCCTACCGATAGTCGAGCCGGCTTTGTTCACCGAAGAGATGATCACGAAACCAAAACCTTCGTTTTCCATTCGAGTGACCGTCACGTCGTAAGGATACTGATGATTCATTTGTCTACTGTACGGAGCCTGTAGATTTTCTGGAAGGTGTTCCTGGGTGTTAATTCGACGTCGTATCCCTAAAGTAACTCTGCCATTTTGAGCTGCAGCGATCATCAACTGGACGACATGGTGGTGCGACGAGTTCAAAACACTCTCACCGTCGACTGACATGATTAGATCGCCTGTATTCAGTCTGTTGTCCAAATCGGCTGCACCACCAGGTACAATATGTCCGACAGAGACCTGCTAACAGTTCGATTATCAATACCTCCAATTTTCATCAATTGTACAGGATGTCTGAGTTAAAAAGCATCACCTAAATAATTAAGAGTTGTGCGAGAGTTCGATAATATCGACTCGGGACGGATTCTCGACCCGATACCTCGCACACCTCTACTAAAAATATCTGTCTTAATTATCATTAGACTGTGGATTTTTATGCACAATCAAAATTGTTTGCATCGATTACAATAAACAAGAGTGAAAACAGAAATTTTTTCCTCTTTTAATCATTTTTACTATAAGTGCATAAAATCTGCAGCCTACTTATCATTGTACGAAAAAATTTCTCGGGATAAAGTTATACTATTCTCAATCAAGATGTTCACGGCATAACAATAAAGAAGCAAATATTTGGGCGATTTCATTTAGCTAAGACATTCTGTATATGTTAGCAATTTATGTTCTCACTTGAGATCCTTCCTCGGTGCCACCAACTATTCTAAATCCGAAGCCTGTATCCTGTCTCACTAATGTCACCAACGTTTCTATCCATTCTATGTCAGGCACAATAGGACATACTAGTTCATTGGTGTACTGGGTATATCTAAAATCGAACTAATGTTAACTGAACGGAACTTACACGGAAATCTATGAATGAAATTTATGCTCACCGTGGTATAGAACTGGAATGTGGTTGCTCATGTTCAAAACTCGTGGTTTCCTTACGCTTATCCCATATCTCCCCAGTGTCAACATTCTGCTCCTGACCGATAGAGTATACATTGTAATCTTGCTCGCTGTACTGCGAATGGGACTGCGTCGTGTACAGCTCTTTATAGTAGTCCGAATGCAAGCATCCGTTTTGTTTCAGCATGTTATCGTGATGAGGTATGTCGATAGAATACACATCGTTGTTTATGTTCAATTTGTCGTTCGTGACCCAATCTCTTTTCGCGGTGTTTCGCACTGAATCGTCGTCGAGATTAGTCATCGTAGCGAAATTATCGGACAGGTTCGTTATGTTGGCCTTGTACGGGTCAGTATAGTACATGCCGTGAGTATATTCGCCGTACTTGTATCGGTTATCTAACGGGTTTAGCTCGTTTTCGCTTTGCTCGGTCCAATTTGGTCTAATTGCATTCGTTGGCGACTTAGGGCGATTTCTAGTGTCTATCAGCGGTGTTTTCGGTCGACTCGGTACGACAGTCTTCGTTTGAGTGCTGTAGATATCAGCGGTCGGTGTTTTACTTCGAAAAAAGTCTTGCGAGTTCTTCTCTTTCTTCTCGTTCGACTTTGACGTTGTTCTTTGTACATGTATCAACGCTTCCTCGTTGCGCGGACAATCTTTCAGCACCTGCACCACCTCGGAGTGGCACATGTTTCTCACACTGATGTCGTTTATATTAACCAGAATATCACCCTCCATCAAATTTTTGCAACGCTGCCGGTCCAGAATCTTCTTGACTTTTTGACCGTGCGCAGAATCCGCTATTGTGAATCCGAACCCCATGGTCCCCTTCACGATCGCGATACTAAGAAATTCAGGTTTGGAAGACAACGGTGAATCCTTGCAATCGTTCATGTCGTTGCTCTCCGACAGAAGAATGTCGGTGCTGCTCGGTCGTTTAATCGTGTTGATCTTGTCCGAGATACACAAGTCTGGCATAGAGTTGACAGAGGTGGTGGCGAGGTTCTCTCCGTTTTGGAGGCTATGCACCGGCAAGAACGTGGAGTCCAGGAAATTGAAACGACCGTTGCTTTGCAAGGTGGGATCCAGATCCATGTACATCCTGGGATCTTCTGTTAAAATATCTGAAGCGATAGAATTTATTCTTGAAACGGATGCATGTAGAAAACATGATCTTTACCTGGCGCGTTAACAGCAATTGTGGTAACAACTTCCGTGTTAGGGTCGTTCGGGTCGAATGGCAACGGATAACCCCGACACACCTCCAGCGTGACAGTCTCGCCGCTACCAATTGATTTAAAAACATTCACCATCTCGTTATGAGTGAATCCCAAAACGCACGTGTCGTTAACGTATACCAAAACATCTCCTGAAATTAGCATCGTTCTAGGTTTATCGATTTGTATGATTGAATGTAGTCTCTAATATGGTTTCATAAATTACCAGTTTGCAATTTTCCATCCAACCATGCAGGGCCATTCGGTACAACGCTTTTTATTTGTAAAAATTCCTCCACCGAATCGTCTCCGCCAACAATGGTAAACCCTAGCCCTCTCGAACTCTTTATCAACGTTGTTCTTATCTTCTGACCCTTAAGTTTGTCAGGATTCCTAGTGAAATTGGGGCTCTTTCTTTCCCCTAAACTTTGCTGAGCCCTTTTCGCTTGCAATACTGGATTTTCATACTGAGTTCGACGATTTACATGATCAATGAAGTACGTTCCATACAGCGTGTCATCTATTTTCTCCCAACCATATGGTAATTCATCATCCAAACATTCCTCCAAAGATCTTTTTTGAAATTTGGATAGCCGTGGGTCCAGCCAATGCGAAGTACCTGTGTTGTGGCTGTAATACACACAAGTATTTTAATTAATCATGAAATGATTGCAATTGATTCCAAGCAATCAGTGTGCAGCAATCCTCGGTAAATCATGTTGTTACTGGGATCACTGATTGTATGAAAATTGTAACACCAATTGGCCAATTTGTGCCAATACACGATGATGCACACCTCATCACATAATTTAACCAAATTTTCATACAATAACCAGCCCTAGCTACAATGCGAATCATCAAACTATTTGGTACATCATGTCACGTACTCTATAAAATATACTTCTCCCGTGTCGGTGTAAGCCTTTTCCCAATTTGGTGGCAATGGTCCTAACTGGTCTTCCGTGGCTTGATTACGACTCCTGTTGCCCTGTTCTTGATTGGGTATCCCTGTATTTGGTTCTGAACTTGAACTGTACAAATACGTAGGTGGCATGCGATGGCCAGTTTCATCGGTTCCACTGATAGCTAATACCTCCTTATCCATGCTCTCTCCTGCAATTACACATACAATTATAACAAGCAATTGTAGCAGTAACCACACAAATTACAAAAAGCAAATTACAAAATTGTTTTACCATCATTGGTATTATCAATGGATGTTGTATCTTCAGTTTTTGTAGCCATTTTACAATTCTCAAGTTCCACCTTAATACCCTACTGAATAACGACAACAGTAATAGAGCGTTGAGACAAATATAAAAAAAATCTGTAGTTGTTATTATAATAATAGTAGTGTACGTTCATTTTTAGAAAGTTTTTTCAGGCAAGTCATAAATATGGATTTTTATAAAAAAAAATCTACGACTATATTGCAAACCATTATCGAATCACCCCCGTCAATAACAAAGACTCATAACGGTCACGAAATACTGTTAACGGTAACGATACACCGTATCAGGATTACAAATAGTATTTCACCCGTTGCGACACCATTTATGCAACGTTTCCAAACATTTTTCACGTTGTTTCGGGATTAGTTATGCGAGCAGGGTAAATCGCATTATTAGAGTATGAAAAAAAAAAGAAACGATTTTATCCGCGTGTTCGATGGGGTGGTCCTTCGCTTTCAACACCCGAGTATCTGATCTCATCCTCCTTAATTCTGACACTTGGCGAGAAAATGATGTGTGAAAAATTTCAAAATGATTGGACAACGGGAAACGGTACCGCGTTCGAGTTGAATCACCGAAGTTTTAGCGACTTCAACGTCAGTTGTTTCGAACATGATCTTCTCCTGTTATCTAAATAAACGCTGCATTGTATATTGTTTCAGATGTAAGTTCAAAGATTGCTTCTATATTTCTCGTGGTAAGTAGTAATACGTGCACACTATTAAACTGTTATACATGCACGAATACTTCTTGGACGAGAAAATACGGTTATATGTTCGAGACTATTTAACATGGAATTACTATCATTTCTTCGCGAAGTGTCACGATTTAGGGGAATGAGACTATGTAAAAGAAAAAGATAGTTAGAAAGAAATTTTTGACCCGTACAGTTAAAAGGACCATTCCAGTGTCCAAACGTCTGACAGATAAGGGCAAGAACGGAAACATTGACAGTGAAGAGAGCACGGCGGAGACGCACGATACTCCAGGGAAGCGGACAGACAGGTGTCCGTGGTGAAATTACATAAAGCAGGAGAGGAACACGACACACGGCGGACGTGAATGCATTCTTACGAATGCATTCACCCGAGGGAGAGACTGTGCGTAGCCCACATATCGTGCATCATTGAATGCAACTTTCTATCTACATAGGAAAGTAACGTGTTGTCGAGTCTCCCGGGAACGTAAATAACGTTTTTTCGTTCCGAGACGCGATTCTAACGTTTTTCCGCATGCATACCCCGAGGAAACGTTACTCGTAGATTATCTTTCTCTCCTTCCTTTCTTCCCTTTCTCTCTCTCTCTCTCTCTCTCTCTCTCTCTCTCACTATCTATCTCTGTCTTCCTCTGCTCCCCTGCTTCTCTATATCTCCGTCTTTCTCACTCGCGCGAGTAAAACGAGATTGAGATTAGCATGGAAATTCGCGAAGTGGGAAATCATGGTACAGTATAGACTAGGAAAATGTATAATCCGTAGACGGCTCTTTTTCGAAAGGGATCTACTCACGGTAATCACGATCGACGAGATTTTCTTTTGATTCGATCATCCTGGCTCAGCCGCGGAAACGGGCTGGAATACTTCACCACTGAATCACTTTAGGATCATCGAAATACTAATCATTTTCGAAATGATTATGAAGTGAAACGTAACCACGGCCGTCATACAGCTACATCACACACGACACTGAATATCGCACCCAATCGCACCGCGGCGAAGGCATTTAACCGACGTACGCGTGCGCGCGCCGTCTCGCGGTTGCAACACGCGCTACACTTCTCGCGCTATATTTGAATTTGAATGTCAATTTCGAGACTTGAGAATAACACTCGCGATTTTTATCAATGCGCTCCGAAAATAATGTGAAATGACATTCGCGGACAGCTTTTCAGTCTCTCCGAATACCTTAATAAAAATATTGTATGTTTTATTGTTTGCATTATTTTTCAGTACAACGACAGATCGATGCGTATAAAATTTATCGGGTTGAACGGGAAGGTCGTTCTTTTTTGCGATTAAGTTGAGAGCTAAAATAGCAAACAAATAATCTGCAAAAGATTGTATCGATATTACACAACGCGGTGCAAGCTACTAAAGAACACGACGAACTTTCCGTTCAATTTTAGACAATCGTTCCATGATCGGCAGATGATGGCAGTCTCATAGCTGAATGAAATTATAATCGTCGATGATCTTATATCTGCTCTCCCTGTAATGCGTCAAGTTGTCTAAGAAGCGCATGCTGCTTTCATTGTGCAGCTTCGTGAGAACAGGTGGCAAGGGTGTTACTCCCGCAGTTCTTGCGAGATCATCGTAATAATCGCCCTGCTCGTATCCCATCATGTGGAAATGCCTCTTCCCGAGACCCTGTTTCAATTTTTTCTCCAGTTCCTCCTTCTCTTCCCGCAACATGTCTGCCTTTGAAGGGAAGTCTCTCTGTCCGCTCCAGAATTTCAAGAGAAATCGAACCTTCGATCAACGTGTGAATTAGTACAATTACTCGCATAATCGTTAAATGCTCATTAAGGGGGTGGACTCGTTTTTGCAGGATTGCTCAATTCTCGATAATACAAAGATGGGGTTTTCCAGTAGTAAAAAACGCTATATAAAAGATCGATCTAGGGCGCGATCGCCCTCGAAAGTCCTATTTTTTCGTTTACAAGGCGTAGTTTGCATTATTCGGAAGCATACAGCATTATGCGGATTATACGTAGCTATTTTCTTCATAAAGCTGCGACAGCTACATCTCAGTAAGCAAAATGCTCGGTTTTTCAGCAGAGGCAACGCTTGCTGCCGGCAGAAAGACCCGGCAGCTGGGTCCTGGATTCTGTCTAGTCGCACTAACACAGACGAGGTATTCTCGTCGGTGGCACTATATTAGTGCGACCTGCCCTGTATAACCGCGCTTCTGCCGGGCAAACGCTGCCGGGTAGATGGAAGGCAGCTGCGTGGGCACAGGTAGCGCTTTATGCTGGCAGATCCCTCCAGATTCCGAGTATCCTGTGCTTGGAGCGCCCTTCCCAGGCCTGGCTGACTGGGATGCTTCCGAATAATGCAAATTACGCCTCGTAAACGCAAAAATAGGACTCTTGAGGGCGATCGCGGCCTAGATCGATCTTTTATCTAGCGCTTTTGACTTCTGAAAAACCCCATCTTTGCATTATCGAGAGATGAGAAGGTGCATCCCGCACCCTTGCAATCCTGCAAACGAGTCTACTCCCTTCATGTAAATTATCTTAAACTCGCACCTGTAAATCGAACATACTGAAAGCGCACACATAAAACGGAAGACCGATCAGAGCAAGGGACGTGTTCTCGGTGGACACAAGTTGCTTCCAAAGTGGAGTGACCATGTTATTATCCACGCGTATTCCACACTTCTCGCTCATAAAAGGAAAACTATACTTGTACCCTACGATCAAAGATTAGAATCATTATCTCGAGCGTGGTCGATCAATAAATCATCAGTCAAGTACACAGGTATCCCCTGTACAACATTATGGGACTTCAGCAACGCTGTTCACCGCAAATTTGATGTAATTTGATATATGGGCGGACATCTGTATTGACAAAAGTTACCTGTACAATAGAAAACTACATCCAGGGTTTCACTGGAGCCATCCTTGAAGATCGCGGTATTTTCAGTGAGCTCTTTCACGTCTGGTTTCTACAAATTTCAACGGTGAAAACGGTTAATGGACGGTTAACGATCGTTAAAGGCGCGTGTTTAATTACCTGGATAACATTCCTGGGGAACACGGTACCTATCGGGTCTTTCGAGTGATGACTCAAAATGACACGGGTCGCTTTCCTCGATATATCCAAGGCTAAGTCCATGCCTGTGATTTTAGAACAGAGAAAGATTAACGTTCGATTCGAAGTCATAATCTTTACGGTTTCAATGATCGAATTACCGGAAGGACCGGCGCCAATAACGAGGACAGTTTTAGCACTGAATATGTCCGGACTCCTGTAGTCGTGGCTGTGCAACTGTCGTCCTTGGAAAAGATCGTGGCCTTTCAACTTCGGAACGCTGGGCTCGAAGTAATGACCGTTGCATACCATAACGGCGTCGAAGGACTCGTTCGTGACAATATTCTTCTGTAGATCCTTCGCCTTGATCGACCACTTCCGGTCCCCGTTCGACGTCTCCAGTAACTCCACGTTGTGCAGAAACTGGAGAAAAAAACTTCTCTCGGTATAAAAAGTCGGAGACACGCTACAGTGGAGAGGACTTGTACGGTACCCGGATATACTGGCGAAGCTTGAAATGATCGCAGTAGGAGTTCAGGAAGTTCAGTATTTGCGTTCGGGTCAGGTAACTTTCGGGAACATCGGGCGCCGGGTAATCGGGATATCCCATCACTTCCTTCGGTAGATTTGTTCTGTGCAACGCAAACGATTTTGCTCGTTAATAATCAGGCAAAGAACAGTTTCGTTTCACCTTCGATCGGTTCGTAAAAATCTCATTTCCTGCTGCGTTTCCTTCGGAAGCCCCGCAAAAAAAACGATATATCCGGTACGGACTTGTTGTCCCTTTGCGTATGCAACCATTTCGAACGATGTTTATCTTACATCATATTAATTATTTAACTTTAACAAAACAGTAGACTAATTTAGAGTTGAATGAATTCAATGAATGTGCGTGTGCGACGAGTGTCCAAAATATTTTTTAGCCGATTTATGGCGATCTTTACCTCAAGTTGTTGTACATGCTAGTGTGTATCGGCAAGCCATACTTATCCAGGCCTGTCTCTTCCCTGTAAACCCATGTTCCTCCGACCTCTTCCGTTTTCTCGTAACAAACCACTTCACAATCGAACGTACCGGAAGTACAATGTCGCAGAGCCGCCAGACCTGCGGATCCAGCACCGATCACAGCGATTTTCATGTTCGCTTAGGATTCGAGAAAACCTGTTAATTCGGGAACAGAGAAGCTACGATTTATCCTTCCTTTCGCTGCTCTAATCGCATTCTCGGTTTAACGCTCGAGGCAAACAGCTACTTAAAAACTATAAAATACGCGCAATTATCACATTATCACATTCTGAGACGTAATCATGAAAATAAACTCAAGTAGAAGAGACAAGGCCAGCGATAGCACTGTTGCCCGTGTTTAATCAAATACGAAACATAGTTACACGCGTTCAGGTTTCGAGTGGGAAAGGTGCAACGATCGAAAGTCTCGAACGTTTCTTCTTTTTCATTCCTCTGCGACGCACTTTCGTTGTTGCTTAACTATCCTGATGGCGAATGCCAATCGCTTTCGTCGGTTTTATCGAGAGAGAAAAGCGCGAGATGAAGCATTGGAGTCTGGCAAGTGCGGTAAACGCACAAGTTAAGTTTCTCGATCGCAAAGGATACCAAGAACTGTTATCGAGGGAGCACTGGACTAAGACTTTTTACAGTTAATTGTAGACGCATTTACGAGTATTCCAAGGTAAATAAATTGCCCGAATGATGAAAATTGTTCAAGTTATGGAACCACGAACTACATACGGTATATATATATTTTCGGCTGAATCAAAATGCTTTGGAATGTGTAATCTTTATAAGCGATATTTTTGTCTTGTTTATATGTTTACAAAGAAAGTGGCTCTCATAATCAATATTAAAATAATCGACTGTTTAAAGTTTCCATAATCTTGCCCCCCTTTAACACGTTAACTGGTGTGTCATTCCTTATTTGGATAATGGAATTGTTTACCTAGACTTAAAAATTAATTTCTGCACTGTTAGTCGAGCGTTCAAAATTTACATACGATTTGCGAAATGCGGGAGGATTGGAAGAGTAATTAATGTATCACAAATATTTAAGTTCAACGAAGTCAATCGGACCTTCGTCTTAATTTTTTTAAATGAACTACATACCATGATTTTACCTAATTTTTATGGTTGCCGAGGTCAACGTACGTGTCGATGAATGAAGAAGTGTGGTAAATGCGACGTCAGTTAATAATGAATAAGAATTATATGCTACTCACGAGAAAGATGAGAGGAACGCGTGCGAAATTGTCCGTAGCCGATGTATCACAGCCGGAGAAGAAATACTGAATGACACCGATCGTGAAATAATCAGTGTGTGTGAAAAGTCGAAGTGTATCGTTCGAAAGGAGGCTGTTACTGATAACAAGGCCGACGTGTATGCTGTCTGTTTACGATATACACATATGGAAAGTGTAGACGGATTTCAGGAAGCAGCGGCAATGAACGGCCTCCCGCCGTCTTTGGAGGCTGTGTAAACCATCGACTGCGGTTAATGAATTTTTAATTGCTGCCAAGAAACCTTGTCGAAAGCTAATTTTAGGCAACCGACGATTATGATATAATCGTCAGGATATCTGTATGGAATAGTCGTAACGTTCGCACGGGATTCATGCAACTGATGACAATATATATGATATGTTTCGTTTAAATTACTCCGGCCTTATCGACCTACACGTTGCACGGTATTCGAAGTTTTCTATATCTTGTAACGATAGAAAATGTTTGTGGACGAAAATGATAATAAATGATAATAGCGGTGAACGCTATCGGCGTTATACGCAAAAGCTTAGAAAGTTTTATAATAACCGACAATTGTCTTCTTTTAAAATTTTTTATCAATTCTCTAACTTCGATCCCATTATTTCATATTTATTTTTATTGTGTAGAAACTGCGGAATAGTTTATTTATACGGAACAAGGTGGATGATCTTGAAAATGTGAGGGTACCGATTGGAATGGCAGAGTTCAGGAAGTTCAGTATAGTTGCATGTATCGAGTAACTCTGGAATAAGACAAACGAGACACCTTGTTGCTTGCATCGGTAAATCTGTTCTATAAACAATTCCACCGCCTATAAATAAAGGACAGCACAGTTGACTCAACTTCGTGCTTGTTTACAGAAAACTTCGCCTCAAACTTTTATGTATGTCAGCGTGTATAGTTAAACCATATTGATCCACTCGAGCCTCCGCTCTGTAAACTGTAAACCCATGTGCCCCCTGCATAGTTCGTGTTCTCGCAACAGATCACATTGTCATAAATATCCAACGCGAATGACCAACAGAAGTAATCTTATAATTTTCCGCGCGTTTCTTTGTTATTAGGTTGCTAACTAAGTGGCTAAGTCTTTTTAACCATTTCTTTTCATGAAGAAAACGATGGGATTTCACTGTAAAATACGAATCGTGAAAATTAAAGAACAACCAACAAAGATCAGTATGAAAAAGAAATATATTTTTTAATTGTTAACAAAATTCTTTACACTCTTACAACATTTGTATTTGGATTAATGTATCTAAAATATAGTTCATATATCTCAAGTCACTTCTCACAAATGTAAGTGATTGAGAATTGGTCCTAGGTATAAATATAATCTTAAGAAATAACGACAAATTAGTTTGATTTAATCTTACGTAATTAATGTGAACGAACAGTGACCCCTTTATCTTGCAATGTTACATTATCTCATAGGAGGACAGAACTTATCAAAGAAATGTTTTCACGAAAGTTTGACGATTTGTACTATATAATATACCCTTTTATACCAAATAACATTTTTAAAAAACTTCTTTTGATATAGCCAATCCCGCATAAAATATTCCAACATTTCAAGCTGAAGGAATCCTACGCATATATGTGTGTTCCATAATCTGTATTGAATGAAAATACAGTGTTCAAGATTAGTACTTCTCAGACATGTGACACTTCTTCATGTATTTACAATCCTGGGAGATGAATGGGACAATATTCTATTTTCCTGAATAGAATAACCACTTCTATCTATCGTTTGGAATAGATCTCAGACTCCCATTTATTCTTATATAGTAAATACAGTTGCATTGCAGCTCGTGCATCCTCTACCGAGCTATGTTCTCCAGTTTGTATTTCTCTACCTAATAATTCGAAGGCGAGTTTCTTTAAGCTAGGTGTTCTTCCATCCGACAATTGTTTGAAGAGTCTAAACCTCGAAGTATCTCTCAAGTGTCTTCTTGGATGAGATAAATACAGCACATTTAAATCATATTTCAGACCGTGTCCAATTAGAGTACGTCCCCTTAAAATCTCTGCTACTTCTTTCTGAACAATGTGAAACTCTTGTCCATTTTTAAGATCTTCTGGGCGGATACCGCTCACTTTAGTTCTATAGTCTCGAACAGGCTCTCTGGGCTTAACATATTTGTCGTAAATGCAGTCTTCTTGGCTATTTACAATGGAGACTCTAGCTAGCATACTCTCTGTGCCATCTCCTATGCCTACCATCTCGCAATCCATTGCTACAAGCTTTGTCAGTTCCTTTTTATTTTTGCTTACTTTTGTCTCTCCAATCAATTGTTGTGTAGTATCCACTTTTGGTTTGAACTTATATTTTTTCTGGGACTTTCGACAACAGGAGATCGACTTTTTCTCAACATTTTCTTTGCCGGACGTGTCTATCTCCGGTGACGACGAGTTGGCAGCTATATTTTTAAATAATTCCCAATTGCGACCCGAAGCATTCCGCTCTGTATGCGGTGTGATACAAAGAGAATTTTTTTTGTTTTTCGTGTCCATTGTTCGTTTGGTCGCTAGTTTTTCCGGTTTTTCGACCGGCAATCCTTCTCCTTGTTCTCGTCGTGCCTAAAATTAAAAACACCTATGACAAGAAACGATTAACGTTAATACTTTACGGAACGTGTTGTAACCATTTCGTAAAGCTAACCTATTAATTTATCACGAGTACATATACGAACAGAAATCTTTCAAAGGAACGTCCGATTTTGATCAAATCTGAAATATAAACTAGATAAATGTATACTCTAAATAATTCTGAAATTGAAATTGGTTAGGTATATGCCAACATAAGCATGGTAACACAAACAGAAAGTATATACATACTTATTGATACTTATCAATACTTATGTATTCTTAGAGTCCTCTGTGGCACAAATTCGAAACATTGATGTGAAATTCAAATTCTACCAGTTTTCCTTCTCAAAGAACCGATAATTAGGATTTGTTACTGAAATCCATCTGATTTCCATTCACGATTATATTCATAAACGATATAAACAAGTTACCAAATAAAAACACTTGAAATCCGAACGTCCGAACAGTGATGCCAGAATCATGGGTCGTGGGTTTTTTCCCCTCCGCTCGCTCAGCCGACTCGACCCCCCACTCTGACGCACCGTCGTCGTCACGTTGCTTCTACTGCGCACGCGCTTCACACGAACGTATCTCTATCAAAAGTATCTCGGCCGCGATCTCGGCAGAGTCGGCTGGAATCGGCGGCGACAGTTCGTCATAGTGGGGGGTCGAGTCGGCTGAGCGAGCGGAGGGGAAAAAACCTGCCCACGACCCATGATTTTGGCATCACTGGTTGCCATCATTCGAATATGTTCGAATATGAATGGTTGAATCAAAATCGTTTGTTTATAAATGTTCCATAACATAAAGAGTCATGGACGAAGATAGCAATAATACAATCAAAGACAGTTTCCCGGAGCCGCGGAAAAAATTCTGGCTGGTAAGTATTTACGTACTGACAATAATATTTAAATAAACTGAATAGGTTAACCTGTACCGTTATTCTCGCCGGCATTTTACGTTGTTATTTTTTATCAGCTTTCTACGATGCTCTGTATGAAACGTTTCACATTTCAAGTTTATTTTAAGGTAGAGAGGTGCTGTTATTTTGATTCTACTGGTTTTGTTTGTATCTTCTGTTCATACGTATTAGCGATCGAGAAAACGTCCGAAAAGTGATGCCATCAGTATCAGTTCGATGGATATATCCATAGAATCCGACTTAGGAAAGAAGAAAAAGAGAAGAAGAATTACCGAAGTGGCCAGCAGTATTTTTTCCTCGTCCACCTTAAGCAATAAACAATCAAATATTCTTCATACATCGTTCACAATACAACCGAGTGCAACAGATTTATCCTTTGTAGATAATGAAGCAGACACAGAGACGCTAAAAAGAAAGTAAGAAAAGAACATTGTTTTTAAATATCACTTATGCTTAAAAATACTTCTTTTTATATTTCTGCTTGTCCAGGAATAAAAAGAATATTGAGAACACTAACAGTCTGACACTTCGAAGTTGGGTACTGGACGTTTCAAAGATAAGCACCAAAGATAGACAGAACTGTGCTTTAAGTAGAAAAGAGATAAAAAGACAAGAAGCAATTTATGAACTGTATTGTGGAGAAAATGTGCTCATTGGAGACCTATGTGTTCTCAAAGATTTTTACTATGAACCACTGTTACCTACTGGTATTTTCACTTCCGAGGAATTGCTTACTCTTTTCGGAGATGTGACAGACCTCATTAAAATACATACTAGACTGAGAGACGAACTGATCGAATTAAGAGATCAATATGGTTATACAGATACTATTGGTTCTACAATATTAAATTGGGTTAGCTGATTTTACAGATGATATCATACTTAATTATTGAATGTATAGACTCCATAATTCTATATTTTTTTTTAGACTTCTACTTTAACAGAACCTTATCTGGAAAGATGCAGAACACAAATATGGGCCAAGCATTTATTGGATGAGAAAAGACTGACGAACAAACGCTTTCAATCTTTTCTGAGAAAACGTTTGGAGTCTACTCATTCTAATGATTTGTGGACATACATAGATGTTGCACGGTCAAGGATTGTTAAATATCCTTTGCTGGTTAAAGAAATATTGAGACACACTCCAGCATCTCATTCGGATCAAACATCTTTAAAAGAGGCATACAATATGTTATCCAAATTATTAAATGATATAGACAGAATCATGGGTAACGCAGAATGCAAGTTGGCTCAATCAAAGATTCATGCGAAATTAGAATACGATCCTTCTAAATGTATTGAAAATGCAACAGAGCTTATTACCGAGGGCCCACTTAAAGACGCGCGTGGCATGGTAAGAACAATTTAAACAAATTACCTTGTTTTATAAAAATCGAATAAATTTTCCATTGTTTTTGTAGAAATTTCAGTGTTTCCTTTTTGACACGGGTCTTGCAATCGCTCGAAGGTCGAGACCTGTAAATAAAAGGTACAATTTATCTTCTCCCGTTGTGCTCAAGGAACAAATCTGTACGAGTAAAAACGAGCCCCTTACAAATTGTGAAATCAAAATTGGTGAGCACGTATTCACAACCGAAGATGAGCACGGGAAAAAACATTGGATTGATTCACTGAACAAAGTTTGCAAACTCAGAATCGATTTAGTAGAAAGCAATATTGATACTAAAGAAAAAGAAAATCGACAAACTTTAACCCCAGTGAAAAAAAATCAATCTGCCAGGTCTACATTGACTAAGATAAGCGAAACTAACTTTCTCACGTTAAAGAGAAACTTTCTGAGACCAAAACGTGACAGTATTGGTTTTACTTAATATCATAAGTATCACAGATCTTCCACTCATTCCGATTAGTTTTTATACTCGTGTACTTCACTCAATTTCGAGTTTTTGTATTCATAAATTGTAATGCGTATATGGAATTTTGTCGTGAATCTTCGAAGTCTTATTTCTTGGAATTGTTATTATCGTATTAAAAAGAATGTTGTATATATCGGAAATACATTCCATTTTCGGAAAAATTTCAAGGAAATGTATATTCATCATAACACATGGAAAGCAATACCTTTTTAAAACACAGATTATAATCAAACAATGGTTAAGGAAAGTAACGAATGTAGAAATTGATATGCATGCTTGTAAAAGCATAAACTAAAACAGATATGTACAAAAATATTTCTAAGTCCACAAAATCAATTTCTGTACTGCAATTATATCTAGTGTGCGATTATATAATTATTATTTCAAAGGGAGTTTATGTATTGTATATATCTATGTACACATGTATTTAACAACGAAATTGTTTTCTTAAAAATATCTTATGCTCCAATACAAAAGTAAGAATCGAAAAATTCGTATTAAATTTTATTAAAAAAGATTTTATTTTTTAAATGTTGTCATCGAGTAACAGATCCCTTACTTTACAATATTTTGGAATACTTGTTACGGTTTCGTCGGTTTCATCGAGTTCCCATCTGGATAACGCTTTTTGAAAGCTTTTATCAGTTGTGGGTCGATCAAGTGAACACCGTCCACTTGATTACCTAGAGTTATCCAATTAGGTTGAACATTATGTGGTCGTCCGAATAATTCAATTTTTTTCGTCCCCGGGCTCATACGTTCAATAATTCCATAAATCTCATCAGGCTTGTGGCTGGTAGCCCGAACTTCGGCTACGATAACATCGCTATCCAGTCCTCTATTAATTCTTGGATTCCCTTTCATGCCAACCAGACAGTGCTCTTTACCGTGATTCAACCAGTGTCCTGTTCTGCCTGTTCTTATTATCCTTTGCAATTGATTCGTTTTTACCCAAATTATTTCGTCCACTCTTTCGTACCCCCATAATTGCAAACACTCTCTACCAAGTTCCATCGCTCTTCCTGTTACCCATAGAAATAGAAGACCCTCGTCTTGAAGGGCGGGTATACCTAATTGTCTCATTTCGTCGTCCGACATAGTACCATATGGTAACTCCATGTGAATATCCCACGGCGGGTCAGCCATTATCACAGCAAATTTACCGAGCACGGTCATATCGAGGTAACGTAAATCACACTGTATCCATTGTGGCGGATAAAGAGTCAATTCGCTGCCTAGGGATACACTGGTAGTTGGACAAGCAACGCTACCACCATTTTTACTATCTAACGTTAAAACTTTATTTACTGTCGCGCTGCTCGCGTTATCTGTGTCGTTTGGTTCTTTTGGTTGAGTTGTTGGTCCGTCTACTTCATAGTGAACATACCTGGAAAATGTAGAATTGTAATAACTTCGTTTGAAGTAAACCAACGAAGGATTTCGATTTTTATAAGTATTTAAGAAATGCATACTTGCATGTGTCCATGTGAAAACAAGTATTGAGGAAACTGCAGTCACCTAACGATTCATCTGTGTGACTTTGAATGATCTTTTTGAAGTGAAGCTTTTTGCATTTCTCTGAAAATCCTGGGCCACCGTTTAACTTAACGCAATCTACTCTTGTACCATGAGGACAGAATTCCATGACCTGAGCTCCTCCTTGGGATCGAAACCGTTCAGCTAATGATTTCTCCTTAGACGTTTGCTTTGATAATAAATCTAAAATTTGCTCTCCAACCTTTTTATTTTCCTTCTCCCTAATCGTGGGCATTGAAATCAGGGACATTATATCCTCTGTATTCTTTTTATCCACTTTAGATTGCTTTTCTGCAGGCCCGTAATCATTTAATTCGGATGCAGACGTTTCTGCGCTCTCCGGATTCTCTGTATCATCGGATTGAGACTGATAAGATGATTGGGATTCTGTCACGGATAACACTGTGTATCCAAAAACCTCGTTCTCCGTTACCTCTTTAATCCTGAAAAAGTGTTTCGTTAATTTCAATGCACTTGAAATGAAAGTATAGGCTGATGCAGAAACTTACTAACTTAACAATATCTTGAGCTGCCAGTTTCTCCAAAATTTTATGGATATCTGTCGAGGACACATCTGCGTTTAGGTTCTTACGAAGCTGATCTATCAATTCGGCGGATGTAATAGGCAAATTGGGCAATGATTCGTGCAGAATGCACAGAACATCTCTCTCGTATTCACTATGGTCTGCTCGTTGTGCATGTCCAGTTGAATCTATAAGAATCCAATCCAAAGTAATACTACCAGATGTGTTCAGTAGTAAAAAGATTATTTTACCATTGGCGAGTGATGATTCATTTGTCAAGGTGGATGATACTGGCGTAGCCGAAGTAAGAGTAAATAATTCATGTCTCTCGCGCTTCCTCTTCTGTAGTTTCTCCCTTAGACTGTTCCTCTTTATTTTAATGGCTTGAATTTCCTCAAAGGCGTCTGACATGTCTTGAAAACACGTTATAAAGAGATATTGTAGAAAAACACTAAAACTAATGAAGAAAGAATTCATACCAAGTTGATGTACGAAAATCGACTTTGCTATGTAGTATTAAAGACGAACAATTACGTTGACACACATTTACGAATTGTTAGTTTAAACTTAAGTAATATTTATTTTCTCGTTACATTAAAAAAATATTGTTAACCCATCCATGGTATATGGACACTTTCGTCTTTCACTGCAGCAATCGAATATTAATAGAAAAATTTAAAATAAAAGCTAGCAGAAAAATAATTGGACATTTTTTAGGAAGAAAAATAATATAATTTCACACCTTGCGACACCAATGAAAGTAATCTGTATAAGATGCTTATAAATGCATACGTCTCCGCTGCAAACACGCACACAATCCCCTGACGACGACAACGACTATGCAATTGAGACACTAACCTGACCATACATTAACATTATACGTAGCTTTAGCTGAAAGAACAAGAAACACATGGTTGAATCGATGGCAGTCAATGGCAGTGGCAGTGGCAGACTTATCGTGCGCTGAAAAGTCAAGTGTTAAGTTTTATTGTTGTTATTAATGTTAACAATTGCGTTGAACAGTTTATGATGAATAACAGAGAAATGTCAAACACAAAGGACTTCTTTCTTACCGTTACACAACGAATTTTTAGTAATTGGACTGCGCTGAAGGTGAGACGGTTTTATTTTAGGTTGTAAAAATTAATTGTGTTACATCTTTTTATCTAATATTTTTCATTAGATGGCAGTTGAACATGGAATGGGTACAAAGGAAGAAGCGATAGATTTTTGCCCTTACATGACAGAAGTAATATATATGAATGGTTAGTTATTACAAATTCTCAATTTTTATAGGTTAACTTTTAAAAACCACAGTAAGGAAAAATTTATTTTGCCGACTAAAATATTCCTTATGATGGCAATAAACTAGTATAAGAAGTATCATTAACGTTAATGTTTTCTTGTATTTAGTAAATGTGAAATGTGGTTTATCCCATCGAATTTTTTGGTTGATTACTCCAGAATGTTTGATACAAAATATTATTTGGTCTAGTAATGTACAAGACATGTTTTCCGAAATGATTCTTTAATTAATTTTCTATCATTTTTTTAGAGAACTTAAATAGCAGTGAAATTGCTAATGAATTGGAGGATTATATGGATGAGCACTTTAATACTGAACTGCAAGACGATAGTGCTATGCAAGTTGCAGGGGAGCTTCTGAGGTTTTTCCATTACTGTTGTCAAAATAATGAAACTATGGCAGTGGCAGAGCTCGAAAAGTTACCGCCGCTTCAATCGTGGCTTGTTACTGGTGAACCCGTGAGAAGGATGCAAAATTCCTCTGTAATTGTAAGTGATAGTTCAGAAGATGAAGAAGAAGCATCCGAAGATGTGCAAATGGCAGATGAGTGGACAGAAGTGAAATCTAGACGGAAAAAATGATTGCTAGAAGATATGTAAAAGGGTATTCTTGTATTTGTTTTTATATAAAAGAATATACAAACTACTGTCTTACAGTATGTACGCATTGGTCTTGTAAATGCAATTTATATACTAGGATCTCATAATTAAAATACTTATCTATGCAGTCTTTAGACTCTGTCAAATTTCATTTGGCAGTTCTATTCTCTGATTCTGAAAAGAAGAGATGATGGTTAGAGCAATGCTATTGTATAAACACACACTCTGTAAATACGTTACAATGATTGTTACCTTTCTTATTTTGAGTTAAAGGAACCGTGCAATAACCATTCTGTTCTCGTGTAACACTTTCTTTTTTCATTTCAATTATTCTTTCTTCAGGGCCTAACAAGCTTAAAATTACTGGTAAAAACAATAGTCCATGAAACAGGCCAAACATTACTACACATGTAAATAACTGAAACAATAGAAAAGTTGTTGTGTATTTGATTGAAAAGCAATAGCTAACGAATAAAATATTTTAGTGTTACCTTAAAGAAAGTACTAAATATGTAAGCTTCACTGGAACCCAGTAAAACGAATGCTAAGAATGTACTTAAACCTCCATTGAACACAGCCGGTCCGATTATAGAAAGGGTTGCAATTGCACGTTCTATACAAAACCATCAAACACACACACACAGTGATATTAAAATTTACTTTTTCTCGAATTAGTGAAACACATTGTTATAATGTATACCTTTTTTGCTACCCTTTGTACGGATAAATTCCAGACCGATGTGAGCTGCATAATCAACAGCAAGTCCCGCGCACAATAAAATCATAATGCTCGACGACATTTCGACCGTCAAATTTAAAAAGTACATGGAACCTAATAGATCTATGAGTGTGAAGAAGACACAACAAAGAACCCAAAAGGATGTCTTGATATCTCTGAGGAACACTACTATCACCACCCCAATGGTCACTATCTCGAGACACAAGTTTCTAATTAATTCTTCTCCTATCACCTACAAGAAAAAATTACTAATTCAATGACTGTGAACAAGAAACTGTTTGAACAAAGAGTTTGATTACCTTGTTCGCCATCCAAGAGACATAGTCGGGCGAAAATATGGCAATATAGTCATGTCCCTTAGAGAAATTAGTTCCTTGAACAGTTTCTCTGATAGATTGCATTGCTGCTATTTGTTCGGTCGTTGTATTGATGAGTACGTGTTGTATCGGTATTTGCGACGTCTAGAAGAAGAGCGAAAATTATGTTTTTAAAAGGAAGACAACTAATTTTTTAATAGTTATTCACTCGTAAATACCGTTATGTTATATTCTCCAATTGGTAGATTACTGAACTTGATGTCCTTGATGTATGCTCGACCCTCCTTGGTCAGTAGTAAGTATTCGGTAAGGACATTATAATACTCTTCGGTACTTTCAATGTCACCTAGAATCGTCAAGGACTATCAAAATCCTCCAACAATTTTAAATTAAGCTTAATTAAAAGACGGCGGATTTGATGCATTTATAACAACTACAAAACTATGAAGGGATTAGAAGAATTGAATGATGTTCTTATATTATTTTCAAGTTGCTAAAATTATTATAATTAACTTGGACAATTTTTGTTTTGCGTAAAGATCCACAGTTTATTAATAAAGACTACCTTTGTCAGTAGCATTGAGCCATTTCTCATAGGCAATGAACCATGGTTCCAGAGTGCCGTTATTAATGAACTGATTTGCTTTTAGGCCTTCTACCAATCTGAAGAGGGCGTCACGGTCCTCGTAATAATCCACACCAGTCATATAAATGCCAGCACGGTTCCCATACTTGGGAAAGTATTCCTTCAACTTGTTGTTGAACTGGATGGGATAGGAGTCCTGATTTAAGTACCAAAGGGGATCGAAGTTCTGCTCCAGTTGAAAGATGGCCCAGGTGTTGAGGCAGAGGAGGCTGCCAGTGACCAACAGTATGATCGTTCTCACTGAGTTCTTGACCACCCATGGACCAATGTAGTTCTCGAAGAGGATCTGCTGAGTGTTCCTCTGGCTGCACTCGTTCGGCTTCCAGTTCAATCTGGGACGACAGAAGCAACCGTCCTTTCGAGCCTCGAGCCTCTTCTCGTCGTAGACCAAACAGCTCATGAAGAAGGTCATCTCGTACAAGTACAAGAAGAAGATGCCCAACGTGGCGAATGCATAGAACGATCTCAGACACGGCATCACCGTGGTCACGCCGAAAGCGAATGCGATCACGTTCGTGAAGGAAGTCACTGTGACGGACATGCCTTGAACGGAAGTTGGGAATCGATTATTTGATCCGGGAGACAACTGCTTGCACTGACAATTTGATAATGGACCTTAACCACTGGTTACCAAAGGAAGATTACAAGTTTTTGTCTGAAAACCCATTGTCAAAATCTCAAGGCAACATATCGAAGTGATACACGCCGATTTTGATGAAACTTCGGGAAAAGATGGTTCTTAGAAAAATATTTGACACGTGTGTTCTTTATCGACCATCGTCTACATTGAAGCGGCGCAAGTGGGACCTTTCGTCCAAATCGGAAACAAAATCAAAGAACTTTCGATAGAAACGAGGTAGAGCGATGAAATTTTTTTAAAATTAAAGCTGAAACTTGGCAGAATATGGGAAAAATAGGGAGGTTATGGTACAAACGTTTTATAACCTTGAGAAAATTCGTTAAACTTTCACAATTTCAAGAAAATTGCGGTTTTTTCAATACCACGTGCGGAAAATTTTTTTTTAACATGCCACGCATCATTTCCTGTAGATTTTTTCATGCTGATTTCAAATCTGGTCTCAAAATTTGTCAGCGTGAGAAAATCTACAGGAAATGATGTGTGACATGTAAAAAGAAAATTTTTTCTGTAGGTGGTATTGAAAAAACCGCAATTTTCTTGAAATTGTGAAAGTTTAACGAATTTTCTCGAGGTTATAAAACGTTCGTACCATAATCTGCCTATTTCTCCCATATTCTGCCAAGTTTCAGCTTTAATTAAAAAAAATTTCATCGCTCTACCTCATTTCTATCGAAAGTTCTTTGATTTTGTCTCCGATTTGGACGAAAGGTCCCACTGTGCGGCGCAAACAACCATCTATGTTCGGGGTCGAACCATATTTTGTGATAGAGGAGAAACATGGTTGCGGCCCCTAACATGTGTAATATTTTTCTAAGAACTACCTATCATCAAAATCGGCGTAACAGTTCGGTATGTTCTCTTGTCAGTGCAAAGCTCGATGATCCAAAGTTCCGTTGGAACAAACGAGGTCTGCTTACCCGACTGTTGCATCGCCTTGGCGAATCGGACCGGAAGCTCCAGCGCTTGGTCGGTTTCCGACAGGTTGTTCAGGCCCTGCATGATCACGAACATGTTATCGACTCCTATACCGAGCAACAGAAACGGTAGAATGGAATGTATCGGCCCGTACGAGTATCCCAGGTAGTAGCACATTCCGTACGAGGATAAGATTGCCTGACCAATCACAGAGACTCCCATTACTGACAAATAAATTCGTTGCTCCAGCGCGTTACATTTACCGATCATTGCCATTACGTAAACCACGATCAGGGATATCCCACAGCACAGTACTGTCATATTGCTGTTCAGTATCTGGTGCAGGGTGTCTATGTAACTTCGCGAGGCGATCGCGTAAATCTCCATCCCCGGTGGCAGGGTCACGTTCGCGTGTAGAACGGTGTTTATGAACGCCAGCTCCCACTCTTCCGCATCCAGGTTCGTTTTTTCCAGCAACCAATTCAAAATGGTTGCCTTCGCGCCCCGAACTCGGCCTCTCTTATCATAAGACAAACCCGCGAGCAGGGGACCGATATCTAGAAGCATCTTTCTGTCGTTCCTGAAAGGAAGGTACATATTGCTAACACTTTATCTACTGAAACCCTATTAATATAGGATCTTCAGTCTTTCAACTCTAGATAACTGAACTTAAATCCGCGTTAATGTAACTAATCGACTCGTAGACTACAAATTAAAAAATAGAAAGGCGTTCAAAATTAACTTTTGATTTAAACTGGAAGTGCTACGGGAACATATCGAATTCGCGAAGGTGGCGAGAGTCGGTAAACTGTTTGACGAATTTTTAGTTATCTGGGGTTAAAGAATGGCTCCAAATGAAATGGTTGGATTACGTTAGTGGAGTTGACCGATAACACTGTACAACAAATTTTAGCTGACGTAGTTATTAGTACAACTATCAGACCAGTCTTGTTGACTGAAACGGTAAAGGACAGAGACTCACTTGTCCTTGAATGCCTTATTGACATCGTCCACAATCTCCTTCTTTAACAGTGGAATATCCTTATGCAAAGTGGTCTCCCACAGTTGTATGATGGACTGGTATATGCAGCCGTCATTGAACAGCGTGCTGTTCAGTACAGGAAGGATGTCGTCGGTGATTTCGTAGTCCTTCATGATATTCGTTGTTTCGTTCTTGTCGAACCAGGTGAGATACCTGCAACGAAACACATTCCGTTTACTCGAGTAGACTGTTTCTCGGGGATTCTAACATTCGTTCGAGTCTCACCCAGCGCACACGTCCTCCCAGGTGCGATTGTTCACCTTCACCCCCTTCACGGACTGCTCGATTTTACTGATCTGTGAAAAAGAGAGCACAGTCTCGATCATTGATCCCGAGGAGCGTGATACTCTGCCGCGGCCGATCGTGGCTCGACTATCATGCGTGACACAGGAGAAGAACCTTCGTAGATTAGTATAATTCATGATCGCCTATGTACCGAACGCAGCACTTCCGGGTCGAAGACGTTGGGGGCGGTCACGATGATGCTCTCGTATCGGAAATCGTCCCGGAAATGCGATTTCACCCACTTGGCGTCCTGGCGGATGATGGAGTCCTCGGAGACGAACAGTTCCACGTCGTCGATCTCCTCTCGCCATAGCAGCATTCCAGGCGCGTAGACGCAGTTCACGCAGAAAGACACCAACAGCCATAACCATGGCTTCTTTCCTATACTCAGCCCGATGCTGAGGGGTAAAACAGAGTTTTATAACATTTATTCAACAGTTCTAGCGTTGGTTACTGCTCTAAATTGGTAGCATTCATGCCATTTGCGCGCTAGATGCCGAGGAATGACGATAAAAGGTTTCAGCAGAGTTTCCTTCGACTGTTGTAGCGTTCGACGTCGATGAACGAAGATAAAAGTTTCCCAAGAATTTGCTTTTGATCTCAGACGCTGACGATAAATGCATATTCGTTCAATTATTTTAACACTTTATCTACTAATTGGATTTTCAGTACTTGCGCTGTACTAAAAGGAGAGTCTCGAACGAAATTATTATTCCTGCTGAAGTAGCCACTATAAAATTCTTAGTCATGAATCATAGACGTTCAAAAATTACAGAGTAATCGTCGGTACGTGATAAATGTGTTAATAGTGAATTTGACGAACTGTTTCGACGTTAAACGCTGAGCAACGAAGATAGAAGATTTCGGCATAGCATGCTCAAAGATTTCAACGTTAGAAAAGAACACAAAGATTAATCTTTGCAATCGGAGAGGCTCGTGCATCGACGTTTATCAAACGAAAGTTCCAGTCGCTTCAGAATCGCTGATCATTTCGTTAACTAACGCTGTCTAAGCGTTAAGAGGTCTTCGCGAACAGGAAGAGGAGACGACTGCTTAGCATAATGTCTTGCAAAAGACGCACCAATCCAATCCGTGCAATCCGTCGATGCAATTTTAAAAGCAACGCGACGAACGGATCCACGGCAGACAGAGAAGAAAATTCATTTCAATCGACGGGGGTCAGTTCTAGTTGACAGAAATTCGTCGAATTTAATTGGCAGATAGAAAGGCCAACGACCCATGAATGAAATAATAAGAAATCGCCGCAAGACAAGGAATGGCGCCTAAACCGTCGACAGCGTTATATAGACCAGTCATAATTCGTGGAACGAAAGAAGTACGGTTGATTCGGCTAATTAAGAGGGCCACGATGATCTCACCTTAAGTGGATTAAAGTGACGCGAGGCTCGAGCCCACGAAAAGCGAACGATGGTAATGGTAATGTTATTACGTTCAACGAGATTCGACCCAGTGCTGATTGTCGATTGAACACCGAGACACGTGGAGATGGATCAATGGACAGAGTAATTCGACCGATTATCGGTGCGGATCAACCCTTCGCTTTTAAACGATGACCTGTCGCCTGTTTCACGCACAGATCTACGGTCTACTTTTCAACTACTTGTCTTTCGCACAGAATCGCCCAGCACTTGATTTCTTGAAGAAATAACTTTTTCAAAACAGAGACTGCCTCAAAACTATCGAATCCAGTTAGCCAGGCGTTAAATGAAACAGTTATCTTTCGGCGTTAAAGAAGGGAACTTCTTTAAAACGTGTCCTCGTAGAACAGATATTTTAAACAAGTCACTTTAAAACATCTGCGAAAAAAGTACGTAAATATTATGGATATTATAAAACAAGAAACATTTCTATTCCCATGTTTTATGGGTTCTTCAAACTGAAATTTTTACTTTCAAGAATTATTCGTCACCGTTCCCAACGGAATTTGCAATACGAGGACGTTTCTCAAACAAGTTCGATTTTGATATTTATTGGAGTCTCTCGAGAAGCAACTTTATGCCTCTTTCGAAGAAATTACGGTCACTTCTTCGTTCCGGTAACTCTACCGTTAAGTAAGTTTCAGATGAACAAACACGAGCCAAATTGAAGTTCCCAACTGATCTGTTTCGTCGGCGAAACTGCTTCTACGACTAAAAGCTCGTAGCGAAAGCGACGAACTACGATATCACTGGTTCTCTGGAACGCCGGAACGTGAAATGCAACAGTTACCAACGAGTCGGAGTTCTTTCAAAGATGATCAACGGAGAAGAGGACGATCTTTTTGTTCGAGCGGCGCACAATCGCCGCGAAAATACGGCTCCGTCGCTGGCGGTTGTTCCTGGCAATTAACATCCACGTATGAAATTACCATGAACGGACGTATATTTCAATGCCAATTCGTTCGAGGGAACCTATTATTCAACGCGATCGTTCCGGTGACAATGCAGAAAGCCGAGACACCGGGGTTTGGTCGCCGTTGTTCGAAACAACGCTATCGTATTTAATTCACCGACATCCGATCTATGTTTTCCTGCCGATGCGGTGGGTAACGATCGCACCATGAAGAAGGATCGATGCGAGACAGCCGGGGCTTCTTTACAGAGGAAGAACGAACGAGGAGGGTCGTCGAATCTGCAGTGAAAAGTCCTCGTGATCCTTCTTCGGACTGTCTTCCAGCGATCATCCTGTAAGCCTGATCCACCGGGTCCACTTCGTTGCAATCCTCTTATCGCGAATTCAGAAACGGTAGGGACTCGGTGCTCGAAGGATCGGCGATCCAGGATTCCTCGAGGGACCCGACAGATCCTGGAGACTCACTCACCGGTAGAATATGCGATCCGAGTTCATGTGGAAGTCCAGGAGGATGTTCTTGAGCCGGGTCCACATGGAGGGCCAGGTGCCGCCCGACGTATTTGCCCGTTCGATTTCCATAGTCGTACGATGCTCAGGTCGTTCCGCGGCTAAATGTCCACTGACAGCGATAGCAAGCACACGGCCGGAGTGCGGCAGCATGCATGTGACCAACGGTGGAAGTAATCTGCTACAATTATATAACGTTCGCTCCGGAGGTTCGTCTGCAGGGCCGCAATGCTAATGCCACCAGAGGATGAGGAGGAGATCCACCCCGCTCCCCCCTCCTATTGTCTCCTCCCGCGGGGTCAGCGGGCCCCCATGATCCCCGTGGACCCTCCACAAACCTCTCCCGACTTCATTTTACCCATAAAAATAGAATTTCCGAAGCAATAAGCGTCGGATAATACTTTGAAAGCTTTTTTTACTCGAACTATGCTACTAGGGATTGCAATCCCGCGGAATTGATGTGGGATTTATATCAATCCCGCGGGGTCCCGTGGGGCTAAGGATTTAGGTCTTCAATCTAATATATATTTAATAAAGAAACTTTACTTAATGAGATAATCTAAAGTCGAAATCTACATAAATTTAAATTAAAATAAATCTCTTTTTGGAAAACAAACTATAATTGAAATGTAATTGTATAAAATCATTATTAGAAGAAGGTATTTAAATAAAAAATTATTATATCAATAACGAAGCTACGATATTATATATTAATTGCTGAGGTGAATCGGAAGAATTTTTTCCTATACCAAAATGTTGGTTGAAACTTAAAAATAATTATAAAAATTGTTTAGGACGAACTATATGTAATCGACCTGTCTGTGAATATAATTTTAATTAGATTAAAATCTGCAAACATGTTAAAATTATAAAAACAAATTTTAATTTGTAGAACTTTGAGAATATTATCGTAAAAAGCAAAGTCTATGAATTGTTGTATCTTCTAGTTAGGTCCTCAAGTCATTACAAAAAGATATGCTGCAGCGGAAAAAGCTTGTTAAGCCTCTACACTTAAAGGTCGATTAATTAAGAAGTATTTGTAAGCCATACGTAAATATTTCCTCTTTTTACCATCGCTCTCAAAGGAAATCATCTCTTTTTTTTTTAAATTTTGTCGATATCTTCATGATAGACCATCGAAATAGTTCTTCGTGCGCGTCGTCATTCGCGAAATTTTGGGACGCAATTTGCGGGATTCCGCATCACCTATTTAAGAAATGCGGGGCCAAAAAATGACGCGGGATCCTGCGGGATTGCGGGATTGCAATCTCTATATGCTACTGATTCTCCTGATTTTTCTGTAGTATTTTGTTGCACTATTGACGAAGCC
Source organism: Lasioglossum oenotherae (assembly GCA_028455765.1). Taxonomy (NCBI): domain Eukaryota; kingdom Metazoa; phylum Arthropoda; class Insecta; order Hymenoptera; family Halictidae; genus Lasioglossum; species Lasioglossum oenotherae. The sequence continues at coordinate 28,377,589 of CM052279.1, read as the reverse complement.
AATGGTAGTTTTTATCGAAGATTTTTAAATTCAGAAAGATTTTTTTACGGGAACCATGTCACCAATTCTCTTGAAATTTTTAGGGAACTCTATAGCGCTACTAGGGAAGCTAATTAAACTTTATTGATAGTAAAAATGTATTTATTGTTGAGACACAGACGGAATTCGTTAGGAGCGTTTACCTCCATTTGAAATTGAAAGTTGAAAGCGATACTCTTTTTTCCACGGGTCCAGTTGTTGCTCTAGTAAAGGTTTTGGCGAATTCGAAGAGTCCCGACTAAGAAATGGCAACAGACGCTGTTGCGAGTGTAAGCGTTTGCTTTCAGCGCTTATCTCATGTTACAAATAAAGCAGTTTCATTTATGCGGCACGATTAGCATAATTCTAGCATGGTAACACTCTACCATCGCGATGGAAACGATGCATCGAGAGAAATAAGAGGCGGATCAAACTTGTTTCCTCTAATCGATCGGAAATGTTCATCTTTGTTGGCTTTTTACCTCTTTTTTTGAAAACAAAAGTCCCTGCTTTCGATGACGCAGTGGTACAAATGCGGTAACCTATTTCAATCGCAATATTCGATTTTGAATCGATATAATACTAATAAGTCGTTTTTAATAGTCGTTCTCAATCCTTATCATCTCGTTCAGAAGTATTGGTGCCAAATGTAAAATCAAACACAAATGAACAAAATACAGCATATCCTTTAACATCTTAAAGTGAAGAACATTCACCTGGAATGGCAGGAAAAAATGCTGTACTATGTTTGAAGTAATATAAAGGTTGAACGAAACCCAAACTTTGCAAAGATGTTTCTAGTTTTTCTAAATAAAAAAGTAGAGCAGGCGATAAGTGGATCGTATTTGCCCCATTTTTAGTCGTGTCTAGTGATTCTGTGACAATGTCATCGCTCAAGGGGACAGATCGGTCGAAAGCCAGCGGAAACAAAATGCTGAAACTACCGTTCGACTCGCTCTTGTTTCTCGGACAGAAATCGTCCGATGACCACCAGATCGCGGTTACATTACGATAGATTCGAAGAGAGGATAAACTCTACACTGACCCACATATCGCGTCAATTATCACTCCCCTTTTGAAACCTGATGACCACGCCAGGTGCAAAGTTTCATTAAGATGCGAACTGGTCCAAAATTCAATTCTACCTGAATAAAAATTAAAAAAAAAATGAAATTGCAAAAGCATAATCAGAATTATTAGTCTTTTCTATCTCCGACGGGCGAGCAATGAATTATATACTCTTTTGCCCGGTCATCAGAGATCACTCCATAGAAAATGTCCAGAACACTAAGCGTTGTGCTCCGACTTCAAAAGATGTAACAGGAAATTCGTATTATTTGTGAGATGACCTGATAACCCTGCCGCAAGACCTTAACGAAAGAATTAGCCGAAGAAAGAGCTGGATGATTGATGCAACAGATGCGCAATGCCGTGGGTGGACCAAGGAAACAGCAGTCGTCCTGAAAAAAAACAACGTAACCGAGTTATTAATTTTCTCGTAACCGGCCCGAGCGAACTTCCTCCGCAACCCGCAATTATTCTGATTCCATGGTGCATAAGTTATTTGAAACTCGGCTCGTTCACGGACGAATGGCCGACGGAAAAAGTGATTTGCGAGTCTGAATTGCGGGGGAACGATCGATTTTCAGCCTTTCTCCGACACTTTAGCAATTGGATGCTGTGTCACTGCTTTACTCAGCGAATATTTTAACACTCCGGCTATTTGTGGACAAATCTGCACAACTACCGTCTTCAATCTCGTCTTCCGATATGCAGTTTACATTCTTCTTTTCGGATGGTTCGTCGACCTCTTGCTGGAAGCACACCTTTCTCCACGAAACATTAAAATGTAAGTTAATCGGACGATGCCGATGAAAGCGGCAAACTGGAGCGATATAAGTAGAGTACGGATGTTTATGCAAATTCTTCGTTACACAAACTGATGCCGGGTAACAACGAATAATATTATAAATATTCCGTAAATGCTATTATGCAGTTACTCTGCGGTAAGCAATATCACTCGCTGCAATTGCACGACCATTTCGAAACATTCGATTCACTTGAGCTTTCATAATATATTTCTGTGAGAGAAAAGACAAACCCGTTCATTTCACGCTATATGTATTGATTGATTTCAACACTTACTTTATAAAAATAACGAGATTGTGTCTATTCAAACTTTCAGTCATTTTTTATAATATATACCCAATGAAATTTTGTTGAGTAACTTCTCATGGATACATCTTTATAATCTCAATAATCTTAAACTAAAAATATTAGAACGCGTCATTTGGACGAAGGATCTCCTTTTTTCAGGATTGTAAGGGTGCGGGATTTGCGTTCTGATTTCTCGATGAATGGGGTTTTTCAGTAGTCAAAGACGCTAGATAAAAGATCGATCTATTTTCGTAGCTACATGCTGCCGAATAATGCAAATTACGCCTCGTAAACGAAAAAATAGGACTTTTGAGGGCGACAGCGCCCTAGATCGATCTTTTATCTAGCGTTTCTGACTCTACTGAAAACCCCCATTTTTGTATTATCCTGGATCCTATAACCCTGGAAACGAGTCTGCCGCCTTAAAGAATGCATCGAAAAAGTAGTGGTGTTTTTTCATTCGCTTAATTATTTTCGCGCCATCAATATCTTTTTGTTCTTTGCAGGGTAGCATTGAAATATCGGAGTCAAAGTCAGCGATTCTTGTTCGCTAAGCGATCGCTGCTTCGAACCGGCTTTATGATCCTGGAGAAGGTAGGGAGCACTGGAAGCGAGTGCCTTTCCCATCATCCGAGGATGTTCAGTATTCCTGGTTCCAGTCGGACCGATGGACGGTTCTCTCTTCCGCGTTGTTCATCGTTGATCCGCGACCGTTGATTCGCAATTAAACCGTGTGTTGAACATCGGTGCTCGGTCTGTCTGAGCGAAGACACCTGGAAGTGAGTACAGCATCAATCTAGTTCGTTCTGAAACCGTTTCTAAAGAAGACTCTATCGATCGAAACGTTCTAGTCGAATTAAACCTGTATCAAATTAAAATCAACAATCTATTACAACAACGCTACTGAAAGCTACGCTATGCCATTTTATTGTATAGCATAACATTGTTTAGCGTTCGAGTGGATCATCATGGCTTTAGTGTTTAAATATCTCGTTGATCGGAGTGTCGATGAATCATTGCCCGGTTCTAGAAAATTCAATCGAGTTAAGTAGGAAGCGACAATTAAAACACCGCTCTGCTCCGATGTCGTTTTTCCTCGGGATTTATTCGTTAATTGCGGCCCGCCACGGTACTGCCGTTCAATAATTGCCGCGTTTCGTCTTTTCTCTTGCCCCGTCTGTTCCTGTGAACGATTTCGAATCGTTTCAGACCTATCGCTGAAACGAGATTCGCGGAGGATTCCGCAAACCAGCGGCCACCGCGCCCGGAAACTGAATCGTTCGTCGAATTTCGGCCGATCGTTGAATTCGTAATGAATTAACGGGTTTTAGAAAGTTCTTGTGACCGACTGCGTCGTCCGAGTAACTATTTGTCAAGCGTTTTACGCGAAACGGTGAAATTTTCTGGAACGCCAACGCGCCAACGTTCATCAATAGCCGACGGTCATTAACAATCAAACATGACACGGTTCTCCTTATTCCTTTGTTAGCCTAGTAGTTTCAATAAATTGGGGTTCCTTCAATAAATATTAACGTTCCTAAATTCGAATCCTTTTACTGTTTTAAGTAACACCCACTCATTCTTGTCTAAAAGAGTTGTTATTAAGTGCAAGATATGATAATCCATTTAAGAGTTGCATACTTCTTGTCTCCCGATTAAGATTCGTTAATAAATTCTAAGTGAAAGATAAGAGAGAAAACGATTCCAAAATAGCAAATTAGGCGAGGCAAGTGGTCCTGTTAATTTCCTACCGCATTTGCATATCGCTTTCAGTAGTCAAACCCGAAAAGAATGTACAGAATGACCGTGAATTCCAGCTCGAAGAGTATGGCGCACGTGGGTCGACTTTTAAGCAACTCCACTCTCTCCGGGCGACTTTTTCCAGCGTTTTAATGGCTCCGATACTTTTCTCCTCGATGATTCGTCGAATCATGCGCTCCCGGAGGATCGTAGAACTTTCCAGCGCCGTTAATCCGCTCTTTAAATCGCCGGCGAATCGAATTGCTGTTACAGCTAACGATCTCGTGCAAATTTTCTTTCGTTTCTCCTTGCCTGTTTGCACCTGTTTGTAAGCACGTTGTTACTTTAATCCGCAATGTTTCCAGCGTGCAGCCAAGCTGCATCATGATCATTGGTAGCACTCGTACGAACATGAACGTACAATGCAACATCTAAGATCGCAAATATTGAAGTCGAGTGCAAGTGTACCTTTGCCAAACATCGATCCAACGCGTTAAAAACAGTCACGGAGTCTATAAGGAAATAAACGTTAAGTTATGTCCACACTGAAGCAAGGTAGATGCAACATCAACTGAAAGTCTCAACGAGATGCGTGTTGTTTTATCAAAATGCGATCGAACTGGAAATGCAGCGTCTACGGGAAACATTACAATTCAAAAATGGATTCTCGCGTATCGATAGCAACAGCCAAAACGTGACAGACTTCTCCTAATCTCTTGATTCATAATTTCCCGTGTCGCTTCGACTCTCTGACCCGAAACGCAAATGCCCGTCTATTCAAATGCCGTGATTTATTTAGCATCTATTGCGAGAGATTCAGAGCAGCGTGGCTGGCGCGCCTGCAACAATGGCGCACGGTCTCGCGATTCTCTATATCCGGGATGAAACGACCGGAATGCACCGGGCAAGCCTACCTTCTTTTTCTATCGGGGAACGATTGATGGTGTTTCCATGTTAGTGTAACTGCGTTCACCTTGACCGAAGAAAGTGTTACGCGAGCTTGCCGAGCGATGCCTCTCGATTCATGAGCACGCCGCGACCGGCACGCGAGCGTCGCGTTTTACGAGCAGTTATTCATTTGGCTCTGTCGTGTACGGTACACTACATTCTTGCGGATAAATCATCCTCTTGTAGACAGTCGATCCCGCTTCCCAGTTTTGCTGATAGTCGCCCGTGGACCGCGAACTCGTTAGACAATGCGAGTAAAACGCCCAGCAGGTAAATGTCGCTAGAAAACTAATTAAAACATGATAATAAATCACCATCTTCGGAGGACATAGCACCCGACTTCGACAGACTTTGTTCCCAAACGGATGTACCTTTTTTCATTCGTGTAACAATGAACACGACGCCACAGTGGGTCAAAATCAACGTTCTAGCTGTTCACGGGCTAAAAACTCAAAGTCCTCATATCGATTTTTTACGAATGCACAATGTTTCCTAAATGTCTATTACATTTGAAAACGATAATATTAATTAAAGCTATTAAAAACTCTCGTTACAATAAACGCTCAAATATCAATCTTTTTCAGATACGATTTATCACCGAAAAAATTCCTTTTCTTCATAATGATGTCCCGGAAACCTACTGAAGATTAGTGACCAATTATTTTTATATGAAGAATGTATATCTATTATATCTATATCTTTCCTGTTCACATCCAGGAAACGTTTCATAACATGTGCATTCTAAAATCCGACATTTCATATGCAACAATAATGTAGCTTTCCTGTGTACACAACAATGAATTAATAGCGTGACACGCATTCCCAATTAAGTGAGTCAAAACCGTGTCTACTATAGTCGGGACTTTGCGGTATGCATCCGAAAACTGCCTTGTGCTACCTTCGGAACGTTCAAACTTCACGAACAGCTTGATGCTGCAATCATCATGTCCGAAGCTTGACCTTCCTGGAACCTCGTAGGTAGATGCTCTGTACCTTAAAAGGAAAGGCATGTAAAACATGTGAAAAGTGTCCCGACTGACCGCGGGATAGTTCAGATCTTGTCCTTGATTAGTAAAGTCGGACAGCTCGAGAGCTATTTTACCGAGAGAGTGTCCAAACATCGTGTCGCGCCTCTATGTTAATGAATCGCTAAGTTTGTTCAGCGAACGCGCTTCTGCATAGATCCAGGCTTTCGTTTCCTATCCGGGGCTGGCAACGTAAGTGGAACGGTGCGAGAAATGCGTCGACGCGCAGTCAGTCAGCTCAGGTAGCTCGAGAGTCGGTCTAATTATGGGAATCATCTGCGAAATTGCAATTAACAGAAGCGCGTGTCCAGTCGACTATACGCGAAACTCGGCCTCCATCCTACACGAAAATGCAAACGTCCGATCCGCAGACTTTCTAAACCCTCCGCGAGCAGACGATTCGTTTCCAGGTTTCAATCTGTTCATTTCGAAAAGTCTAATTGTATTTGGTTGTCCAAAAAGCTTTCTGGTTTTCCTTTTCAGCATGATTGTATTAAACTGCGGGTGTTTACGCATCATGAAAATGTTCCGAGTCAACTGTCCGAGATAGAAACTAGATCAAACTGCATGTCCTCTTTCAATACTTTTAGTATGTCGATAATAGTACACCAATGTTCTTCAACTTTTCCAATATCTTTACAGTTTAATTTACAGTTTAGCTTTACAGTCTAATAATTATATGTTGCCTATACAAGAATTGGTATTCTAAACTAACAAATGTCCCAAATAAAAATTTTCGGCTCGGAACCGCAGAGACTTCCACAACAACTCAATAAATTGTATGCTGGCAAAAGTTTTCCATGTGTGACCGTGTGTATACCATTGTTTCCAGCAGCATGATCTCGAGGATAATCCTGTTGGCGGTGGCGATAGGGCTGACGACCGGTCAGCTGAACTTCGAAGGTAGCCCACTGACCGAAAACACCGAGTACACAGCTGAAGAATCACGATTCTCTGGAAGAACCGCGAGGCAGCAGGAAACCGCAACGAACGTGACGGCGCAGCCAGAGCTACGTTCCCAGAAGCTCCATCCAATCATGAATGATGTTAAAAACGCCTCGAAAATCCTGGAAGAGAAACCTGCTTCGAGACATGCGTCGAATTCTCAGCATCTAATCACGGTGCAGCCTGACGTGGTGCAAACGTCCCGGCAATTATCTCCAAGCGTCTACAATCGAGGAAGCATCACCGCAAACCCGACGGACTACTACGTGAACACACCCGAGCCGAGACATTCACCAAATTCTCAGCATCTGATCACGGTGCAGCCTGAGGTGGTGCAAACGTCTCGCCAATTATCTGCGAGTGCCTACAACCAAGGAAGCGATGGCACAAACCCTGCGGACGCGGCCCTAACTACATTTTTGAACTCGAAGACGCCGGAGGAGTCTCGAATATCCTTGGACAGTTATCTGCAGAACGCAGCAGGCTCTCAGAGTGTCGTTAAAGAGCAACCAGGCCAGCAAACGGTGTCTCTGGCTAATCAGCCACAATTAGCGCGACAGACGTTGCCGATCGCCCCACAAGCTAATCAGCTATCCACGGGATTGTCTTCGCCGGTGAATCAACACCTGATGTCGCAGATTATGCAACAACGACAGACGGTGTACGCTTTCCCCGTTAATCAGAGGCAGCCGTACAACGAGCAGCTCTACAGCGTGCCTGTGAACTCGCAAGATCCGCGTGCACCTGTTCCAGCGACGGCGATCGGCGCGGCTTTGCAACAGCAGACCTTGCAGGCGCCTTATGCGCCGGGGATACAATCCAGAAACGACATTTTCTATCCGCCCGGATGGCATCAGCGTGTGAGAAGAATCCGTGGGAGACCGTTCCCCTACGTTCAGTCCAGAGGCGGTCCCGGGCTCTACAATGCACCTGTCCCAGGTGAGATTCCAGTCGAAAGTCGCATCTTCCTTAGACAGTAGGGAATCGTGTTTCGCAAGATGATTCAGTGAATCTTCCGCTAACGATCCTGCGAAGTTGGAGAAGTGTTATATAAGCATGATATAATGATCGTAGTGTGGATCTGGCGCGATTTATTCGTCCTGGAACTACTGACGCAGTCCACAGGGCTTAAAGATTAGGTGCTACGAACAGTGGGCTAAACCTTGGTGCGAAACCCGAACAGGTGCACTGTTTAATCAACCTGTACTAGTTGATAAAATTTCATGCGTCGGTTTTTGATTAATACTTCACCGACCGGACAGGGCCGGATTAAGCCCCATAGCAGAAGTAGCAAATGCTACGGGCCCCCGCTTCTGGGGGCCCCGCGCGATACAAACAGGGGCCCATGCGAGCGCTTCATCGAAGAGGCGCCGATACATGAGCGCCTGTCTATTCCAGGGGGCACAGATATTTTTATGCTAAAAAGAAAAAGGTTATTCATTGTGTTTGTTGAAAAGGTGCGCTACATTTGCACACGAACGGCCCTGAAACAAGGCCTAGGGCCTCGTCATAACATTTGCTACGGGCCCCGCGCTGGCTTAATCCGGCACTGCGACCGGGACCCGAATAATAGGATTTTCAGTAGTTGTACTGTAACCAAAGGAACCTTAAAAATCTGTTTTGACATTATAATCTGAAACGGAATCCTTATATGATGTTACTGGAAGTACCTTTTGTTTGTTCGCAATTGAAATTGTCGTTGCTGTTGAAAGATTCACTAAAAATTCTTTAGCCATCGGTTTTTAAGAATGACGAAATAATCGCCGGGTAGATGATGTGTTAAGAAGCACGTGCTTGTTGTTTCAGGTCCCTACAAGCCGAAGCCTCCTCCAGTGGAGGTGATCTACACGAAGCCACCAGGCTATAACCATGGACCGCCAGTCCTCAGCAACCCCCCGATACCCTACGAAGATGCTAGCAATTGGTTTCCCGAAACCGACCATCCTCCACCCAACAAAGACGTCTACTATTCCCAGCTTTACGCCCAATCCTACGATCCTCACTATTACAACTACATCGCGAAGACGGGCAAGATCAAGCCCTATCTCTATGGGAAGCTGGGTAAATACGAAGATGAGGGCAGCGGGATTTGGGCCGAGCTGTATCGCGGCTTCAAGAAACACGGCTTGAAGAACATCATGACGCCGACATTCCTGCTGGGCATGACCCTTCCGGTGGTGACCCTGATGCTCACGGCGCTGGTCCAGAAGAGATCCTTCTCCTCCAGGTCGGACTCCAGGGAGTTTTCTAAAGAGGAGACCATCCAGGAGTACCTGGACCAGCTGCGGGCGGCCGTCGAGTGCTACGAAAGGAAGAGGAAGAGGAGGGACACCAGCTACGACGGCTGCTGAAGCACAGAATGTCGGCTCATCTGCAAAGTTGTCAGGGTCCCAGCCGTCCATTTTGAGCAATCGTGACCAGTGTGGCCACACCAAGACTTTTCTCCCACTCTACCTTACTTACGACGGTAAGGATCCCCAACAACCGCGGCACGACAAGTGACCAATCCGGTAATGGTAGAGAAGGGGCAACTCGATTCCCTTAAATTTCTCCTGTCTGGCCACACTGGTCGTGACTCCTTCAGGAAGCCTTCCTTCATATGAAACTCCAGATTTCAGAAAGAACTGCAAGTCAGTGTCAATGTCCTCCTGTTTTCGAAATCATTTGAGTGCAAAGAAATTGTCGAGGAAGCACGGAAAGAGACAAAATGGATGTCTTAGAACCTGGTAGCTTGTAAGATGATCAAATAGTTTTACTAATTTATGGAACAAAGGACTCTTTCTAGGAGCGTGTTCGAGATACGCCTGGAGAGTTTATCGGGCAGACGCGGATGGAGATTGCCCCTTAGGGCGCCGCGCCGTCCTTGCTCCGGCTCTTAGGGCATTTTGAGGTGACCATTTCTTCTGGAACGGTCTTTTATCTCTTTGTCCGACCCGACTTGCTCACGGGACAAACTCGGAGCGCTCCCAGAGGTGAACAGCGCTAAGTTAGGTGTTTTGTATATATCGTGTGTAAAATAATAACGATGCCGCGAGTTTGTGAGTATCCACGGAACTGATAACGCTTCTTTATTAAACGGATGCACGATCGCGACGCGACAGCTCGTCGCGTGCGTGCAATAAATGAATCGTTAGACCATTCATGGGAGAAGGCGACAGTGAAACGTTTCTACGTGAGAAGCGAACGTTCGCGGGTCAATTATCACTGACCCTGTTCACATACACGTGCCGCCGCGTCACTGCTACACCAAGTAAGCTTCAATTCCTTCCAATTCCACTGTCAGACGCCAATTTTACGTTTCGATAACCAGCTGACGATTCTTGTACATTTTGATGCGTTGAACGCGAATCCGAAAGTCGCTCTTCTTCATCATTCTCGACTTTGAAATTTAACTTCGAACGAAAAGTGAAACTTTCAACTTTAACAATTTCTCTGCTTCAACCGTGAAAGCTATACGAAAGTTAAGTTACTTATTAGTGTGTTTGCACCTTTATAGACAAGCTTTAACGATATGTGAAGGGAGCGAGACAACGCTTCAACGCATCAATATGTACTCAGACATCTTTAAAAAGAAAGTTGAAATCTGTTGGACAGACCTTCGGCGTTTCTTCGTACTTTGTAGTACTTTGCCTGTCCCGGCCGAATAATTCACGTATTGAAACAAGAAAATCGATTATGCAAACGGAAGACGTCGACGATTAAATTTTTCGTCGAGATCTCTACCGATTTCGTATACCTGGCCGAGAAAAATATGATTCACAGACGCTACGAGCAACGGTCTTCGACCCAGATTCTCGCGTTTTGAGCGACGAGTCCTGAATTCCGAATCAGAAATGACATCCGCGATTCGCTGTACCGTCCGCGGCCCATGCGCGTCGTGAATCGTGTCACAGAAATGGATAACCGGTTTAGGCGTGCACCGTCAACGATTTCAGTCATCGGTTTTAATTGATAATCACGCGACCTGCTTGGGATATCAGTCCGGCGCGATAGGTCGAAATCACTTCGTTTTCTATATTGTCTCTTTGATTTTACGTGTTATGGCGGGTCTGATCCAATTCAGCTTCTAAACGTGATGATCGGTCAAACCCATCATGTGATTTTTCAAGCTGTTTATGATGTTCATTCTGATATAAATTTCTTTATGAAACTATCTTGTGCTTTATGTTCCACTATGTCCGAAATAAAGTACGCAGATGTTCATACGTAGGGTCTGTCCGGAAAGTAATGCATCCACATTTAAAAGAAAAAATCTATTAAACACATGGGTACAAACCTTTAAATTTCTTCAAAGTAGGATCCTTGGGCGTCGACACATTTTTTCCAGCGCGATTTCCATGCTTCGTATGCTCCCTGGAAGGCGTTTTTTGGAACCTCTCGTAGTACCCTCGTCACAGTCTCTTTGACGCGTTCCACGCTTTCAAAATGGCATCCTTTTAGCACATTTTTAATTTTCGGAAACAAGAAGAAGTCGGCGGGAGACAAGTCAGGACTGTACGGGGGTTGAAGAAGTGTTGTGATGCAACTAAGAAATACCGTTTACTGTTTTCCCCGTGTAATCTACGGAAAAGTTTTGGTTGGAAGTGCTCGACGACACTGCGACGAGGGTACTACGTGAGGCTCCAGATAACGCCTTCCAGGGAGCATACGAAGCATGGAAATCGCGCTGGAAAAAATGTCTCGACGCCCAAGCGTCCTACTTTGAAGAATTCTAAAGGTTTATACTCATATGTTTAGTAGATCTAAAAAAGAAAAATGTGGTCGCATTACTTTCCGGACAGACGCTGTATGTATTGGTTCCGAAGAGAAGAGAAGAGAAGAATTTGCATTCTTATCGTTTCAAAAATTATGCCAAATTAGCTCGAGTATTTAGGCACAGCAACTAGAAGTTTCGAATGCACGCTACGGGGCTTTCGTTACGATGAGTCGCGTTCAATGATTAAAAGTCTGCTAATAAGTACATATGTATATCTGGCTAGAGAAACACGGATCTCCTGCGTTTCGAATGAATCCTGGCGCGGTGACGCAACATTCAAGAGCACGAAGCTGATTAGCGCCGCGGCGATAAGGTCAATTACGATAACCTGGTCGTTAATGAACCTATCGTGAATCAAGCGTGACGGTTCACGTGCGACCAAGCTGCCCGTTTAAGCTCGGCGAGCAATCACGAGATAGAAATCCAAAATCCCTGCGAAGATTTCTTGTTGAATCCTCGGGACCGTTCTACTCTATTCGATCGACCGATTCGTGATCCCATTTCCCGATTCGACGTGGATCCTCTCAAGCTTCAGGAAAATTACAACTAGCACTACTTGGTGAACGAACCGGTTTCTTTTGAGACGACTTGCACTTTAGACGTCGCAGCGGAAGTCCGCGAAACTCTCCTTTCATCTAGATCCGAATCAGTGCTTTTGCTGAACTCGATTCTTTGTGATTCTTCGTCTTCGCGGCGGAATAAGGTAATTCTAAAAAGGATTCGATCGTGACTAAAAGAGCAAATCAAGATTCAAATAAATATCACTGCGTATCAGACCTGGCAACACGGAATTTCCCAGGAGTCGTAAGGTGATAATCGAGACGGCCTCGACAGACTCAATTAACTTCAAGTGCCCTTTACACGAAACGGAAAGAATCCACGTACCGAATGGAAATATAGATTCATTCCCTCGCGCACCCCGACGAGCCGATTATAATTGAATTATCCGATCGAACGATTGACGGCTTGATTCGCGCGGGTCATGGGACCCAGACGCTGTGTACGCTCCGCCGTAACAAGCAGCGATTATTAGTTTCAACTCAGCCCCTTGGGGGTCATTAGAATGTCTAAGGTCAGCGCGAGACTCAGGGCACTCTGCCTCTGACAGAGGGAGCAATTACTGGAAATATTAATTGCATAATGATTAATTATGTCTAGCTATTATTTTCGTCTGCAATGTACATTGTTCTAATAAATAGAGGAGCACAGTCCGATTTAAATTGACTCGTATCCTCGCCATCTTATGCTACCAATAACGCTACGAATATTTTATCTGTTTCGAAACATGGACTACAAAATTGTATCTATATATACATTTGTTCCAAAAAACGCATGTAAGAGCCGGTCTAAATTGGCTGCTCTCCCCTCTCTATATGAAAACGGAATAACATGTTGGTGTTGTTAACGAAAAATATATATATCGTGTATTTCGTTGATTCTAGTTTTCTACAAATATAATTTGTTGCAATATGCAGAGGGGGAGGGATCGAGAAATCAAGCACGTCGCATATATTATTGGTCGGCGTCTTCTACCACCACTCAATCCCTCATCATCATCAAGTTTCAAGGAAATGATTGTTCGTTCGGACGAAGCGACGAGTTGGTCCCCTTCCGGCCAACATTCTCGACGAAATTCGGGACTCTCATTCGCGAAACAATTAACACTTTCGAACTTGAACCGAGTCCCCTCGGGAAAAGACACGCCGAAGGGGCTCGATTTGGCGAATGCCCGAGAAAAGAAACAGCGAGGACCGACCGTTCGAACATTCGTAAAGAAATTGTGGTTAACAATACGGCAAATTCTTTTCCTTTTTCTTGAATCTAAAGCTCTGCAGATTCGAAAAACGGGAGAGACCTCGTTCTTCGATACTGGTTAGCACCGAGCAGCTCGAAACAGCATAAAATCATGAATCTGTTCTCTAGAGAAATGATTTGATCTACTGATCCACGTCACGAGACATGCAAGTTGGTCGCTTTTACTGTTTCGATGCTTTCAGTACTATTATGCCGCGTTTCTTTTCACCGGCGATAATCGAACTATGCTTGTCCGTGATCCTTGCGTGCAGCGAAGGGTCCAACAAATGATTCGTGCGCCGTTTAGCTAAACTACGGATTCGTTCTGAACAATTAACAGAACGATTTCGAGTCTGTTCGCGTGTGTGCCTTCTCTGCTGATATTTGCGTGTTCGCTGGTGTTTGCTAAGCAACTGATATACGTCGTCTCGCCTCGGTATTTTCCAAGGGTCGCACAATGGTCCCAAATCCCAAAAACACGGCCAAAACCTCAAAAATGAACTTCCTTCTAGGAGTTTGTAATTCTAGGGTTGGGTAAAGTGATGTTATGACCACTGAATGCCACTAAGAAAAAAGGTAAAAAGTTTATGGTACGGTTCTGCAGTCAGCTTAAAGTTAGCCTATATATATATATATATATATATATATATATATATATATATATATATATATATATATATATATATATATAGCGCATAATAGTATATAATTGAAAATAGTGATAATTTTGAAAATAGTGCATCAATTTCAATTCTGTAAAATGGATGCAGTTCCTGGAAGTAAGTAGAATCTTTACCTGTTTTTGTATATCAAAAATTGTTAGTCATTATGTTACATGATGGCAATATTCTTTGGAGAACGTAGAAGGTAAAACTTGATGCGCGCATTGTAGAAACGTAGACATACAAAAAAAGTTCCACGTTGTGCCACCAAAATTCCTTTTCTGTGACGTGTTGCTAATACATTTATCTTTTAAAATTTATAAAAACCAACCTCCAATAGTCTCCCATTTGCTCATACGAGGGTAAACTTCGTTTCTTTTCTATGGATTTTAAAATGCGATTTTACAACTTTTCGAAAAACGATTCGGATGATTAAATCTTATGTACATAATTTACAATTATACTAATTCTTGATATACAAAGTGCAATTTTGTTTGTCAATTATACATTTTTACCTATCAATCTCTCAAAACACATTTAATGCGAATTGTTGTCTAAATTGTAATCGGCCTTTCTATTTTCTAAATTTTCGAGTTCATATTCGTAATCAGTAACCCCAAAGACCCCAAAAAGATCATTTTCCAAGCAGACCTAACAATTTTTTAATATATATGTCCGCCATATTGTTTTTTGGAATTTCAACTTCATATTCGTAATCAGCGTACAATCTAAACGTACATTCAAATACGTTTAGAGGTTTCGGCCGGTTTTTCGCGATTTGGGACCACTGTGGGTCGTTTCGAGAGGGTCTGTGGCTTTCATAGAGGACGCGGGTGGAGGAGCTAAGGGTCAAATGAACGAGCGGCAAGGTTTACTAAAATAGATTCTAATTTGCTCCATAAAAGTCACAGTTACTCTACGGTGAAGAAATCCCATGAAATCATCTCACGACACGCGTACACGGGATCAGTCACTCGAAGGAGAACATGTAGATATACCTCCATTCAAGATCGTACGAAGAAAGGACAAAATCGGAAACTCCTGTTAATCAACTATTTGCAGAAACGAATTAAAACAAAAAAAAAATACTTTCCCCAGCGGGAAAACACAGAAAAGTATACACTGATCTTTTGTTATTGGAGTATGCGAATCGTTTGTTTACGGGTTTATGAATTATACAATGCCGGCGTTTGTTCGCGAATAGTTAAATGAAATCTCTCGCCAGCGGTAGTAGAAATTAATTAGACTGAACGGAAGATTCTTACCGGTTCTACAAAATAGAATCGTAATGTTTTCTGAAATGTGCCCGATTTCGTCCGGAGAAGCTCTCGCACGCGACTATAGTTTACAAGGGAGACGTTGAAATGTTTAAATGGCTCGCCGTGTACATGTACATAATATGTATAACATACGTATAGCTTCAAACTCGCAACACTCTACCTTCGCTATTTATGGCGTTACCAGATTCACAGGGCCGTATTCCTCCGCAATGTTGCGATCTTATTCTCGAAGAACGACGAATCATTCTTCTTTAGAAGCCGATTCGATCCGCAGTTCCCGAGTGAAAACTGTGCAGCTACTAGAAGCGTGTTCTGCCAACCGCTAGACTGCGGATTGTATGCATTCGTGACAAAAACAGTAGATGAAATTTCGAACAGATTATTATTCTAAGATTGACAGATCATTGTACGTTATTTTCAATTGAAAAATTGAATTCCTTCTTGGAATTGATGCGCACAATCTTATTTTGCATAAAGATCCGCGGTCTAATCGTCACGTTGCTAATTAGCGAAGCTACGACTCTACTGTTTCGATAAATGTATGTAAGTTCAGCATTGTAGACTAATTACTAGACTGCGGATCTTTATGCAAAATAAAAAATGTTCGTATTGATTGCAGGACACAGGAGTCACATAAAAATTGTATTCTTCTTTTAATTATCCTATTAAGCTGAGACTAATAGATCGATGTCCTAAAAACAGCTTTTACATGTCCCCTGCTTTAAATTGTTCGTGCTCATTTTTGTCATAAATGCATAAAATCCGCAGTCTAGTAATTACCAAAGACCTGACAATCTATTGGGATAATACGAACGACACAGTTCGTACTCGGCAACCTCGTGGAGGGTCGATGATCGGGGTTCCCTCGTTCCTCTCTGATGCACTGAAGTTAACGTAAGTCGTGGGCTAGTCCTACAAGCGGTTGACAATTTGATTTTGCTTATGTGGCGGTCAGTCTTCATCTCGGCGGACATCTGGATCGCTTCTGTGTGCATCTATCTGTTGGCAGCCGGATAGGCTGTGTGCGTTTTCGATTGCTTGTACAATTTCACTTCGTGTATGCATATATGCAGGTATATATCTACGTTCTTTTACTTCCTCCACTGTTTCGTTTAAACAGAGAAAGCTTCTGCGGCTGACCGTTTCCGGTTCTAACACCGTCCACGCCGACAGGTGTTCCGTGATCGCGGGCAGGCGATGAAAACTGTCTTCTGGGACTAGATGAGGTTTAATATACAAAGCGGTAGTCGGTGACGAACGCTGAAATAATGGATCTTTTGGATCACGCGCTTCTAGCTGAAGATTGATGGGATCTGAAATGATCGAATCTGCGGGTACAACATTCTGATCCCATCAGCAGTTACAGTTTTCATTCAACTGAACGATAAATATAAGCAGACGGTATATTGGTGTCTAACATGATCATCATCGTCATCAAGACGCGATAAAATTATAAATCGGTATAGATACTCCAAACGAGATGTCGAAATTGATGAACGCAATTATTCATCTGCTATAACATGATAAAAGTTCAACTAAAAATTGCCTGTACATATAGTGGATTCTCGATAAGCAGCTGCATTAAGGGCCCTAGAGGCGGGTTCTTCTAAATCACGGCTACTTATCGAGCGACTAGTCGCGCACGCGCACGTAATCTCCTCGCGTGATCACTTGTAATTTGAAATGAGCATTCGAGTAAGATATAGTGCGCGCGCGTACGAGTAGTGCATGTGAGCAAGGGGCGTTCCCAACGGCTATTTATCCGGCGGCTACTTATCGAGCGCCTACTGGTATATATATACACATATTCGTACATTTGTCTAAATACAATACTCCTAAACGTAAATTACAGAGATGAATATACATAAATATCGACGATGTATCTAAGCAGATTGAAAAACCATTCTTTAGTTTCATCTGGTTGTCCTAGCCATACGATACAGTGAAAACTTTCTTCGGGAAACGATTTGAAAAGAAAGAAAAAAGTGTGTATATCGTGGCTACACTGTCGCTGCCTTCTATCCCTCGATCAATCTTACTATATGCCTTCAGAACACTGCTAAACAAAAGTGTGTGTATAATACTTACGTTAGCGAAGTCAATCTATCTCTGTTTCTTTGTTTCTGAATCGACATTAGGATCTGAACACTCCAAGGCTAAGTTATGTCCTATGGTACTTGGTCTTCAGTCAAATTTCTCCTCTTTGAACGCGAGATTGACAGCTTCGCCAACGTCTTTCACTACGAACGCGGGTTTGCATAAGGAGTCGTCGGCTGGTATGAAATCTCTGGGACAGTGTTCCGCTACGAAGGTCGAGTCCCGTCGATGGACCCCGGTTTCCACTAAAATACTGATACAAGCTTTCGCTCTCGGCTTTTCCACGTCTCTACGAAGTAGTTTCTGAAGTTTCTGAGGTGCTTGAGCATCCTTCGCTCCACAACGGGATAGATACTTGTCGTACAAATTCGCTCCAAAGATGTCTGTGTTAATGTTATCCCTAGAAAAGACATATACCGTTTACAAGAGAACCTCATTCGAGTCGATACTAATGAAACGTTTCTGATCTAGTTTTATTAAATGATTTACCCGATAGCGTATATTGTATCGACATTATGGGTTATCCCGATGCTTTCAGCATGCTTCCGAAGCATATGATTCGCGTAATAGTAGGTAACTTCAGCAGGTTTCCCAACCAGAGCAGAATAGAGCATATCTTTTCCAGTAATCTTCTTGTAAAGTGACTCCAGACAGAGTACAAAAGCACCGTGTCCGTATCTGGGAATCGGAGCTTCGGATACCCACAACAGGTCCATGTTACATGCCAAGATTGGAATGTGCGGATACGGAAGTTCGTTGGGCAAGCTAGAAGGCATCCCGTTGGTCATCAGAAGATCCACCATCAGTTGTAACGGAGTTTCCCAAGAAACTGGCTCGCTGAACAACACAATACCCTCGATGCTAGGAAAGCTTGGATCTACGGGTCCGCATAGCGGATTTCTCTTTTCCATGTTAACGTAATCCAAAGATGGGAAATTTTTAACTAATTCCTTGATAGTTATGGTATTGTGAAAGCCCAGTTCCTGGGCTATTTCTTTACTTAGACCTTGACCAGATATTAGAACACGTTTATTGTGATATTGTTGAAACAATTTCAACGGCGAATGGGCCATCACCACCTGAGACTCCTTCACTTCGATTCCTATCCATTTGGATAGATCCGCTGCCTTTTGACTGCGCAGAGCATTTCCGCTATTGGTAACAAATACAGTCGGTACACAGAACTTTCCATCTTTCCCTTGGAGTCGCTTGAAGGCCTCTGGTACAGGTGGCAATACATTTTTACCACGTACTATCACACCATCTATGTCAAATAGGAAGCCAAACTTTGGTTTGGTATTTAAATGCTGAAAGTAAAAAGTCATGGGTTTAGCAAAGTTCTGTCAAATCTCGTAGAAAACAAATTTTTACACATTTTTTTTAATTGTAAGTACGCTACACAGCACATTTACTTGTTTTTGTGACTGACATTCTTTGGAGTAGTGCAGCTACTTCATATTTTTGGAGCTAGTCACTGAAAATGTCTCACAGACCTTGAGATAGGATATAAAAATATACTTGACTCGGGTACTATGCAGTATATTTTTATACCAGTATGTATTGTAATATGACAGAAACTTTGCATCATATGTTTTTCAGTGTTGTACAGTCAAAATCGATGTATCGCAGTGTATTATTGAACCATTCAAAATCAGAGTTTATTGACAAATTACGTTGGCATAATTACATTTGGCAGAATTTTGAATTTGCTACATTCCGAACGGGCTCCTAAAGAAAACGACTAAAGACATCCTAAGACATCCGAGCGTTGAAATGTGTTTTTATGATCATACATGATACGAACATTATTACTCTTGATCTCGTTCGATTTTTTCACTTGTTCGTAGGGAATCCTTGCAAATAGGTCAACAACAGATTCGAGTCATAAACAAAAGAAGGACATGCATGACGGATCCACCTTAAAGTGCAGAAGCCAGAATCAAACATAACAATGATGGCACACGAAATATGACTCACTCTGACAACTGTAAACCTCGCGATGTCTGGTCGTAGCAATATCTTCATAATTGCCATTTCACCGGTCACAATAAGCGAACGAATGCCCGGCTACGATATCTTATTACTATGGACTCCGTTCAAAGGCTACTTCTCGCGGATTGATTATGCATAATGCAACGTTTTGAGGTTATAGTGACCTACAGAGATCGCAAAGTAAGTACATACATATGATCGTATTTTTCCCACGTGCCGTAAGAGGACACAGTCATGCACAGTAAACGATACGGCTGACATTGCGCTGTCACATGTGCGGTCATGTGCGGTACGTGACACTTTTTTTTGGATTTTAGCAGTTGGAAGGGATTAAACGATTTGAAATGATCAAAGGATTCAGAAATAAATATGGATAAAAAAGATTGTAATATTTTCTGCTCACGTTACAGCAGATTAAAACCTAAAATATTCTCTCATGTTTAATATATCATTGCACTGTAAAATGTAAAAGCATGCATATACATACAGGGTGTTTACCTACAGGTGGGAGAAAATTTAAGGGGTGGTTCTCGACGATAATATAAGACGAAAATGAAGAATAAAAAATTGCGATTTCGGCTTCGTTATTTAGTTATTAACAATTAAAAATCCGCCTAAAATGCTGCAACACTTCTAACAAAAGTATACGTTGCGTACGTCACACAGGCGCGCGACAGTCTCGTACATATCAAGTGACAAACGATAATCAGGGCCACCTCCTTATCAATCCTTATGGGAGTTGGTGTCTCTCGAATTTTTCGGTCTTCTCTTACGCCCTCTAGGATATGTTCTGACTGGAGTGAGAAACAGGAGGCCACCGACGGCATTTCGTCGGTGCAGAAGGCTACTTAGGAGATTCTCGTCGGTGAGAAGGCAAATCGTCACGGAACCATATATTGATCATCATGAATTGTTACATTCTGTACCGAGCAGATATTTCAGACGATTTTTTTTTCAATATTAAAAGCAAAACTCAAGGATAAAGAATTCCTGGAAATATATTATTGAATCATAATTTTAGGAAAATCAACAATTCCTATTTCAAATTTTATACGAGACACCTCAGTTTATAATTTCAAAACATTTCATAAACGAGAATTATTACCTTTCACTTTTTTATACATAAATGTTCCAAGAATCGATCTGGACAGAAATATTTTGAAAAGACTTTACTGTAAAAAATTAGATGGCAAGGTGTTCAAGGGAGTGTTCGTCCACATCGTTGGCAAAAGGAATTATTATAAACATTAATTAGCTAGAATTAATAAATGTCTCATAGTATTATTTTGAATAAATTAATGCGTGCGAACGTTCATGATTTAAAAGTTATTCTAAATCTCGAGTTTTATTGTCTATTTTTACGAAAAATTTAGATAGCAAGGTGGTCAAGGGAGTGCTCGTTAACATCAGTAGCAAAAGGAATTGTTATTAACATTAAACAGCCAGAAATAATAAATTTATCTGTGAATTGTATTGAATAAATGAATTCGTGCGAATGTTCATGGTTTAAAAGTTGTTCTCAATCTCGAGTTTTATTGTCTATTTTCAAGAAAAATTTAGATAGCAAGGTGGTCAAGGGAGTGCTCGTTAACATCAGTAGCAAAAGGAATTGTTATAAACATTAAGCAGCCAGAAATAATAAATTTATCTGTGAATTGTATCGAATAAATTAATGCGTGCGAATGTTATAGTTTAAAAGTTATTCCGTATCACGAAAACTATTAGCCATTTTGACTAAAAAATTATGTGGTCAGATAGCCAAGGAATTACTTGTGGACATCGCTGTAAAATAGAATTGTTATAAACATTAACCAGCTGGAAATAATAAATTTTTCAATAATTGTCACGGCGATCGACATCGATCGATATTCGGCGGAGTGGGGGGCGCCGCTCGAGCTCGGCGGCTCGGCGAGAGCTCCCAGTCAGTCAGTCAGTCGGGCCGGGGGGAGCGGCGTGAGCGGACGTGCTTCGGGACCAGGAGCGCCAAGAGGACCGGAGGGACCAGAGGAGGACCAGAGGAGGACCAGAGGTGGACAAGGGGTCATCAGCAGCTACCCTGGCCTACCTTCACCACCACTGACCTACCTTCAACACCAGTAAGTTTTATTACTATTACTAACATTGTTCAATCTTTGTCTACCCAGCTTCAACAAACATGTTCTTCAACTACTCGTTCAACGGATACCATCAATTTTTATCTTTAATATGCCAATTGGAGTTTCCACCAAAAATTTTAGTATTGAGTCTTCCTCAAATTTATACTTCTTTATTGAAATTGGTATTCCTCCAATCGGAGGTCCCTCAGGGGCTCACTCACGGATGGGGCCGTGAGTGAGTACGGGGTGTAGCGTCTCCGGGGCTACCGGAAGCACAATTGCTCTCATGAGCTGGTTCTCTCGTTGTATTCGCACTTATGTGCAGTGCGAGGTTACAATTGCAATTGTTCTTTCGTTGTATTCGCACTCATGTGCATGGTTAGGTTTGCGCTTACGTGCGGGTCTCGTGAGCTGGTTACATTCGCACTCGTGTGCATGATTTAATTCTGTATTCAACAGCATTGTTTCTAAATACAATTAGCCTGTTTCAGCTAGATTACAACAGCCGGCTGCTAACGAGGACGACACATCGAATGAAGAGGACACACCAACGAAGAAGAAGACTGCAGTGTATTTTTAAGTTGGTTATATTTGGTTTATATGTTAAGATTGTATGTCGCCATTGTAAATATGTCGAGTCATTATTGCCGTAAATTCACTTTGCTCGTTTCCTTGTTTCCGACACAGCCTTCTGCTGTGTATGTACCTTGCTTGTATGTACCAGACCGGTTGGAGCCGGTATTCGGCGTCGATACATTGAGAGGGATGGTTCATTGAGACCTGTTCACTCGTGTAGCCATGCTACAGTGTCCTCTCTATTCGTCATCCTACCCGAGTCACCTCAACGCATTGCGTTGTCTGGTGACAGGTAGTTGGTAGAGCAATGGGATATCGTTTGAACACTTCTCACTGTCCATTTCTCTTGGTGAGGACACGTCGGGTATCGGCTCTGGCCGGAGTTGGGCTGCAAGCATTGTACGCGCCGCGTCACCTTCGAACCAGAGCTTTCTGCTCTGGTTCGCTCTTGTTTCTCACTTTGAAAGAATCAGAGCCTTCTGCCTGATTCGCCTTTGATCCCCCGTGGATCGGAGACTTCTTCTCCGATTCACACCTTTTGCCCCGCAATAATCACTCGACATACTTGCGTAATTTAGTATAAGTCCATCGTTGTAAGAAAGGCAGCCAGAAGGAATATTGCATTCGTTCTGACTCCCTTTCGGGTCTCTCGTGCAGCAACCTCCTCGTGGTGAGACCCGGGAATCGGTATTATCCTCTATTTGTAAGAACTTCTAGTGTCTTATGAATAAAGGATAATACCGAGCTAATAGCTGCACATTTAATAAATATGTTGATCTTTCAATAAATTCTATTCCTATACCTATTGTCTTTCACAACATTTTGCAATTTTACCTTCCTCAGATCAAAACACATGTATAAATCAAACTGGTTCGCCCCGGGCGTGAACAATGTCATATATCGTCTGGTTCTATTTAGGTAAAGGGACGAGATAGTATCTCGTCGGTGACAGTATTATAAGGCAATTACAGTATGGGTAATGTGAGCATTCTACACTATATCATTCTTCTTCTACTTGACGAGTACCTCGTCGGTGGTAGAACTTTTAGCGATGTGGTATTTCAGATCACTGTAAGTTCCACGTTATGCCCGCGCCCGGTCGCGCCCACTTACTGGTCCCGCTGAATGGCACAGGGGCTAGCAGTCTATAGGATCTGATCCAGGCTAAGGTTTTTAGTGGGGGCAGCACTATACCGGAGGCATCGAAAACCCGTGCGTGAGCATTCTCATTGACTCTCATATCCTCTCTGACACAGTGACAGTGACGTGACGGTACATGAATGTACATGAAAATACAGACCTGTTACTTTCCGGCGGGAAATCGAACAATAGTAGAATCTGAAGTTTGCGGTTAGTGGTTTTTCAAACAATCCAATCAAGTATGTGCGACAATGTTTCGTTCAATGCTATTCGAGAACGAGATAAAGTGGATAAAGTTTTTAATTGGCACTCCTGTTCCGAGGTGCACCTTGGTGCACCTGCTCTAGAATTTTAAACGCATTTAAAATTTCTGGGATAACGTACCGCCTCGTTATTACGTATGGGTTTTATCTGGTTTTATCGTTTTCTTCGTCAATTGTGTTTCATTCTTCTTTCGACATGATCGACATCGATGACAAGTTGATTAACCATGAGAAAGGTAAGATTGAGTATCAGAGTAGACGGTTAACATTCAACCGGCATAATATACATTCGAAAACAATTGTCAAAATCAATTCGCCAGCAGCTCGTGTGAAAGCTCGCTGTTTTTATCATAAATATATAATATATTACTTATTAATTTGATCATATAATATGACCCAGGTACCGATACTCGTAAGTCTGCGGAAGAGATGGACAAACAACGTCAGAAAACGTTTGCATATGAATACCTCTGCCACTTGGAAGAAGCAAAAAAGTAAAATGTCTAATAATCATCATTGACAGATTAATTGCTATCTGTTTTTGAAAACTACTGTGCTACTTTTTTAGATGGATGGAAGCTTGTTTGAAGGAAACACTTCCAGCCACCACTGAGCTAGAAGAAAATTTAAGGAACGGTGTATACTTGGCGAAACTCGCTCACTTCATGGCCCCTGAAACTCTACCAACCAATAAAATTTATGACCCTGAACAGAAACGATTCGCAGTAGCTGGTTTACAATTTCGTCACACCGACAATATTAACCATTTTTTAAAATCCTTAAAATCCATGCAATTGCCATTGGTATGTAAATGTTTCAGGATTTAAATAGCATACCCTTCTGGTGCTTAGCTATAGGTTTTTCTGACAAATAATGGGATCATTGTTTTCCACAGACTTTTCAACCGGAGACAACTGATATCTATGACAAGAAAAATATGCCACGTGTAATATATTGCATTCATGCGCTCAGCACACATTTATTTAAATTGGGCAGGGCTCCACAAATTCAAGACCTATATGGAAAAGTCAATTTTACAGGTATACAATAGAAAGTGCATTTTAAGAGCGTAGCCTCTCGTTTCCTGATAATGCAAGCGCATGGGGATTTTCAATAGTCAAAAGTGCTATTTTTATTATGTTTACATGGCGTAATTTGCATTATTCAGAAGCTGTGACAGCTCCATGCTGTTGAATAATGCAAATTACTTTTGAGGGCGATCGCTGCCTAGATTGATCTTTCATCTAGTGCTTTTGACTACTGAAAAACCTCATCTCTGCATTATCGAGAAATGAGAAGATACATCCCACACCCTTGCAATCATAGTAACGAGTCCAGCCCCTTAAAATCAATAACACTTTAACATTGTACTATTTTACGTTTCCTAGATGAAGAGATAAATGCAGTCACTAGAGAGTTCAAAAAATATGGGATCCAAATGCCATCGTTTCAAAAAATTGGGGGCCTTTTTGCAAGTAGCATGCAAATCGATTCTGCCATTCTTCACGCTGCAGTTATAGCAATCAACCAAGCAATCACGGAAAAGGTATATTTGATTATTTATGGTTTTGAGTCGATTTAAATTATACTTAAAGCAACTACTAACCAGTTGATATTTTATAAGGATTATGAGAAAATACTGAATACACTTCAGAATAAGGTAGTACAATTGAACAATGTTATGCCTGACTACATCAAACAATATAGTAATACTTTACTAGAAGCCAAAGAGTCTAAGACACAAACTGCTCTCAACAGAGTAAGTAAAAATCTTTGGAAATATTTTAATCACTAGTTATTCAAAATATATTTTTCGGCAGTCCCTCAACGACAGTTATGTACCAGATGTATATGACGAACTTCTAACTCAAGCAGAAATTCAAGGACATATTAATTCCATTAATGGTAAAACATTATACATTGGATGTCAGTTCATAAGAATATTATTTTCGTTTTTATCAAGTGTATTTTCTTTTTTAGTTCAATACGCGCTAGAGAACGTCACTCGTTCTATTCGCTATAAGAACAACGAATTCTTGAACGCTTTAGTATCACCTACCTTATGTTTAAAAGTATGTTTCATGCTACTGTTTTTAGTAATCTATTCTTTTATGAAACTATTAACAAGCATCTCGTTCGTTTACATAGGATATATCGCACGAGAATGCAGAATTGTATAAAGAACAGTTAATGCAATTACTGGAAAGCTCTGAATGGAATAATATGTATTCAGAATATCAACATCATTGGAAACAACTGCTTCAGAAAGGAATCGACAAATCAAATGAGCTCGCACTGAAATCTCGTAAACGTTAGTATACTATAATAAATCTGTACAACTTTTATATATTACATACTGCATTTTGTTCGCACAGGCAACGATGCGATGAAACATTTGAATTCGGTACTACAAAGTGGAGCGCAGACTGATTTTTACAGTGCTCTAAGAAATACTGATCTCGGATTATCAGACAGAATCGACGAATTTGCAATGCCACTGTATTACGAAGAAATGAAAGTGGACTGTACAGAATCTCAGGTAAAGATGCAGGATAGAAATTCGGTTGTCTGCAATGAATTGCTATTAACACAAATAATATTCTTATTAGAACGAACTTTCGTACAGCGATTTACAGCGATGTCTATGCGTGTTATCGTCGATCGCGCACGTTAGTAAGGCTGTAGATACTGAAAACCCAGATTTGGTTTATCAAGCATTATCGAATCCGGATTGCCACATCTCCGTGAGTATAATTACATCTTTTACGCGTTGCAACAGTAAAATATTTTTATTCATATCACGCCTTAGGGATTGAATCATGAGAATAAGGTAAAATATTATAGAGCACTAGCAGCGGTTCGGTGTGAAAAGCAAATTGTTTCCCAAGAGTGCCCTTTGCTGGCGAACGCCGATATTCAAGAGTGCATTGACGTTGTTAATCAGCAATGCCAGAATGACGATGATGGTGCGCTGCATTCATTTATCATGCAGATTTTTTTGTACATCCTGCTATTCACTTTTAATCGTTTCATCTTTACAGTCATTCTGGTTCTACGACAATTAAATTCGGCTGTTGCGGTAAGCGATCGAAACGGAATCTTAACTGCCTTGAAAGACACCGCTCTGAAGTTACAGAAGCCCACTTCGCCTGCCGATGCATCCCTCTATTTGAAATTATTTAAAAAGTGTCTTGTTGAAAAGCATTTCGATGGTTCCGAATTGTGGCTAGAAGATGTAGAAACCATAACACAAACTGTTGCTGCGGAGGCTGAAACTGTTCAGAATGGTGCATCTCGTTTCCAAATTCATTAATTTAGACAGTGTTTGTTTGTCGCTTTATTAACGCAATTCAATTATTTACAGCTTGTACATTTTTGTCGCAAGTCAATTTAGGTTTGCAAACAAACGATATGCTGTTCACGATTGATTGTCTTCAGATATTCGGTTTCAAAATCCCGGACGAATGCAAAGCAGAATGCTTTCACAATTTATGCGATTTAAGAAAAAGCAAGGTATATTATTCAAACAAGCATTGGATATTCAATGTAGTACAGTATTTTATTTATTGTATATTTTAGATGGACAGTAACGAATGCTCGTTTGTACGTTTCGTGACTCCTAAAGGCAATGAATCATATTTGGACCTGCATCAATATAATTACACATGGGACTGTCCTAAAAACATGTCGGAAACATTTTACATCGATATGGAGGATATAAAGGTATCGTATGGATAAAAAAAGCTTTTCTCAGAAAAACTTAAAAATAACTAATGTACCTGTGTTTGCTTCTAGAAAATAGTAAGAACTACTACCATGAGAGAACAAGAAATGTACAAGATAAATGAACAAATAACACAAATTCAAGCACTTTCACGGGGTTATTTGTTACGTAAACGAATTTCAGATAGATTCGCTCATTTTTACGAGAACGTGCGTAAAATCATCCAAATACAATCGTGGTGGAGGGGCTTAATTCAGCGGAAAAGATATGCCCAAATGCTAGCAGATAAACGTAAACGAGACGCAGAAAATGCACAGAATACATACGAGAATGTTAAAACCCGGTTTGAAGATATATTGGACAGTTATAGAGAACATGTACATATATCTGTTAATTCACAACTGATATAAAGTGAAGATATTCTCGGTTTAACATTGTTTATATATTTTAGGAGGACAAGATTATGAGAATACAAGCTATGTGGCGTGGCCGAGCAGAAAGACGAGCTTTCCGTTCACTATTACACATGGGCAAACCACCCTTCCCCGTTGTTCGACACTTCTCAGCGATTCTGAATTTTAACGCTGAAGATTATGATAAAGATTTGCAGCTACAAGTATAATGCAGTTTTATACGCTTTTATGTAACGACTAAGATTATTTTATATTACTACAAAAATTATTTTTGCAGCACTTGAAACACGAAGTAGTGAAAAGCATTAGACACAATCAGGTTTTGTCCCAGCTATTAGATAGTATGGACATAAAAATAGGTTTACTTATCCAAAATAGAATTACATTACAGGTAACGTTGTTAAAAAAATATATCAAAGTCGACAATGGACCATAACAGAACATAATATTTTTTTATGAATTGTCAGGATGTTGTGGCACACGGAAAAAGCTTGGAAAGTCTTGCAACGCAGAAACATACGAACAGAGACCAGAAGAACATTCTCGTGGATAGTGTTTCATCGCACAAAGGTCTGAAATCGTTGACAAAAGAGGGACGGAAAATGTTGGACGGATACCAAAATTTGTTTTACACTTTACAAACTAATCCGACGTATTTATCGAAATTGCTGTTTCTCTTGCCTCAAAGCAAGACGAACAAATTTCTCCAGAATGTGATCCTGACATTATTCAATTTCGGCTCGAATATTAGGGAAGAATATTTATTATTGAAACTATTTAGAAGTGCTCTGCAAGAGGAAATTAGGTAACACTTCTGTTTCGCAAAAGATACAGTAGAACTCGAGAGCATAATGAATAATAATAATTGAATGTACAGGTCCAAATTTCAAAAACCGTCCGAAGTTGTGACTGGAAATCCACTCGTCCTGAAAATGGTGGTAAACTACGCGCGACAATTAAATGGCCAAAGGGCTTTGAGGCAAATTGTAGGCCCAATTATTGAAAAAATTTTAGCTGACCGAATGTTGAGCATAGAGACAAACCCCGTGGACATTTATAAATGCTGGAGAAATCAGTTAGAAATGGAAACAGGAGAAACACTGTAAGCCAAATGAATTTGCAGCACGCACGGAATGTTATTCTGATTATGCTTGGTTTCTTTCGTAGGAATCTCCCGTATAATGTAACGCAACAGGAAGCCTTAAAATACGAACAAGTACAGATAAGGCTAAACAAAGGAATACAATTGCTGCAAAGTACTGTTTTAGAATTTTTATCGAAAATCACGGAATCCAGAGATCTCATACCATACGGAATGTTGTACATGGCGAGGGTTTTGAATGACTCTCTAACCGAGAAATTTCCAACTGCTCCGGAGAAAGATATATTGAAAGTAGTGGGCAATCTTATTTACTATCACTACATTAATGCGGCGATCGTGGCACCAGATGCTTTCGATATAATTACGTTACCTATTGACCGGTCATTGTCGAACGATCAACGAAGAAATTTAGCTAGCATTGCGAAAATATTACAATTCGCAGCATCGAAAAAAGGGGTAACGTCTTATTCGAAGACTAGAGTTCGGTCGAAGAAAAAGTAAGGAAGGTATTCTCCATGAAAATTTGTTTCAGTTTGGAGAGGAAGCAACGCATTTGGTCTGCTTGAATTCGTTTATAATCGAGTGCCATGAGAAATTCAAAAGTTTCTTCCGTTATTGTTGTCAGATTGAAGATTTGGAGGAACACTTTTGCATTCACCAATACACTGAGGCCACTCTAATTCACAAACCGGAAATTTATATTTCGTTACAAGTAAGTAATTTATATTTCGAGAGATATACCGAAAGGATTCTGTAGAGATATGGTTAACTGTATGAATTGCAGGAAATCTGTGATACTCACTGTCTGATGCTGGAGTATCAGGATCAGATAGGCTTGGATCCAATGGATCCCCTGCACGATTTACTGGATGATCTAGGTCCTGCACCCACTCTACAATCTTTACTTGGCATCTGTAAGTATTACGCACTCTAATAACGTATTACGTTTAAACAACGTAACAAATGATTTGTATTTATTAGCCAATAACACAAGCGAGGCAAATTTGGTTCGATTCGGCAAAATGGAAGTGTGTCTGGTACTCACCAACAAATTCCAAGTGCCGGAAAACGAAGACAACAACTTGAACAGCCTTTTCATCAAAACTAAGGAGCTGTTGGTTTCTGTTCTCCAATTCTTGAAAGGTCAGACCTTGGTAGATGCGTTAGAAACTTCCGGTTCGCCCGTGCAGGAAAAATTATACGACGTGAAATGCTCCAGTATGTCGCCCACGATAAACATTATTCATAGAAGGTGAAATAAATATATAAGTAAACGGACAAAATTACCAAGCTACAAAATAAGAATGCAATTGAAGTAGAAATTTTGTTCAGCTCGTTCTTGAACGATTGCAAGCTCCAGCTGCGCGCGTATCTAAATAAATTAGAACTCGGAGGATGGGTCAGCCAAGCAGATGGATACCAGAACATTATCACAGCGGTAGCCAAAGATCTTTGCAACAAAGGGAAGTATCGGACTATTCGGAACAAAGAGTTACAGACGTTGCGAGTAACTAAACAGATGCTGGAAGAAAAGTGCAAATACTATCAAGAACAGGTCGAATATTACAGTGAATATATTCAGCGGTGTCTAGAGAACTTGCACACGGGAAAAGGGTATGTATACAAGGGTTGTCTGATTGTACAGAATGGCCTCCACTTGCTTGTCCACTTCGTGGGACACACTGTACATTGTCTATTCAATCATCGTCTTTATGAGAATTAGTTACAGGTCTTTACGAGCATATAAAGCGATTCAAAAGAACAACCACGGGAAACTAAGGTCCAAGATGACGTTGAAATACTCTGCCGCAAAATTGCAAGAGAAAGGTGTACTGTTGGAAGTTGATGGACTTCCGCATTCGCAGTTCAAGAATGTAATCTTCGAAATTAGTCCGACGGACCACAGCGGCCTTTTCAGCGTACGTTGCAAGTTCATGGGCGTAGAAATGGAAAAAATCGACATCGACATACAAAAGTTGCTCGAGCTACAGTTCGAGGGATCGCCGATCATGGACATGTTTGGCAAAGCAAAGGTTAACGTGAACTTGTTATTATATTTATTGAATCGAAAGTATTACGGTAAAACTTGACGTGGAAAGAATCGAATTGCATTGTTTACGGTTACGAGAGAGAAAGAGTTCTGCGCGCTGTTTGTGCAATGTTGCATTGTGATCGCCTGTTCTCTTGAACGAAACTGAACGCCAAAAATTCAGAATTCAAACCGTTTTCACATCTCAGTATGGTAATTGTGTTTTTAAACAAACGATCAACTTATGTAAATAATTGTACGTATAGCAATTTAATGTTCTAATACAAGTGTGTAGCTTGGTATTGTAATGTAGTATTGTAATGAACTGCTAAAGTGTAACAGTGTGAGAAGATATACAATTTTATAAATTGCCAACGTTACAAAATTACGTAAAGTATGGAGTCTGGTCCATGGTGACTGAATTGCTTCGATTTTACGTGTGTTAAAAGATATGCTTAACAATTATATGTGACGAAGTCTATGAAACAAAAACGATTTTTAAATACAATCAAACATTTCTAAACAGAAATATATTTTTCTAATATTTATAAAAATAAGTAAATTAATGGTAGTAAATGTCACCTATTGACGAGACAATGTTTCTCTTGGTTTATTCATTTTATAACTAAATCTAATTCCAGCCGTGTATCATACTTCACTTTTGTCGGTTGTTATTCTCTTATTACAGGGCATCATGAATAATTATATGTAATATAATATCTTATTAGAATCTAAACATTTTGTATGTTGCACCGTCGAAAATAAGGTAAGGCATATTCTGAGAAATTCCTAATCGAGAACAATAGGATGTCCATTATTATTTATACGTCTATAATGCTATACATATATAACTTATATTAATATTATTATTATTTAAACAGTGGACAACCTAGTGTTCCTGTGCATTTTATAAAATCTAAAATTGAATAGTCTGAACATAAATCCGAAGGTTCTATCGTTTGCATATTTTTTAATACAATAGAGTTTTTATTATTGTAAAATATACTACAAAGGCCTGTTTAGTGGATACTGGCGAATAAGCCTGCACATTCAAAATAAAATCACATCTCGTTTAAAAACACACTTAAAAAACTTATTTACGATTCCTACGACGAAACAGGATGTTCGCGTCGAAATCAATGGATTATAATATTAACATAGTACTGTAATGATTAAAAAATCTTTTCAATAAAACCCGTTAGAACGTACTTGCGCGTAAGAAATTTGAAAATCCGTAAAACAAAAGTTTATTTTATATATAAGATATAAACACTACATACATAGATAAACTGCCCGCATTTATCACACGCGCATTATATTATAAATATTTTTTTTACAAATCTCATGTTCTTGAAGTCTTGTTCTTTTTTTACTCAACTTTATTATACAAATCTGCCTTTACGCAATTTACGTGACAGATGCTAACATCCAGGTACTGCGTCACGAGGTATCTTGAAAGACATTTTTATAATTTATGGCGCACAAAATGTCAGTAATACAAAAGTTTTTCGTTTACCTAGCCATTGTTTTTCACTTTTCAATCGAATCAAATGTTTAGTGTTCCTAGTCGAATTAATTATGTGCAAGCAGTATAGTTCGTTAGAGCCTCCACGAAGCAGGCCATAAAGTGCATTTTTTTCATGTATTATTAATTGTGTAGTACATATATCACTGTAGTATTAACTTTTATAATAAATAGCATAATAATATTAATTCTCCTTCTTGTTTTCTTCCTCTCCTGCTTTTTTGCTAAGTATGTGCACACATTGGAACATAACATTCGATACAGCAACACGTTCAGTAAGTGTTATCGTTTGTTCAAAATATTGACAAAATTTCTAATTAATTGTTGCGCGTCCTTCATTTGCGCTAATGTTTCTTCCATCATATTGCGCAACTTGGATAAATCAGGCATTTTATCGCAGGACTCGATGTTTAATAATTCTGTGAAGAATTGCTCCCATGTTGGTCTCTTCACGTACCTAGATTTATTTAAATAATTATCAAGTGACGCATATTCTCCGTTCTGACTGATGAATATCCCATTATAACTCAATTTACGGTTCCGTGTTGTAACATAGATCGGAACAGGACATTATTTTTTCGTGGCTTCGACGTAGGAAAGGACAGCAGTAAACACGGACCGCGCGGACGAAGGCGCAACAAAAAATAGCGTATCGGTGATACAATACTAGTGCAATACTGAAACTTATTTATTTTTTTTACTTATTCTTAATGAGATTTTACCAATATAAGGTTGTATAAGAAGAAAGTTGAAAATAAAAAAGTTAGAATCGCAGTGGCATTTAAAACAATACAATAAGTTTTGAATTTTTGCCGACCGTCGCGGTCGCTGTTTTTCTTTCTTTTTCACTCGCTATTCTCTTCTATGTCCTAAAGTTACTCCATACCGTTAATTAAACCATTAAATACAATTGAAATTATATCGTGGTTAGTGTAATTTTAATCAGAAAAATGCCAAAAATAAGTTGGTAAAGTCCCATAAAAAATAAAGAAGTTCTATAATTGGATTAGTAGTAGTTTACACCGATATACCCGATCCGGTATCGAATTACGCGGCATGTTTACACTGCTCGGCGACCGAGGCAGCTCGAGCTTCTAAGCCCCTCGCGGGGTATGTCCCCCCCCCCCCCAGTGGAATGGGTAGACGAAGTGACACAGAGCGGTCTCGTCCGCCGGACTTAGAATGGGACATTACTATAATATCTGTGGTTGTAAAGAAGAACGCCGCATGTCACATACTTTCACTTTCGAGATATTTCCATTTAAAGTTTTGATCGCTAATTCTTTGACATAGGGCATCGGTTAAATTGCATTATGTTTTTTAGCCTTTTCAATTTGTTTTCATGACTTTTTTTCTGGTAAAAACATAAATCCTATACTCTAAAGCTCAATTAATGCATAAACTCGAATTTTTTGAAATTGTGAGACATACGGCATGTTTTTCTTTATAGCCACAGACATGATTTCCATCAACTTTTAATACCTGGGCATTTTCGAGGTAATAAACCAACGACCAGTGATGTTCGAGACTCTCATATAGTTACCAAATAGCAAACAATGACTCGTTGCGGCTAAACAATACAAATCCGTCTGATAAGTCCATGGTCTGCCTGTCTGCATTTCAATGCACGTGAATTCCTCTGTCTTTATAACTTGAGTGAACGTCGTCTTTTCTGGTAACAGACTCATATCTATACTACACCCAAAATCGATCAGCTGTATCGTTGGTCTCACATCTTCTGTAGGCCTACGAATCAACATATTTTACAAATTTCTATAATCTGATCGTATCACGGTCTGATATATCGGTGAATACTGTGCTCGGAAAGTACGTACAAACGCATCAACAGAAAATTGTCTGGCTTAATGTCCCCGTGTATTATTTGGCATTTGTGCAAGTATTCCACAATTTGCAGTATTTCGATCGTGAAGAATATAGCTAAAGGCTCCGTTAACGGTTTACCCGTGGCGAGTTTTATTTGATTCGCTACAGCTAATAGCGTCCCAAATTTGGAGAACTCTGAGACCAGCACACTGCCATTGTTTGCAACGTACGCTATCGAAACGTCCATAAATCCACGTAGCTGGAAATAACGAAAATTATCGGTACCGTTAAGAACAGCTATCACTATATAAAGGTTAATATCAACGTAGAATTAATTAGCCGCTCAAGATCAATTTACTCAATCGAGTACCCATTCGTTAAAGACGGGTGGATTTCGAATATCTCGAGTGACCATTTGATTTTACGTCGATTACAATAAATTAATGTTATACAATACCACGTGAGGATTGGTGAGGCGAGCTTTTATTTCTCTAGTGATATAAAATTCCCAAACCCAGGCAGGCTTTTGAGTTTTCAGAGCAACCGTTTGACCTGTTTGATGATTT
Organism: Lasioglossum oenotherae; assembly: GCA_028455765.1. NCBI lineage: Eukaryota > Metazoa > Arthropoda > Insecta > Hymenoptera > Halictidae > Lasioglossum > Lasioglossum oenotherae. The sequence continues at coordinate 28,342,917 of CM052279.1, read as the reverse complement.
ACTGCTTTAAATACTGTACCATACATTCCCTTTCCAAGGCACTTTCCCAAATCGTACGTTTCATTACCTGAACACATTGAACACGCAAATTAGTTGAATAGATGTTCAATGATGATTAGACTGCGGATTTTATGCTAGTAAATTTCTATGTAACTCTTATTTCTCTATGAATAGTTTCAATTTGAAGAAGTACAAAAGTACCTAACGATCTAGCAACACTATAAGAAATTTACATGCGGATACTGCTATCAATTAATTTTAAGTTGCACCACGTTGCTAATAACCTCAGCTGTTAAAGCAATGTTAAAAAAAAGAAGAGAACATTAAATTTGCATAATGATCCGCAGTTTGATAATCCTGTTGAATAGAATAGTACTGACCGAGCATGACCACAGAGGAAGGCACAAGCTTATTTAAATTAGTATCTAATCTCACATATCCTTCTGCGTGATGCGGGTGAGGGAATTTAATTTTCTTTAAAAGTCCGGCTATCAAACTTTTGTCGAATGGATTTAGATCTCCCGATGGGAACTGATAGGTTTCCTCCTCCGCTTGTTCCATAGGTTCGTGATGCTCTTCGCATTCCATTGTGTCAGGCTTCTCTTGTTCCTCTACTTCGTTCAGTTTGAAGTTGATCGACTTTCGTAGATCGCAATTCTTCTTGATCTCGGAAGTAATTTGATCGACATTGCGTTGCACTGTACGTGGGCTTTGGGCGTGTACAGCTTGTATTTGGGCTTGAAGCGTTTGTTCGTAGGGCTGATTCGCAGGCAGCGTGATGTCTTTACCTTCATCGCTTTCACCTAATCGAAAAAAGACACCTATACTTAAATATTATAACGAGTAGAAGAATTTTGAACGTAGTTGATTAACCCAAGAAGAACTAAGGGAGGGACTCGAGAGAGAAAAAGAGAGAGAGAGATGGAGGACGGAGGAGGGCCAAAGCTACCTTGTTCTTTTATAGGAGCCAAATCTTCTTTGGTGAAAGTGAAACCCGACGCAGCAGTTCTTGTGTGGCCACTGCTACTGGAACTACTCGAGATATATTCCCTAGTAGACTCTAATATAACACTTAATTTTTCTTCACCTTCTACGTTCCGTACCTCTGAAGCTCTATAAAAATCAAGTTGTTACAAATATGAATAATTGTACGGTACGCTGAACTTATATTAGAGAAAATGAAACGTGTTACGTACGGTTGAGACGCTGAACACTGGTTCGCATATTGCGATGTTCCTTCGGCTGGTTTGTAGGATTGTCTAAAATGATTAGTCATAGGTGTAGAGCTAGTCAATTGCGTATTAAATGCTTCGGTGTAACATGTATCATTGTTGCCCGACAGTGGAGTAATACCGAGGCTTTCATCAATGTATAAATTATTTTCGTCAACGGGCTTGGATGTCATATTTTCTTCGATCGGTCCATTATAATCAACAACAATAGCGTTCTCTTTGTCTTCGGCACCTTCGAGATACTTTATGTCTCGACGATTCATGCCAGGAGACTTTATGTAGGGTAACTCGGGAGGCATTCTATATGGTTTGCTGGTTTCGATATCCGGTTCGTTGTACGGAGAGTAGTGGAGTTGTTTAGGAGGTTCCACGTTGTGTTGCAACAATGAGGATTCCAGCTGCGGTGGATATTGTTGGTATGGTATGTCGTTTGGTGTCATGCTACCGTAAACAGCGTGTTGCATATGTTGCATATGCGGATGCGACTGATGATGAAGATGATTAGGCGATGGTTGATGTTGCTGCGGGTGGTGAGGTTGGTGGTGTTGGATCTGGCTGTGACTTTGCAAGTGTGATGGATGAGATGGAGACTGATGGTGCACCATTACGTGGGCAGCCTGCTGGTGCGTTTGTATCAATTGTTGATGGTGTTGCGAATGATGCGGTCGGGAATGGGATTGCTGCACTTGCTGTTGTTGCTCATGGTGTTGCTGCAAATCGATCATTTGAAAAATTATTATAGAAAATCTATTTCCTATTTTATATAAATATTAGGTCAGTGCAGAAGTTCATGTCCGATTTCGTCACGAACTTTAGCACCAACATTTCTTGCATTATACCTGCATCTGATACTGGTACGTATTGTGTAATCCAGGACTGTAAGGAGCCTGATGTTCTTGAGCAGTATAAGACTGGTGGGGGGAATAGTTTTGGTGATTCTCCTGATCGTTGTACGGCTGTATGTTGTATCCTGAATGGTGCTTACTATTAGACATTGCATGCTGAGTCATGGAACTATCCAAATGTATGTCGAAACACATTTTCAAAACTTTCGAGTCTGGAATCCTAAGCGGCACAGGATTACGAAAATTGGCTCCTGTATCTGGCGAACGCCACAAGTCCTGTACGACCGACATCGCTTCTTTCGTGTTGACTGTAATACTTTGCCCGAGTAGGTGTTCTTCGGATTCGGCACTCAAGGATGATGTGTGATGTGGATGCATGAAATTAGAAGCTTGCAGTTTACGTTGCGAATTTAGTTCTGCTTCCATCCTCTGTGCTTCGGCTCTCTCCACCTCGATTCGTTCCGCTTCCAGTCTTTCTAGTTCTCTTTGTTCTGCCTCGCGCCTTTGGTTCTCTAACGCTTGATTCTCCGCTTCATATTGTTGTCTCTGAAGCCTCTCCTGCTCGGCCTGAAGCCTCTGTCTATCTATTTCAAACTGCTCAGTTTCCCTCTGTTGCTGTTGCAATTTTTTCTGTCTCTCCGATAATTCTTCTTGTTGCTTGTACTCTTGTCTCTGTCGCATCATTTCTTGCAAGGATAAATTGTGCTTCTGCTGTTCAGTTTCGAAACTTTTATGATGCACATGCTGCTCGGCTTCGTAGCTTTTGTGGTGGACCTGCGGATCAGCCACCCTTAAATCTTGAGTTTCGTGTCTTTTTTCTAAAGCTTGTGCTCTGAAATGAAATCGTGTTTATTACGAGCGAATAATATTCACCCATCAAATCGTTATCAGCGAAAATAACTGTTACCTCTGCAAATATCGTTGGACCCTAATTTCCTCCATACTCGTATCCATATTATTTGCGTAGACTAAATCTTTTGGATAATGCGGTCTTAATATAATATTTGGATTCGGAGCATCGGGTACAAATACAGGCACTGTTAAATGTTCGGCATATTTGCTGCCATCAAAAAAATACGTATGGTTCGGGAATAATCTTAATTTGCTTCCATTAAAGTCATCCGGTTGATCCTCGTGAACTGTTGTTTAAATAACAATGAGTAAAATCACTATTCTTTTGGGTCTACTCTTGTACGTATATATTAATACTAATTTTCATATAAGTAGAAGAATTGCACCTTTGAAAGCTGACTTGGTAATCGATGTCATCAATGGACATCGTTTGTGTCCATTCCCGTTCCATGGACCAGGTTTAATAGTGTTTTCTTTATGAACTATGTCCTCTACCGGAACATGATCGAGTATGGAACTCTTCAGATCGCCAGGGACATTGTCCTATTAAATATAGTTCCGTGTAAACATTTTATGCATTTATGACAAAAACGCGAGCAGGTGCAAATTAAAACTGTAGACACGTTGAAAGAATTTAAGAGCGTGGATGCATTAGCTTCAGCTTATTGAAATGAATGAAGGAAGAAAGAGATTTTTATTTGGTTTTCATTTTCCTACAACTGATGCCAACGACTATTATTTTGCATAAAAATCCACAGTCTAGTGGATTATCATTATTAATTGTTATACCTCATATATATGTATCCTCGCATTCACATTATGCATCCCTGACGAAATTTGCGGAACGGTGCCTGGACAGTGTTCACGCACTCGATGCCCGATACGCACGCTACTAACTTTCCTCCCAGCTTTTATCGCTCGTAAAGAACTGAAAGCCTGACGTTGTTCAAGCAGCGATCTCTCGTTACGATCGTCATTGTGTCCCAAGGTTTTCCGTGCAACGGCTAGCTGAAAATTCCTGAAGACAGAGAGCAACGAATTCAATAAGGTTGTTACAGAGTAAAAATCCTCGTTAAAGTATAAAATCGCTATGATTTATACTTGTGAGCATAATCCAATTCTTCTAGAGGTTCTGCTTTGGCAGTCAAGCCCATTAAGTAAACTTTGTCCGCGCGTTTATAGTCTTCTATTTGTTCCAAATCAAAAGCCCATGCTCTATACATGTCTGCAATCATAGTCCCGATTCCATTGTTGTATAAAAGTTGATACAATTCTAATGGATTCTTTTGCATGTTGATCTGCAAACAGAATTTTTATTTAGTTCTCGTTTTTCATCGTGAGAAAATGTTTTCAAAAGTGCCTCACATAATTGATCCAAAGACGTATATATCTACGATCCTGATGATACTTGGTCTCTTTTTCAAATATGGCTAAGCATTGTTGCAAAAGTTTACCAATGTGAGACTCGTGTCCACTTTTTGGATAACTTTGCTCCACCCACAGTATGTATTCATACCAATTTTCTAACGGATCATCTCCTTCATAATTTTTAATCGCAGCTTCATACATTCTATAAAATGTAGATACAGAGAAATTAATACTCGTTTAGGAATTATATAGTCAACATATAACTCTTGTTTCACATACTGCTTTTCCTGTGAAAGCAACTGCTGAGCATCTACATCCTCCTGTGCTCTCAGTGCAGTACCTAATTGTGTAGCATTTCGACCATAACGCAATGGTTGAATGTTTTCCTTGGAACGAGCTATGGCTGTCGCAGGATCCATTCTTAACACTATATATTCTTAACGAAACTATTTTATACTCTGAAAGGAAGAAAACTCATTATTCGAAAAAATATTGAAAAATCAAAACAGTGAATCGAACTAAAACTGAAATTGTATGCTAAAATTTAAAGAAAAAAAAAAGCAATGAGAAGCAAAACTATATATACACTTTTTAATATTTTATAATCGATTACGAATATTATAAATGATTAAAAATTTTTAACAGTACGTGTGCATTTTTTAGGACGTTACCTGTCAGACTTATATTTTTCTTGAAAGTGTTTAAACCATTTTACAAACGTAAACGAGAAGACGATGACATATACAAGCTAGAATATATAAGGAGTTTCTTTCGAACGCTGTCGTAAGAACGATATAAATCGAAAATGGTAAAACTGAGAAGGTAGCATGTGAAGTGATCGTATAAATCAAAGGAAAGTATATGCTGAATCGATCATGTGGAAGAAGTTTTTCATTGACATATTCAACGTGCATTTAAAACGGAGCCGCATTAGTCTTGGGGCGAGTCGATGCCTAATGATGCATCGGGCCCAATATAATGCAAACAATTGTGCGATTCATTAAACAGCAGCGCGAAGCGTAAGTTCTGTTTTCATGCGAAAACGCTTACCTTTCGCACGTATCAAAACTTTGCATAATACTCTTTGAATAACGGCGGACCTTCGAATTAGAGCAGATCTAGTCTGGATAACTCCAATAAGGACGCTATCGGTCTAGGTTACGTTAGTCTTCCATTTAACGGCTACAGGCCACCAACGGTTTTTCCACTGTCTTCTGCTATGCTGTGTGCTGTGTGTCTCAAGTGTTGCAAGAGTTACGTTTCGTTGACCACGAATTTTAATTCGATCAGCTCTGTACACGAGAGAATCGAGAACCGATGCTACGGCAACTTCAAGTAACTTAATATAGTTTTCATGAGAAACTCTAGTGAAAATTACCAACGGAATCAGGTCAGAATCCCGAGGACCCCGAAGGTACTTATTAGTACTTATTATGCCAGGTACCAGGTACTTATATCAGAGAGTAATCAGAGAGGATATTTACATCAGTCTGATTGGTCTACTCCTATACCTCGTCGGTGGTACAGCGGTTGAATCGAATTGAAGAAGACTTTAGACGCCACCGCCTCCATAGGTCGACCGATGTGAATTACTGAATAGCATTTCTTATGGCATTTCCACGATTCATGGTGCAACATGCATTCCGTATTCGTTCTTTCATACAGAGAGGAAGTGAGAATGCTCACGCCCGGAGTTTGGCCATGCCACTTTTGTCTCCACATCATATTTAGCCTGGAACAGCACCTACATCATCTTTAGCATGGAACAGAACCTACACCATTTTTAGCATGAAACAGAACCCACTTTACTGTGATTAAATCTGTGGCACCGACGAGATACAGAATAGACCTATCATCACAAACGAGACATAAGAATAGACCTGACACCTTATGGGACTTGGTGTCCATAGGAATCTGAAGTACCGACACCTTAAAATGCCAGTGATTTTAGCGTCATCTACGCTTTGAGAACGGTGAATTCGAAAACTAGAACCAATACCACCGACGACACCGACGAGATTCCTAGCAGTTGACGGTCGCGCATGAACACTCACACACCGCTAGGTACACTCACACACCGCTAGACCACGTATACGCACACGAGGATTGCAAGGGTCCGGAAATTGATCTCTGACCTCTCAATAATGCAAAGAGGGGGGTTTTTAGTAGTCAAAATCGTCAGATAAGAGATCAATCTACATCGCTGTTTGCCTCAAAAGTCGTTCTTTTACGTTTCTGAGCAATGGTTTTGCAATATTCGGCTGCATGTTGCCCGTCGGAGAGGCTAGTACGCCAGCGTGACTGCAGCGCCATTTGACGGGCAACATGCGACGAGCAACATGCAGCCGAATATTGCAAAACCATTGCTCAGAAACGT
>CM052279.1:28079430-28336143 GCA_028455765.1 Lasioglossum oenotherae | reverse complement strand
ACAGGCATGCGCGGCCGACACGGATACGACGGTACGTCAGGGAAGGGAAAACCAGCGACTCAGGGGAACGGCCCACGGCCCACGAATCTACCATCACTGCTGCTAGGTGCCAGACCCCGTGTGATCACCGACGAGTGTGTTAACCGGCGACATTTACTGATGCAGTGACGGCAGACAATGTACCCAGCTCCCCTACTGGACGCAAATGTTATTACTTAGGTTCTACTAGCGGCCGCTCTTTCGTTTTTGGCGTGACCATCGAAAAGTTGTCAAGGTCAACGAAGGACCGGCACCCTTGTATCTCGTCGGTGCGAGTGCTTTAAGAGTCAGTGGTTCTGCCATTTCAACAGAGGTGGCACTACTGTCGTTTCCTAGAAAAAATTAACTGTTGGTAACATTTGTCTATCAGTTTCGCTGTTTCACCACTACGTCAAATGGCGCTATTTTGAGATTTTACGGAACAAATAATTTGTGCCGCAGATTAGACGGTGTCTTTTAGGCAATCTGGCACGAATCATTTGCGTTTATAATAAACCTTCAATATTCATCGTTTTGAATTTTTTGCATGCTGTAGATACGGAAGACCTCAACGTTCCTGTAATTTTAGTACTTTCACCTTCCTATCATGATCAGTCTTTTAGTATCTTCATGCTATTTTTTAAATACATGACTTTAAAATTTGACCAAGCGAAAGACTATTAATAGAATATTCAATTATAATTATGCAGTACCACAAGGAAGCTTAAAAATCTTCGTTTACCTTAGAATTACGGATTCATTAAAAAATCTTCAGCAAATGACCTTATTAAAAATTATAAAATAATCGCTGGTAACGTATATTGAATGAATTACCCCTGAATTATCATAGATTTTATTAATAACATTTCTGTGATACCGCCAACTTTTATGTCTGTTGGAGAAACCACATGGAATACATGTCTTTCATCAATTCCGTAGCGGCAATTACTGGTATAGCTATCATGATGGTTAATCAACTCATTGAAGATCTTTGCGCTGTTTTCAGTTGAATTGTTATAAGGAACCAAGAGATATATATCCATACAAGATATAAAAGGTGATTAATAAGCGTGCGAGGAGGGTACAAGCCGAGAATTACAGCACGGTATCGGAAGGCGAGATCGTGCCGACATCGCAAAAAGCGGATGACGTCGGTATTTTTAATGGGAAGCCGAAGGCGAGCTGAATAGAACAAGCTTTCGGGGAGTGAAGCGACACTCAGTTTCTTTGATCAATAATGGAAGTTCTCTCCGTCTCGGTTTCGCGTTCTTCTTCCATTTCACCGTTTCCTTTGGCCCCGAGCTATTGGCTCGCTTTTTCTCCTCCTTCATCCTTGCTTGGTCTCTATTTTATCTTATACATTTTTAACCCTTATCCCGGACCCCAAAGCGGGGAGGGCGAGCGCGCGCGGCCGTTCATGACGGCTCAAAGCGAAAGCCAAGTTCTAACAAGCCTCGAACTGTGAGGCATCCATGGCTCCTCTCTCTCTCTCTCTCTCTCTCTCTCTCTCTCTCTCTCTCTCTCTCAAATAATCCACTCCTCGATCCATTCGTATGAAAGCCTTTTTGTAGGAGGCTCCGGTAGCCCCTGTCCTTGGGGAAGAGGATCTCAAAGAATTCCAAGCTCTCAGTGGACTTCCCTTCCGCCTGTACAAACTGGGCTTGTAAATCGATTATTTCTCCTAATATTGGACATTTCTTAACCTCACATGACGATTATTAATTAAAACGACGGCAGGAAAGGATCATGAAATGATGCCGGTACAACTAAATAAGAGACTGCTGGTCGTTGTGAAAGAGTACTATTTTTACGCACACAATAACCATAGATATCAGTATTTCATTATTCTGTAGTCAAACACATTATGTTTCTGTAAATGCTCCATCAGAAATATGATTTCCACGGTTATATGCAAGATATTTAATGCTCCTATAGTACATGAAAGTAGCAGTCTGCGTCATTTACTAACTACAGTGACTCCCACTAATATTCGGAGACTCTTAAAAACACCATAACTTTCTTAATATTGGAATATATGACTTGAAATTTTTGGAGAAGTTAGAACAATTGGTTTCCTACAGAACGTGACAAAATTTTTTTAAAGAAACTGCAAGTTGTCGGAAAATTGCAGAGAAAATACTAAAAGTTGTATTTTTCAACTTTTTAATGTGGGCTTATATGGAAAATTTAGAAAACACGTTTCGTAGATCTGTATCAATTAAACATATTCTGGAAATTTCATCAAAATCGGTCGACGTTGTAATGAACTACAAACGTTTAAAGATGGTAAAAATTGCAGTTTTTTCACGATTTTCGGCCTCTAACTGCAGTAATTCTAAGGATTCTTACATCTTTCAATGCCTGTCATTTTTTCCCGCATCAACCGATTTCTATGAAACTTCCACAGTGCATATAATTTACACAGATCTACAAAACGTATTTCTTAACATTTCAATATAGGCCTATACAAAAAAGTCGTAAAATGCAATTTTTGAAAAAACTCCTTTTCACATCCTGCAGTAATCTAATTGCTTTAGCTTCCCAAAAAAGTTCAAATCGCATAGTGTAATATTGAAAAAGGGGGGTTATGGTGTTTTTAAGAGTGTCCGAATATTAGTGGGAGTCACTGTACATATCTGACAATGAGAAGGGTAACTCCAGCTCTCTCGCACTGGAGTCGCAACTACGTTTAAATTTACTGCCTTGTCTCGTTGAACAGAATATAGGGGAGAGTTGCTAATTTAGTAGATGTGCAAAAAGCGGGGCCCTAAACTATGCTCTCTCGGGCACATTAGAGGATAGAGAGGAAAGGGCCAAGGTGCTAGACGTGCGGTTTTCTTAGTGGGTATTGGGGAAACTGTAGACCTGTTTCCCCCGAGTCCCACACTAACCCCTCCGGGGGTGTACATAAATGTATTTTTTCCGCACGTCTTTAAACAAAAAAAAGGGGGAAGAGTTGCTAAAGTTGACCTAGTAAATACCTATATTGGACCTAATTTACAACATATTCTCAACACTTTCTCTTTATAACTTTCTCAAGTTATAAAGCCAAGCCAGACCTAAAGTGTTATTCATAATCCGTTAAAATTATCTATAGCATTGCAGATACTACTCTTTCCCAAGATACATTGTGGTTGAACTTAAGGGGGTCGATCGAAATTTGACGACACCCGGATAGGATTTTTATGTTATGATCCTTTCGAAACTGTGTCGTGTTCTTTCGTAAAATGACCTGCTGGAAATGAGAATTTTAAGGATCTGCGTTACTGATACAGGATTCGACTGTAGTTAAGATGTTCCCTTTGAGGCGGGTGAGAACGAGGAATAGGAAAGAGGCGCGCTCTTGTCTTCCTCGACCTAATAAAAAGCCTGGAGAAGAGATCGGCGTGGTTGGACACCGGCATCGGCTTCTCGTTTCTTTGCAGTTCTGTCGAACGCCCTTGTTTGCGACGGTGTACACCCTGCGCGGGAGGTGGGAGCGGGAGGGTGGTTCGGTGTCCTCGCGTAGAATACCGGGGCGCTAAACAAGCCATGCATACGGGGAATGAGAAGGAAAGATGAGGGAGGACTCGCACAAAGCGTCGGAGGGGCGACGAAGGGGGCGGCAGGGCGCAGAATAATGCTTAACAAGCCGACTTGAAAGGACGGCCGCCATTTTGAGTCAATACTTGAAAGTCTTTGCTCATTAAGAATATTTTACGTCTCCCTCTTTCAATGGAATCACCCGTCCTCTCCTCGCGGCATCCCCTTTCCGCCGGTTGCCCTTTCTTTAACTCTACTTTTTCGCTTTCTCTCACTCCTCCCCCTTTCTCCTTGTCATTCTGGGTCCACCCTCGAAGGGGGTGGTTGCGCCCTTGAAGATGGAAGTTATTTACACGGCATTCGGAGCCACCTTCCACCATCGCAACCCCGTAACCATTCCCTCGCCACCTCCACTCACCGCTGTTGCCTCTATCGGCCTTCCCTTTCGTTCAAGACGCATCCACGCTACTGCTACCCCACCATCCCACCCCTTCAGGATCTCACCCTCTCCTTCAACTTCGTCGCTTTGCACCACCATAGACTCCCGATAGCCAGCGCAATCTCTGCCGAGGACAGAAAATTCCGACTTCGTCGTGGAACCACCTCTCCTGATCAATCCCCTCGCTCTCCGCTCGTAATCATAGTCCCATTTCGCGGCGTTTTTCCTAATTCCTACCCAATTTCGCTTTTAGCATTTCAATTTATGCGGGCGAACCGATTCGCCAGACGTGTCAGCCCTTGGCCTCGAATCGATTCGCCATTTTTAAATTGCAATTCGCGTATTTTCGTACAATAATCCCATAGGTAGGTGCCTAATTCTGTAACAAAACCGTAACTTTAGATTCATACATGTATTTGATTGATCCATACGTAAAATCGCTTATTTTAATAAACATGTTAAAAGGACAAGATGTCAGACCTGTTCTTTCGTTACGTTAACAGTCTACTCTTACCGGCAATGATTTAACGAGAATACCGTTCTTTAGGATAAAAATCCATCCATTTACTTTTTTTATTTATTGTAAAATAATTGATCCCCTTCTGTCCGACATGTTCAGTGAGATTTGTTAATTTAATCCTTAACTGGTACATATACTGGGTTCCCTGTATCATGCCCCCAACAAAATTGTAAAATAATTGTAAATATCAAGTTTCTTCAACTTCTTTAAACTTAAATTGTATGAAAGGTATCTCAGACAATTTATACAAAATGTGTTAGAAAGCTCCTAAGATGATATTTCGTAATCTATGTAAACACTGCACCACTTAATGGTTAAATTGTGACGTTATGAATGAAACAGAATTTGTTGATTTGATGTGTACAGCGAAAATGGATAAAAAAATTTTATAAAAAAATATTAAACCGACTTCGAAAAAACGCATTAAAAAGTATGAAATAATTTCCATTTAATATATGTGAATACACACGAACTTAAATACGATGCAGTCTTTTCGGAGGCGGCGCAAAATTGAAAATGTTCCAAATGACACATGTTGCTGATTATGATTTCATTGGAATATGGCGAACTTGGACATCAGTAGGTGGGAAGAGAAGATACATTAATAAGTGAAAGCATGTAGAAGAATATATGGATTTTCGTAATTTCCAGTATCGAAAATTTTCAATTTCGGCCGCCTCCGAAAAGATTGTATTGTATTTAAGTTCGTGTGTATTCACATAAATGAAATGGAAATTATTTCATACTTTTTAGTGCGTTTTTTCGAAGTCAGTTTAATTTTTTTTTCATAAAATTTTTTTATTTCACACTTTTCAGTGGAACGAGCAGAATTTGTAGAACACCGTAGGACAGTTTTTCGGTCGAATTGGTTATTTGCAATAAAAAATGCAGAATTTGTTTTCAAGGGACCAATCGGGAGACATACCCTACAAAATGCAGAAGATTTCGTCCTGATTGGTCCATCCATCTCGGCGTAATCGGCGAACAAAAACAAGAAAAAGGCACATACAGACCGAATTGAATAACCTCCTCCTTTTTCGAAGTCGGTTAAAACGAGATATTATCCTTTTATTCAACTATTGCAGAGGAGCGTATGAGGGTTAAAACACATGCTGCTGTGCAATATAACAAACATTTCGGTTGTCTTTGTGTAAAGTAGCTGGAAAACTACTTTTCTTGTGTGGAAAGCTATATTCCTCGAGAGGTGAATCTTTCGAGTAAGTTCCTTTAGCGTGCATTTTTCAGTAAAATCCACAGCTTACCAAAAGAACAGAAGGAGCGCATTTAAACATTTTCGTTCGTAGCCGACGAGTCCCGAGGTACGCGAGGGTTAAACATCCCCGCGGACTTGTTGCAGAGTTCGTTAGTCGTAACGAACGTCCCAAACAATGAAGTCGTTCGAGTTTTTAAGTCATCGCGAAGGTAATTCGTCCACGGGTCCCTGCAACACCGTGCCAGAAAGACAATAGCGGCGCTACTAGTTCTGCCAGGGGATGCTGGTAGAGAGAGGGAGAGAGAGAGGGAGGGAGGGGAGGAGTCTTCGGGGTCTGTAAAAATAAATCACGCGTGCAACGTCGTCGTTTCTCGCTCAATTGTATCAACTTTAACCCCTTTATTGTATCACTCTTTTTTCCGTCATTCTCTCCTCGCCGTTTGACCGGATCCGACCCTCTCCCTCCTCGCCTCTCCTCTCTCTGATTCCGAGTGAATCAGGTTCGAAGCTCGCCCGTGCGAACAATCGTGCGCGCACGGAACGGCAGAAAGCGCATATAATAAGCTGCGGAGAGAGAGACAGAGTGGAAACAAAAACTGGTCTCGCTTGGTAAAACAATAGGGGGTTCTTTTTCCGAGGGAGAGGGAGAACGAGGTGAAAGGAGCGCTGAGCGCGGAACGAAGAGGGTAGAGAGAGAGCAACCCCATCGCAAAATCTCGCGGGCACGGACGACGTGTGTGAAATTCAAGAACCTGTAGCGCTGGTGAAGAACAAAACGACGGTGCCAGAGCAGCTGCATGGTGCATACGTTATTAGTGCGTCGTTTTGTCCTTCGCGAGACTTATTCGCGTAGCCGAAAAAAAAGATCATCGTACCCCGTGAGACGCGCCGTATGTATGTTCCCTTATGCTGCTAGATCGCCCTCCGTGTCTCTTCGTCCTTGTCCGTTCCTTGGTTCTTACTCTCCTTCTTGGCTCGCGGAACAGGTTCCTCTTTATTCGGCCTGCTTATTATACAAGTTATTGTTTTCGCCCGAGATACGAGAGAGCCCCGGCAAGAGTGCCACCAACCTGGAACAAGAACCGGAGGAAAAAAGAAAAGCAAGTCCTCGAGTGATTTTCTCTCATGCGTCCCCCGGTCCACGGGGCTCCACGAAATAATTATCATAACTCTATGTATCGGGAAACCCGTTTCAAGTAGCGATCCTCTCCCTCCCTCCCTCTCTCTCTCTCTCTCTCTCTCTCTCTCTCTCTTTCTCGTCCTCGATTGCGAAATTCGCGAGGATTCTCCTCTCGGCGAGAAATATGGAATAAATTGCTGCCTCGCCTCCTTTCTTTCCGACGTCAAGAGACTTGTCGCACCCCGTCTTTTCTCAGGCTTGTCTTCTCTGAAGTTAAACCACTGTCGCGCCGCCGATACTCTCGAGACCGTTCAATCGCATTTCGTTGGGCACCGGTTTCCTGTTTAAAGCCACGAGATGCCTTTTGATTTTATTAAATTGCAGATTTTTCTATAAAATGGATGGTTTTGTAGAGTGTTGATTTTGATAACTGCAAGATTCCCTCTCTGCTCGATCATTTTAACAAGTCGAAAGTGATTATTCTAAACGTAAACCCAGTGTTAAAAAAACCTCAGGTGTCCAGTGCTTGAAGAACAGTCCTCAGTTGTTGACTAGTACAGTAAATTGGTGAACAGATTCGTCAGGGTAGGTCAAAGAATTCCGAGACACCCAGTATGTCTTCTTACACTCTGATGGACAGTGGTCCAGCGGTGGAACCCTGGGTAGCAGGGCCGGCGCAATGGCGATCAATGGCAGATGTCCAGAGGCGAGTGGAAAAAGGATTTTTTTTCTGGGCGCGGGCTCCTATGGTCCCGTCCAGGTGTCCATTGTGGGTCCGAGCTAGGATTCTCAACCCTTAGACTTTAACCCTTTGGCCGCACGCATCCGCTGGCAAGCACCCATTTACCTATCCTGAAACAATGCCGGCCGGACCGCACCCCGGATGCGCACGTTTATTAAGTAATGTCCCCCTATGGTTTTACGCTCCACAGCTGCCTTCGCAAAAAAAGAAATCACTGTTGCTTTTGTCTATGGCCTGCTTACTGTGACGCTGAACGTAAGAATCGTTACGTTGTATCGAGAGACTCGATCCGGTCGCAGAATCCCGTTGCTCGGGCAGTTTCAACGGACCCACCGTTATTCGAACTTAATTGGAGCGATTTTCAAACTCATTCATTTCTTAAAAAGGAAACATAAATGAAGATTTATAGCGGTGAATTCCGGTGAATTTTGTGCGCGTTTTCTCTTTGATTTTTTGGTCCTGATGTAAGCATTCTTTTAGCTGCATTTTCTACCCATATTTTTCGGTTATTTCTTCCTAACTGTTATAGAAACCGGTATGGCGTCATATCGGTATATTTGCATATATTTACCGGTAATAATTTCGGTTTTTCCTATGTACGGGATACATTAATCTTATTAATCTTATTAATAACGCTGTCCAACACCTTTGCTTTTAATATACTGTTGGGTCCTTCTTATAGTTTTTCGCGCGATTGAAACATAGTTTTGAAAAAAAACATATTTTTCAACTTTAAACAAATATTGTGACGTTATTATAAAAGATATTGAATTGTTCTTTAAGCAAAAGAATCTGTACACTTTCCCGAATACAGTGATATCCAATATTAATACATTATGATTGTTTAAACATGTTTAAACATGTTACTTGCTGTTTTATGACGGCCATGATAGATGCATACAGTGATCCGAATTAACATTCGGACGCTCTGGAAAAGACGATAACACACACTTTAAATCAGAATAAGTTTTTTATGAATGGACCAAACGACTTCAATTTCTCTGTAAGGCTAGAAGAATTAGTTTAGTAAATCACATAAAATTGATTTTTACTATTTTTTTTGCAATTCCGACCAAATGCATTTTTTCAAAATATTTTTTAGACGTCATTTACTAAACTAATTCTTCTAGCCGTACAGAGAAATTGAAGTGGTTTGATTCATAAAAAAGTTATTCTGATTTAAAGTGTGTTGAATCTCAGTTATGCTCCTTACTGTAGATACTGAATCACCATTTTGCACTGCAATGTCATATAGTATCGTTCTGTTAATTTTTGTTGTTTAAAATACGTTGTTCTTTGATTTCATACACATAAAGTATACAGAATCACTTTTGGACCAGAAGTTCATATATTAATATTTATTAGTTGATTTTATTCATTTTTTTTCATTCATTTGATTTTAAATATTTAATACAAATATTGACAAGATTTGGTGAATATGAAACATGATGGTCGCTCGGTTTTGGTGGTCTTAAATTTTGAGAATTTCAGATGTACGTTGAATTTGAGCTTCGTGATGAATTCATTCGACGAACATTGACAAATTCCATTTTTTTTTGTCATGCTAAAAATGGCCGACAACTGTTGGACCGTTTTTGCCTCGAAGATACCGAACAATGCTCATTGTCAGACGATGTTCTTCCGAAGACCGGTTTCTAACGTCAGTTTCTCGACGCGAAAATCTGCATACCGTACCGAAGGTCCAGTCTACTACGTACAATGAATCAGCACACGAGCGGAATCGTATGGAATCTTGAAGGGGTCGCATGAAACCTGACCAAGTCCATGGACTTACCCCACCATGTGGCCAACGAAAGGGTGGTCTTTGCCATTCGAACCAGTCCTGCATTCATGCAAAATACAAGAGGCCAGTTTGAAAACGACCGGCCATCATATGTCCACGTTATTATTTGGACGAATTATCTGCACGAAATTGCATAGATCGGTGAAACAAATTAATAGATTTTTGTGAGGCGTGGGTGGACACGAAAAGGATAGGAAACGGAGGCAGAAAATAATTACATAATTTATAGAGCAATCAATGAGAATTGATTTTGGTCGATCGACGTTTGAAATATTACTTTAATTCGCGAGGCTTTATTTATTTTAAAGGTATCCATTAATTTTATAGTTAATGTTTATTTTTATTACGATGAAAACGTGTTGTGCTTCAGTGAGTTTGTAAACAGTGAATTATTCTAGTGTTTTTTAAATAATGTGTCAAGTTTTGGAACAGTATTTATAATCTGGCGTCTTGTGAAAATGGCGGTAGTGTGAGTCATCGTTTCGCTGATATAAGAATTGTTTGACCAGTGCAGGTCCTTGAGGTTGGCAGTATTGGCTTTTTAACCAAAATTCACTTGAGAAAATTATTTTTATCTCGATAATAATCGTGTATGTAAATATCGATTTTTCCTGATCTAATTATAGGCGATGTTTTGTTGTTAAATTGCCTAACGATTTGAGTGTTAAAACAGCACGAAAAAAGTACGTATTTTTGTATGCTATGGTCCTTTCTCTTCAAAAAATTATGACCTTCGTAGGCCGATAAAGATGGCGTCCGATAGTAGATCGACACGTCACAAAATGCATGAATTTTTAGCTTTGTATACAATAACAAAAAAATACTTGCACCTTCGGATTTTTATGAAATTTTATCCTAGGATGTGTATAGATTAATGTGATATTGTTTAGAATTTCTGAATAAATTTTTTACAACTGAAAAAATTAGAAATTCGCGTGTGATCCATTACTGCTCGTCGCCATGACTGCCCGAACGAATGCACCACTATGTTTCACGATCTGCCATGACTGTAATTTGAGAATTTTTGCAAATTAAGTAAAATTAATTGAAAAAGCGAAAATCATAGGATACAAAAACATTTTCTTTCAAATTTTTTAAATATGTGTAGGTATAATATTTTAAAGGTAACAGAGAAAAAAGTGACAGGCATTGGTTGATATTGCCAATCTTTCGAGTTTGAATTGTTTAAACAAATTCAACACCAGCAAAATGACGATTTACAACATATGTTCATTGAAATGTCTTTTACTTACCTATAAAATTTAAATAATTCCCAATATTTTCGTGAAAATATTGTTATTGATTGTGAAGGATTGTTTAATGACAACGAAGCTTTAAAACTCTTAATTTATTTTATCCCTCCATACAATAAACAGTTTAAATATATTTTTATATTATCTGCTGTTTAATGTTTATAGAAAGTATGTTTTTTGTTTGTTCAAAGTTTGTACTTTGCTGTGTCCAAAGCCAGACTAATAAATTTCATATTTCAATAAAAAGATCAGATGGTAGTTTTCTATAGTATTATGTGATAACCGAAGTCGTTAAAATTGATAAGGGTTCGAAAGACTCTCGTCTCAATTTTTCAATGGATGAATAGAAGGATGCCGGTTGGTGGGATCGATAACAGCATTTCGCCAATTAATGCAATTAGTAAAAACTATTTCGTGGTCGAGGGTTTAAGGCGATGACTTTAATCCCTGTAAGATCACTTAGTCACTGATTAATTTTCGCGAAGTATCCTCTCGGCCATTTCCTCGCCGATTGTCTGTGAAATTATCGCGCGTAATTCAGACCTCATAATGATCAAGTCGACTTTCCTCCCCTGAACTTCGATGAAGGTAAAGTCCATTCTTGTTCGCGCCAAATTACAGCTAATTAGGACCGGATTCGAAGGGTGACTCTTGTTTCAAAGTAGGTACACATTTTTCTTTAAGAATCCAAGAAGCCGCTGCAATTGTTGCTCGATTATCAAGGCTAATAATTAATTAAATTACCGTGGAATCAAAAATCGAACAAATATTTTTATTAACAATCTTCGTTAAAAGCCTAAAATATTTATGTTGATAATGATTAATAATAAAGATATATTATAAGAAAGCTACAGACAGATCGATAAATCTGATCTGAAAATTTCTTGAAATTGCCCAATTAAGCACTGATTAATGAGGTAAATTCGACTATCAAATAAATAATAGACCAAAAGCTAGATAAACAGAACATTGTATATTACTAATTAATGCTTCGTCTCTTCAGTAATAGTTTAAAGGGAAATCTTTTTTTAAAATGAAATGTATCCTTTTTTTATTGGAATAATCACTGTATTTAAAATAAACGTAATATACAATACTATACTGCTATCATCTTATTCGCCAAATGGGTTGTTTTTTTATTGAAGCAAAAACAATTTCAAATGCATGCTTGCACTTGAAAAATTATAACTAATTTTCGCCACAATTAGTTACTCTGTCTCCGTTATTTCTAAAATAAAATTTATAAATTAGTTGAAATGACTCACCATTCTGAACACAACCTAATTCTGTTTCTACAATAATATTTTTTATATAATTTTAATTTCACACACACACAAAACTGCAGAAACAATAAAAATATTAGAAGAATTGAATAATATTTGTTCCGACTTATTCAAATTATTACAAGAGGAAATATACTTTTATTTAACTTCCGTTCCCTGCAATCGATTTGGCAATTTTTATTTTGCATAAAAGTCCGCAGTCTACTGATAATTTAAGATTTATCATAACCACTGCTATTTTCACTTTCTTATACTTCGTAGGTCCTTGCGAAATTTTGATTTTCTCTGACTACGGTACGAATTAACGTTGAAATATTGTAAAAAAATATCAGTCATGATTGACGTGTCAGTTAACACTAACCGTACCTAGCACAAAATGCGACTGCTGTGTACAGTGTTTTATAAAAATAACAACACTGAATTTATTTAAATTTCTTGCCATTTTCATAACAACACGTGCTTGGATAAACAAATCATTCAATAATTTCTAATGAAGTTATCCTTGCAACTGCAATAATTATAAAGTAAAAAATGTGACACCGATCACTTGGCCGTTCGTGGCACGGTTACTGTTGACCCTTTGCACTCTGAGCTATTTTAACTCGAAAATTAAACATTTCTTCCGTCCTAAAATATTTGCTTTTTTTATGAGATTTTAAATTTGGTGGATATGAAATTGGTATTATACCTTATGAAATACTTAAATGTTCAGTAATTGATCAGATACCTACATATCTAATAATGTAAACAATATTTTCAATAATGGTACAGCAATTTTTAATGGCGCCTTAGAGTCACCACTCGAGTGCTAAGGGTTAACGTGTAAATATATAAATAACGTGTAATTATTGCGCAGGATTATATTTGTTAAAACATGATCGTCCCAACCGAGGGGGGTTAAGAAGTCGCGAATCATGGAGAACGGGAGCAACAATCGCGGACGAGGAGGGCGTGATTCCTTAAAATGTGAACCGCGGAATCATTCGCCGGCACCGGAGTGTACGAGGGTGGGTGGGGTGAACTCGGAGGAGTTAGATCCCACCCAGGCCTTTGTACATCGAAGGTATGGAGCCATTGATTTTGAATATGTAATCCGAGGCATTTTATTATTCCGTCGTACTTGGCCCGGGGTAGGGGGTGGCGACCCTCTGTAGTCAGGGGCGGTTCGACCTCCACCGCCATCGACCTTCGTCCCTGGTCAGAGAGAGGCTGCGAAGAGAGGGGGAGGGGGCGGTTTGTTGGCTGGGGTTGGAGAAGACGAGGGGGGCACCGAGGGTGATTCGATTCTCCAGCAACCAGCACACTCTCTCTCTCGCAAACAGGGGCACACCACCACCACTACTACCGCCGCCCTCGAGTTCTTGACGCGTGATTGAATATTTTTTCGCTGTGCGCGATTGGTTCGTCGTACCGGTGGCAGGCAGAACAAACGAGTCTGGAGGAGATGGAGGGCGCGCTGCTCCGGGAGAGGGTGGTTGGCGGTGGTAGCTGCAGCCACCTGTCAAGCAAAAGAATCGCCATGGTAACCGGGGCCGCGTCGCCATCGGCTCTCTCTCTGAAGGGACGGAGGTTCTACGGGGGTTGGCGACCCGGTCTTCTCTCTCTCGTAGGGATGCCCGCGGGGCTTATATTGAATTTTAAGGAAGTTCCTGCCAGCGGAAAAGACGACTCGCCGAATTATATTTATTCGGGGCTGTCTTGCCTTACCCCATCGATCTTCCCCTTTTTTACAAGGCGAGGCACCGACTTCGACTTCCGCGGACCTTCGGCTCCTCGTGCGCCGAGGATTTAGGGTACTCGTTGTGCTGCTAGAAAATCGATTACCTTTCAGGGAAAAAATTGACACGCGTAGCTCTCTGTCTAAATCAATCTCAGAAACGCACTTTGTTTTTGGTTAATATTTCTTCTGCTGCTACTCGAAGTTAGGTGGAGAGACAATGCTTGTAAGGATAAATTGATGCTAGAACCTTGATTATCCGAACTATACAGAGGAAGATTAGAGATGGCATAGTAAAACAGTTACTTAGTTACTTAATTACAATGCTAGATTAAATGCTTATTAGTTGGTACAATAAATAGTGTTGCTTGAGCTATTTAAATTTAAAACATGTTGAGATACGAGAGACTTCAGACATTAGAGATTCGGATAATGGAGGTTCTACTACAATTTCTATTTGATTTTTAACACTACATCTACCATGTTCGAAGGTTGGTTCTTTATCTTGCATTTAATGAAATTATAATGATGCTATTAAGCATCTGTCTGAATTGATTGAATCAGTATAAACAAACTCCCTTTTAGGAGTTTTACTATTTACTACATATAGTGTTTGGTAGGTTTGTGTGTGTGGTGTTAAACAAAATTTATGAAGATTATAGCCATTATTTGTTTATTAGGGCGAAAAGCAATTGTCCATATGTACCAACACGTCAACAAAAATTGGACAGCTACAGCAGTAATTTGTGGGAGTGTGTTAAATGACGTAGAGTTTAATTTGGGCGGATTGTCCAGTAACCGACCGCATGGCGGATGCGGATGGTAGGGTTGGTTCAGGTTCAGACTCATGAGTAGAAATTCTACTTTATGTCATTGAAAATTAACTTTTGATTAACACTATTTCTGCCAAAGGTGTCCAAAGACACCTTTTAAAATTTTACATAAAAATTGATTGTGAGAATGTAAAGATACAATAAACTAGAAAATTTAACTTCAATTTTGCTACCCTCGACTACAAATGTCGAAGTCTATACATATAAAAATGCACAGGATGGTAACAATAAATGATCGCTGTAACAGACTTGGTTGAACGATGGGAAACACTAAAGGGTGTCCCAACAAGAGCGGAAAATTTTAATTTGGCGCCATTTCTGCTGCTGAGCTTTGAGAGTAAAACCATTATCACAGTTCGATGGTAGACAGTCTGCCATTATTAAAAATGGATCGACACAACGAAAATGGTGAAGATTTAGCGCTTTTGACTACTGAAAAACCCCATTTTTGCATTATCGAGAAATGAGAACGAGTCTACCCCCTTAACGCCTTTGGGTTTCCTTCTCTGGGGGTTTTTAAAGTTAAAAGTTCATGTGAATAATCCAAGCCTTGAAGGAGGAGCCAGAGTTATGCCAAAATGTGATTGAAAATTTCGTGAAAAGAACGCAAATGTGCCAGAAAAACCCAGGAGGTCATTAACTACATGTGTTCCACACATAATTCGCACATGTTTACTGTATGATTAAATCAAAATGGTAGTATATCAAAAAAACTATATCTTATTTGGAATTTAAATATTCCACTCTAGTTGGAACACCGAGTTGCCGATGATGACTGAAGAAATTTATTTCCAACTTGTTAATTAACGGATGGAAAAATTTGATCTCTAAATTCTGCTACTTCCAACTACAAATATCGAAGTTTGGATAACAATTCACAGTAACGATAAATGACTTGGTTGAATCAATGGGAAATACTTGTTGCCAGTGACTTCTGAACGTCGGCGACTGAAGAAACCGCGAAGTCAACTAACGTTCGGCGACAAAGAAATCACGGAGCGAGGCTGTTCGAGATTCACCGTCGCGAGTGTACGGAGTGGAAAGAATTTGCAGCCCCCAACGGTCGAAAGCGAGCGGGAGAGAAAGTGAGGAGGACTAAAGAGGAGCCAGGGCCAGGGAGTGAAGGGGTGGCGCTCGCAGGGAGCCTCCTGTAATGATCTTACGGCCGTGGTAACTTTTTTAATCAGCGCCCGGTTTAATTATACGGTCGATGAGGAAGGTGCTCGTCCTCCTCTTCCCTAGACCACCCCTCTTACTCTCTCGTTCTCTCCCTTTCTCTCTCTCTCTCTCTCTCTCTCTCTCTCTCTCTCTCTCTCTCTCCCTATCTCTATCCTCCTTTTCTTCCGTCACTGCCTCTTCTGGCTTTCCTCATCAATCCCTCGCGCAGACCCGGCCAGTCGTCCTAACTAGGCACCGACTCGCAAACAAGATTTAACTTATTACGCCCGAGCGATTCCTCCTTCGTCTCCTTTTGCCCTTCGCGGTGAAATCCCGCAGGAAATTTTGAGACCTTTTTAAACGGACTTTGTCGCGGGGGTGAATCTTCGGATTACACTGCGAGAAAATGTCTGATGCGGCAACTTGAACCCACGAGGGCAACCCGGCGCCCGCCGATTTTTACGTGGCTTTAAGCGATTGTTTATTCAGCCGACCTAAATTCCCCCTCCGCTCCTCCCATTTACTTTTGCGAAATTAGAATTATAACATTAAAATTCTTGCTGTTCGATATAACTGTCAAATGATAGACAATGGGAAAAAATGTTGGAACATTTCTCTTTATTTTTTCTTAGATTATGATGCAAATAAAAAATTTTCGAGGACATTTGAATGGCGGTTTACATTTTTTTAAAATTAAGGTACATACTACGTTCTTGTTCCTGTGCGAGATGAGAGATTAAATGAATGAATGCACAAGAAAATCATTTAACTGCAAGTACGTGTGGGGATTTTGATTGTTCATTGAACTACAACTTTGTATAATTCAAGGTCACTCGAAGGCCGTACTTTTAATTCATTTTTATCTGTTTTGTTTCATTATTTTTGTCTGTGCCACCCCTTTCACGTTTATACTACGCGAACTGCAAGATATTAAACAAAAGATATAACTAGAGTTATTTAAGAAATATTCACGTCAATTTGGTAAAATTCTTGTCTCGGAAATGATGATCTGCATAATTTTATAAAGATACTGTTCATACGTACAAATACATATTCATATGTTTTTAGTATACACTGCACAAATGAAAAATATTTCTAGGCACTGTGTAGAATTCAGGATTAAAGTATTTGTAATTTTCCAGTGACGATACAGAGCTCGAATAAAAGAGTATAAGGGGATGCTAGGGGTGGGGGTTAGGGGGTGGTTCTACGGCCAATGATACAATTCAAACTCTGCTGTGCAATGGCGGCTGCTCGGGCTTTACATCCTCCGAATATACTCGCTAAATCTGATTAACCAAACCATCAACTGTAACAACAATTGTTAGAACTCGGCAAATATATTTCTATTATACAGCTTCGTTTCATTTTCATTAGAGTACAAATTTAACGTGTACTTATAGGAACAACCCTTCCTTTGTACTCTTAGAACATTTTAACAATACAATAAAAGAAGAGCAAGGATTATCGGCAGAGAAAAGAATTTGTAAATCTGGACAAGTGTCAGAGAAATCAAACAGTGAACGTGTCAGTGGTTATTGATCTTTTTGAAAGGAGAAAGCTAAGCTCTGAATGGTATTCGAAGTGAACCTGCGAACGATTTACCTGGTCGCGTGCCACCTACCTGCTGTGTGACGAACAGGTGCGATATCGATGCTATTGGGTATCGAATCAATAGTGCGAAAATAATAGAAGGTATCGATACCTGTTGCTGGAAGCCCGTTTTGTTACCTGCCTCGGTATTCGCTTTCATGCCCTGTCAACCAACTCAATCCTTCCCCCTGTGCCTACCTGTTTTTGGTAAACAGAGTAATTCAATTCGATATTCTTCTTCTCCTTCATCAAAATTTATGGCTCATCAACTAGAAAGTTTTAACAACATTAATAAGTAGAACAGTGCATCGTTATGCAAACTACAGTGGGTGTAAAAAGTATTCGTACGCCCTTTAAAATAGAATAACTTTTTTATAATTGTACCAATCGCTACAACCTAAAACACTAAACCTGCCATTGCCGATCATTTGAACAGTCTTACATTTTTAATTTTATAATTATTGACATTATGACGCCTATGATTATGATATATTATGATGCTTACATGGAAAATGATTCGATAAATTTCTTTATCCAAGCGCATATTACAATAAAAATGGCACGAAATCTAAAGAAACAGAGCCTTGTCATTTTTATCAGCTAAAACATTTTAATCGCTTTCACTGTGTCAGCTGTTTCGTGTAATTAAATTGGAAAGATTGTATAGTGGGAGTAAAAAGTATTCGTACGCCCTTTAAAATAGAATGCAATATGCGCTTGGATAAAGAAATTTATCGAATTATTTTCCATGTAAGCATCGTCATTCCATAGGCATCATAATTTTAATAATTATACAATTAAAAATGCAAGACCGTTCATTTGACCGGCAATGGTAGGTTTAGTGTTAAACCTTTCGACTGTTTTAAATTTAATGTTGTCATTTTCTTTAATACCACATAAAATTCACAGTCTAATTATTAGACTGCGGATCTTTATGCAAAATAAAAAATGTTCGCATTGTTTGCAGAAGACAGGAGCCAAATAAAAATTCTATTTTTCTTTTAATTATCCTATTAAGCTGAAACTAGTACATTGAAGTTCTTAAATATTTTTAACATGTCCACTGCTTTAAATTGTACGTGCCCATTTTTGTAATAAATGCATAAAATCCGCAGTCTACTAATTATCATTTATTTGGATATAGGATTGTAATACAATCTGAAAATACTTGCCGTAGATTGAGTGATTAAGAAATTAATAATCTCGATTATTTTATAAATTTTAAGAAACAAAAAAGGGAACAGTAGACTGCGGATTACTTTGAAAAACAAACATTTTTTTACATCAATTGCAAGAACCAGAAACAAATGGAAAGGTCCTCTTAAATTCTTTTAATCTTCCTGCTGTTTCAAATTTCATTTACTCGAATTGTTACAAATGCATAAAATTCGCAGTCTAATCACTAGTTACTCAGTTGTGTGATGAAAACAATGAATTATACGGTATATCGAATAGTGGAGGTTGAATTAATAGTAATAGAAAGTGACAGGAGAGAGAAAGTTCACACGCGAACATGCGCGTCCATTTAATTTTCGACCGCGTTGTTAAAAGTACAAGCTATAAGTAGGCATAAAATGAAGTTTTAATGGCGCGGGGTTCGATTCTGCCATCGTTCTCCCTTCATCTTATTTTCTTCCCTTTTTTTGTGTCGGAGGGGGTCGATAATCGCCATCGTTACGTTTTATTCGGCGCCGTTAACGGTGGCTCGAGTTTACGAAGGATTTTCGAGGTAAGCGGTGTAAAATCGTTCCGCTGACTTTCTACGATTTCCTTTCTGACAATGTCCGCGACGAGAGTTAATTACTGCGTAATTAACGTGTAAGGTAATCCCGGACTTACGTTTCCGTTCGAACGGGAGAACCGAGATGATCGTAATTAGCGCGTAGCTTTGTAAGATCTATCGTTTTGGTGGGGGTGGCTTTCAATGGGATCTTATTTTTCCGAGAGCCGAGAACATCGTTCCCTTTTGTACCAAAATTTTACGTCAATTTTAATTAGTCACTGAATTTTTCAAACTCTGGTTAAATCAAATTTAATTTAATAGGCTTCGTGTATGTCAGGCCTGAAATTTTTAGAATCAACATTGTATAAGTCACTGTGTAAATTTATTCAGAACTCCATGATTTCTGACATTTGTTTGTTTTTTTGCTAATTAATGATCCGGGAAAGTGTTCAGTAGTTAATCCGTGGTGTTTGACTCTTTTCAAATATCTCAATTTTTAATACAAATATCAGAATTTACAAAATAGTTTGTCCTTTGATCTTTCAAGCAGCAAGAGGTACAAATGAACATAGCAGAAAATTAATGTTCACAATAACACACCATATAATGTGTACGGAGCGCATTAAATTCTAAATGCTATTTCTACATTAAAAAAGTTAAAAAACGTGCACTGAAATTATTGATAAAATGGGGGTGAGATCGACATTATCGACTGCAAAACAGTTCTAGTAAAGTTTCGGCCACCCTTCGCCAGATGGTGTAAAATTCACCATCCCCCCCCTCCACTAGACGAATTCCGACAAAGTAGAAAATTTCTTTATCGACAAAGTGACTTGCAATGAAGATCTCTGCCTTATCTCATCAGTGATTCTCAATTCACAACCCTCTTTAATTCCCACGTTTGAACGTATCTCACGTATCGAATGCGATGGCTCGTCTCGCTTCTAAACGATTTATGCCGGCGATAAAACAGTCACTTATGCACTGAAAGCGCTCAAATTACTCGTATAAATTCCAATTCACCATCTTACCGAGTTAATTGCATGCGTTCATCTTCCGGCAACCTATTTCGACGCATTCAAACGACCCTTAATACACAATTATAGTTTGCGTAGGTCATTTCAATAGAAGCATTTGTTACTGTCTGTCGCGATTAGCTGAAAATTATTGTTGTATGATCTGTGACTTGAAAATAAAGTCAACGTAACACATTATCCATTTGTAGATATGCAATCATTTTTACTACTCTATAATTTATAGCTGTAGGTTGCTCAATTAACACCCTCAGTACCATGGTCTAATCATGTCTTTTGGAGTTATTGTTCCACACTTATACGCCCCCAAAAATAGTTGCACAAAAGACCATTCTGTAGTTTCTATTCATTTCTATTTTACACTTTAATTGTGTCCTGTGTAGAATTTTGCATTTGTAAAATATAATTTATATAAATATATTTTCTGTTTTCTACGTGCAGTTTTGGTATTTTTATTTCTCTCATGCTCAGAGCAGGATCAGCAAGATAATCGAATGCGTTTCGGAACGAGTACGGCCAAATTCGCAAGGAATCGCGAGTTGACAAGCGGTAGAGCCGGTTCTCGCTCGGGCAATGTATTCTCTCCTGTAAAAACAGTTATTATTTTTTCGACGATTGTTCGAGCAGGCAGATGTATACTGAAAGGCCTGCTCTCTCTCTCTCTCTCTCTCTCTCTCTCTCTCTTTCGCACTCGCAGCCTCGAAACGGCGAAATTTGCATACGCGGGAACGAATCGCTGGATCCGGAAGGATGTCAGGTAGCGATGCCGTCGCAGTTCCAGCATTGGTGCGCGCACGGTGAAAATGAAGTGGCCCAGGGCATTAATAACTATACAAAAGGGCCTTAAGAACGGGGTGGGAAACGTGGACCACCATGCATAAATTAAATCGAAACGAGTTCCGCGAGACAACAGACCCGGAAGGGTCGAACGCCGTCATGCTATGCTCGAACGGTGTACTTGTCTGTTGTGTTGCCGTTTCCATTAACAGTCCATAGAAATTATCGTTCGCTGTATCAACATTCTCACCTTCAACCCCGTACCAACGAAGATTTTGTCGAATACTAAAAATATTCTCCTAGGAAAATTAGATAATGTATCAAAGTCGTATTCTAAAGTCCATATTGGAAAAAGGGGAAAATGTGTACTGATTTTGTGTTATTTAAATATGGCTCTTGAAATGTGTGTCGTCAACACGTTAACCATTTTCCTCAAAGGATGAATTTACATTCTTAATAAAAACAAATCTATAAATCTATAAATTCTGTTCATTCCAGAGTGTTCAATGCAACAATGAAGCATTCGAAAATTTTATTAATAGAGAACAGAGAAATATTTGATGAAGAGTTTTTGTCTCACCGTTGAAATCAATTATGGCAGAATTTAATTGTACGCGCTCCAAACAATATTCACCCCTCCCGATTTGAAAAGACGCGAACGAGGTACACGTCGAGTTGTAACGACTTCGCGCGGAGGATTAGGCGCGATGATCAGCATTGATAAAGACACAAATCCCCAAGGAAGTCAGGGAGAAAGGAGGAGAGCTAAAGGGAAAAAAGAGGGAAACGTGTCCACCGGCGCTGAAAAATGCGAGAACATTACGATGTTCTCGTTCTTCGATCCCCCTTTGGCCTGTCCCAAACGAGACAGAGACCAGCGTTCTCGATAATCTGTATAAATTACCGCGATCGCTCCTCATCAGGTTTATTGAATTAATACCATGTTGCAACCTCAGCTTCGGCCCTTAGTCACCGATCAGAATCAGGGAGGTCCAGAAATGTAATTCTCAAACGGCTGGGTGGGAAAAAGAAGATCCTTGCTCAAGGAACTCAGGCTGCATTCATGGAAATTAACCAAAAATGTTAAAACACTCGGAAGTGATATTACAATGAAAATTAATACGATAAAACATAGCAGACAATCAAGTTTAATTTTGACTTTACTACATGTTTGACATTTTATTTGTCTTTAGAAATGATCGTGGGTCAACAATCTGTTTAGAGGTATTCGTCACATCTCTTGAATTACTCGACATTGCTCGTTAAATATATGGAATATATTTTTGCAGGGAATAAAAGCGCAAATGGAGTATTAAGTAAATAATTCGCTTTGGTCAGAGTGTTCATCAAGTCAATTTTTAATGAACTTTTTCTACAAATTGTTGTCCAACAATTTATTTAGGGACACTTGTTACACTTTTGGCATTGTTCGCAGCTGAGTCAGTCTGTTAAATAAATATACGTATATTGTTTAACCGGATAAAGTCGCGAGTGAGGTGTTAAATGGATTATTCGTTTTGGAGGGACGAGTGCAATTCGACAGGATAAACAAAACCCTCAGATGTCATCAGATGTTTGGGGCTGTCGCAGTAACTCATCTTGCAACTTGCATCCCGGCTGCCTCCGCCATCCCAGACAGTTTTGTTCGTTTTTGTCGGGCGGAAAGCAATTGTTTCGACCTGGCAGTCTGCAAGAGAGAAAGAATAAAGTACCAGGAGTGGTCGGAAGGGTGGTGTGGGGGACAGAAATTATAAATGCGCGACTGCCAGCGACACCCCATTACTCGGTCGGCGCGGGGCCCTCTTCTTTTCGGCGCCATTGCATCGAAAATGCTTGCACGGCGAAAAACAAAAGACGAACACTGTGTGGACTCCCTTTTCGAGAGTTGTTTTTTCACTCGTATTAATGCGGTACACGGTGCGGCCAGATACACGGTTAAAATATTAAAACGTGCGCGGAATTTCGTGCGGAGCGTGTCCGCGAATCTTTTCCGAAGTGAGCCATTATGCCAAAAATAATATTTATACGTTCTACAATACAAGGTTTCGGTACTCTTATGATTTTAGATGACTCTACCAACTGATTGGACGTTTTTCAAATAACTATAGAATACTAAATACAATACAAATAATACTAATCAATTAAATAATATTAATTCTATATAAATAATATTAATCCTCAAATACTATTAATTCTATATAAAATTTATAATATTAATTCCTCAATTAATATTAATTCTATATAAATAATATTAATCCTCTCAAATAATATTAATTCTATATAAATACTCCTCAATTAGTAGGTATTAATTCTATATAAATAATATTAATCCTCTAAAATAATATTAAGACGTCTACATATAAGATATATGATATGTTAGATTTAAGATATGATATAAGATATTTGACTTTGTAGAATGATAAGATTTAGACGAAAAAATAAAAAGGAAGTATTGCAAATTTTTCCGAAGCGAACCATTATGCCAAAAATAATATTTGTACGTTGTACAATACAAGGTTCCGGAACTTTTATGATTTTAGATGACTCTACCCACTGATTAGACTTTTTTGGGGTGAAAAAATAAAAAGGAAGTATTGCAAATTTTTTCCAAAGCGAACCATTATGCAAAAATAATGTTTATACGTTGTGCAATACAAGGTTTCGGAACTGTTGTGATTTCGGATGATTCTTTCCACCGATTAGACCTATTTTCTATCGAGAAAATATAAAGGAAGTATTGCAAATTTTTATTAGTTTGCAGTTCATGAATTGGGGATGAACGCGAGTAGGAGTGTCTGGGTTTGACACGCTTTCGCTGTAGTATTAATTGAACATTTCGTTCGGTGTCTGCATATTGCGGGGCCCGCATGATAAGGCCGGAGACACGACCATTCTCCTTTCTTCTTATTTCCTTTTTTCCCCATTCGCTTCAACCTCGTAAATCCGCGTCCATGTTGGCCTGGGGTTGAACGCGCACTCCGACGCGCATCGATCCGAGGCGTTGCGACGTCTGCCTTTCTTTTTGGATCCTCGGTATGTGTTTCCCTTCGATCCTACCGGCGAATGCCATCTCCGCTTCTCTTTTTCGGCGTCTCTATTCGAACACCATAGAAATATACCCGGGAAATATTAATAATCCTCTGCATGCCACGCTGTGATCACCGGTCTGGAACCTCCGTGCGTGCGTTCCACGAGTTTCCGAAAAACAGGATCCTTTCGATAAAAGTTCATACGAGCTTCCTTCCCTTAAATTTTCATTCCCACCTGGAATTTGAACACAAGACTTTTCTATTCTTGCACGATTTAAAGGAAGAAACAACGGAATCTGCATTTCATACAAGTTTCTGATATTTTTTGTGGAAAATTAAATTTTACTTAACCCTTCGAAGTACAAAGACGTCTCGACACGTCACGTGAGAGATTATTTAATATCAACAGCAAAAATTTGTCTACCATGATGCAAAGGAACCTGTTTGTTTAAATGGTACTTCTGGCCACATCGAATTTCATTTAATACGAATTTCAAAGGGTTCATTCGAATTTGAATTTGAATACGAAACTTCGTAATTCTTCGTATGAAATCAATTCTTTAATCAATTCTTGTGCAAAGAATTTTTTAATTTTTTAATACTAATGTAACAAATGTTTTCATGCCTGTTCACACACAGATTTCAAAAAGGACGAGGATACTGGATATTGAGCTGAAATTTTGTATTTTCTCGAATGAATTAATTCTTGTGGAAAGAACTTTTTGGTATTTAATATTGTAGAGGATATAAAAGCGACAGATGTTTGCACGCCTATTTATTTTGAAAGGACCAGTGTCTAGAATATTGCAGAAATTTTGTTTCTTGAATGAAACCGCATCCTCTGTTTTTCTCACCTTTATTCAGAACGGAAGCTCGGCTGACTGGCACTCAGGAAGACCTTAACTTTATTAGAGTGTCGCAACTTTCCGGGTATTATCCATGGTAATTGTTACCGCGATGCTTACTCGGCGATTTTCTGACGTTTCCTTCCCAGGATTAATTTTATGTAGATACAAGATTTACAAACTAATTTCTTGTCCGTGGAACTTACCCGCGAACTTTCTGTTTGGTGGACGTTTGTAATTTGAATGGAGAACGGATTCTGTATAATGGAACCGGTCCTATTTATTCAATTTCAAGAGAAAGTTAATTCTACAATGATAAACTAAACCTGGCTCCACCTAGGTAACCTGAAATATTTTTCTTTAGATTAATAAAGCAACAAACTCATTATTAAATTCTTTAAGTGCCCCTCTTGGGTCATTCGCTTGTTTGAAAAATAAAAATATGTGTAAAACCAGTTGGAAGACATTTTTATTGAGTGATCAAATTATTATGAACAAATGGAAACATTGTACAAAGATAGCTCCTGTCTTTATAAATATTATTCAGTTATAATTTTTAATGGGCGATTACTATTTTTTTGCTTTCGTACAAAAGCAGCTCCAACCAGTTCCATTATTTGAATTCCATTAATTGGAGTAGTAAAGAAAGGTGTAGCTTTCATGTAAAATGTAACAATTTATCAACACGACGAATATTAATCGACTATGAGTTTTTATCACGTTTGAAACAGTACTTTAAATTGCTTTCTATTGGTTCACTCAAATAATTCGAAAGCTGTCTCTTCATCGCAGCAGTTCTTTCAATCGCAAAATATGTAAAATCATCGTCGCATGTCATTGAAAACATAAAAATATGTCCTGTAATAAAAGAGGTATAAGACGACTCTGAGGCGCCACTAAAAATTGCTGTACCATTATTCAAAATATTGTTGCTTTATCAAATATGTCGGTATTTCATCCATTACTAAACATTTAGGTACTGTATAAGGTATAATATTATACCAATTACATATCCATCAAATTTAAAAAATCATAGGGGATGGGAATATTCTAGCTAGGAAGAAATGTTTAATTTTCGAGTTAACACATTACCGACCGGTGATTATTGTATAATTTCGAGAAATCTATGGTACATGGCTGAACACTTTTTAATGGAACCTTCAATAGCAACAGCAATTTTCGTTGTGAACTAACAAGTCACTCTCAATAACGTCATCTGATAGTTTCATTTAAGATTGCAATTTAAAAGAAAATTTCTAGACTTTCTTTTAGTACAGCACAATATTTGAAAATCCTATTAATAGGCTTTCGGTAGGTAAAGTGTTAAAATAGCTCCGAGTGCAAAGGGTTAATTCCATTTCTTAACTTCGAATAAGTAGTAGTTTCGAAGTGTTTATAATAATAATTTGATCAGCCATTGTTATTTACTTCATACTAGAGTAGTATTCCATATTTAGTCAGCTTCTCCCAGAAATGAATGTCTTGGTAGAGCTTCGGCGAAGGATTCGAAAATGATTCGCGGATCGCGTGCTCTGGAACTCGGTGCAACGAGTGCACAGTTTCCAATTGCATTCCACGGATTGAAATCCTGCGAGAAGAACCCGGCGGAACCCCGTGTACAACGGCAACACACGGAAGCGTAAAAAGAAGTTTGCGGCGCGATTTCCATCTCTCGAGCGACGAAAGGTCGCTCGGGGAAAGCGCGAGCGTGTAAAAGCTCGAAAGCTGGAAAAAGCTTTTCGGTTCGGTGCCGGTCGGATAAAAGTTCTCCTATACCGCCTTCTTACTGGCTTCCGCCCCCGCATTCCTCCTGATTCGCGGTCCCTTTCTTCCCTATCGGCCTCTCTTTCTCTCTCTCTCCCGTCTTCATCCCCTTCGCCTCTCTTTCTCTCTCCCTCTTCATCTCTCGCGATGGAAGGCGAAGATTGAAGCTTACGCGAGTCGTCCTTGTGTTCGCATATTCCAACTGCTCCTCCACGGTTCCTCCGTCACGTGTGTGTTCCCTTCGAACGCGTATACAGGGTGGGCTACGCAACATTTTCACCCCGAAACAATCTTGCGATGGAAACTCACGGAAAGCCACCCCTGAAAATCTCAACTTCACAATTCCTCAAGAACCAGCGTATTCTTACGGTATTTATTAGTTTTATCAAATTGTATCAAATGTATCTTTTCTCGCTGAAAACAATCTTGCGAAAAGCTACTCCTGGAAACCCCAAAATCATAATTTCATAAAACGAAGGAACCAATCTAGTTTTAACAAATTGACAGATACTTTTTCTCCGCCAAAATGCGAGAAAATTTTCGGAAGACGCGAAAAACGAAATCGATCCCCGAAATCACAATTCTCCAGGAGCCGGTGTATTTTTGCGACAACTTTTTTCCAAGCTCGAAGAGGTTGATGAAATGAAGGGATCAATCTGGTTCCAAAAGCAGCCCCCAAAAGCCATCCCCGAAAACCGTGAAAACACAATTCTTCTGGGATCAGTGTGCAGCAATAATTTATTGAAGCTGCGAACAGTTGATAAAATGAAAGAGCGAACCTTGTCTTATCACCTTGCCGGTTATTTTTTATTTATTTATTTGCGACAGCTACAGGACTACAGTGCTCGAGTCAAGTACAGCCGTTTAACGAGTGCTCTAATGTCAGGACTTTGTGCGAGAGTTTGAACTATTGGTTTTCCGGTTTTGGGGATGGCGTGGTTGTTTGTCAACACGTGGCAAGTGTCACCGACATTTTTAATTACACCGGTAGCGTTTTAGGTGATGAAGTTGCACGGTACACCCTGTATGTGTGCGCACCTTGGTATTGGGGCGAATGGGTTAGTATGTACGCGTGTCCTATCTCTCTGCTTCTCTTTCGCTCTATCCCTTTTCTCTCCCCTTCTACAACCCCTCTGGCTCTCGCTCTGTCTTGTTGAATGTAGCGCGCGCACTCTCTTTCTCCCTCTTTCTCTCTCTCGCTCATTCTCTTCGGATACAATGTGTGCGCGTCAAGAATACACGCTATTGATCGCGGGTGGATGCGAGAAAGAGCCGGGAAATACGAGAAACCAGTCTCTGCCTCTGCAAACTCTTTTTCTCTTCCCCGCGTTCTTCACGTGAGGGAGGAAGAGAATGTGACGTTATTCCGGCCGACCCAATCCTCTCTCGTATTACCCTATACTTGATTTATGCGGACGACTCCGAATCAAATGCGTTAGGCTGTTCCCGCTTCCTCTCGAGCGTGCTTTTTGACGAGCCGGTTCGAACGCCATAAGAAAAATACGTCGAATGGTTCAACGCAAGAAGTAACAAGTTCAACAAATTTTTTTCCAGTTTTGTAGGCGACATGAAATCACACTTCAGACAACGTTCCATTGATATACATTCGAACAATGTAAATTTAGAACGTATTAAGCCTCGGGTTGCGAACCTTTTTCACAACTGTAAAACTGATGTTGCTCGAGACCATTCACATCTTTATTTATCCATTTTTTTGTAACATTTTGAAGAGATTTCTCACAGATCCATTACTCTTTGTTCCCAATGTAACATTTTTGAAATTGTTCTCTGGGTCAAGAGATTAGCACTTGAAACTGGCTCCTTTCAGTTTAGCTGGATCGAAAAAGAAAAACAGTCGGAATAATTGAATACGAAAAGTAATATTCGACAAGTAATATTTTTCGAAAAGTAATATTTTTTCTTGGTTTTGTAAAAATCGTAAAATATTGGAGAGAAACATGTGACGTGTCTCAAACATCTTTGTACCTCAACGGGTTAAATATTAGCATTCCAACAAGCACAAATTTATGCAAAGCTGTAAGAGAAGAGATGTTAAACAGTTATTTTATTTGAGAAAAGAAAGCACACGACTTATATACAATTTAACAAACAGCGAATAAACATTAAATTCTTTAACCGTACTTCCGTATTTTATAAAACCTGACGTGTGTTCGTGTTTCCAGAGAAAAAGTGACGCCGCCGCGTGAACCCGTCCTTTTATAAACTACTCGCTCGGATGTTTTATTTAACGAATCTTCTAGAAGACGTCTCGTATTTATTTATTGATTATTTTTGATGTGTCGCGGTCGCAGTACCGATTCACACATACATACAATAGAAAACATATAAATCCACACTTCCTACAAAACTGCAGAAACTGCCACGCAACACATAATTAAATTTCACTGATCACAGTGTCCAAGTGAAGCAATCGCTCAAAACCTGTTTCTTACGTACCGTCTACCTCGAATAAACTTCGTGGGGTGTCTTTCTCCGCAGACTAAACTAACGGTTGGTCACCAAAGTGATCGAGAGTCAACGGCACAACGATCTCGAAGGCTTCGAGAGTAAATGCTATGTTTTTTGTCGAATGTTGCAGTAGGAAAATCTTGGCAGAAAGTTATGGTAACTATCGATGCAGATGGTACGCCCGGGCCTCCCCGGGCTTCTCCAAGACATTGTTTCGGTGTTTTCCCCCGTGATTTATTGATAATCGGCATAACGGACACGCTGGAAGCCTCGGAGACGCTATAACGACGCCACTCCATCTTGGTTCGCCCGGCACGACGCTATTCGTTGCTCTCTCATCTCTTCCTCCTCCGGAGGAGTTTTTGCCTCCTTCCGTTCGCGCCCTCGGATGTCGGTGATGAATGGATCCTGGCGAACCTCCAGGACAGGGAAGGAGGGAAAAAAAGATATCCTGGCCTATGCGGGAATTATTCGAAGACGAAGACGTCGTTGTCCGGGGGTGTGAAAGAAGAAACGACAACACCGCCGCCGCCGACGCCGCGCCGTGGACGACGTTTCGGAGCTGGCTGAGACGGACAGGGAACGGGGAAAGAAGGTCTGCCGGCGACGTCGAGCTTTCCTATGATTGATCGAAGCCACTATAGTTTACTATAGCAGATCATCGTTAATGATATCCATCGGCTGGAGAACCTGATCCATTATTAACGTTGTCATCAATATCTCCCGGACGCTATTCCGCATTGGCATGTCTCGAGCATTGCTGCCTCTCGCTACCTCGAGAAAATACCGTCCTTATTTCACTGAAAAATACTTCTTGCGATTTATTACTCTTTTTAGAGTCGTTACTGGCGCCAGGCTCGCAATAGTTTGCTCAATTGATGATTTAAAAAAGGAAACGATACTGAACATTTTTTACAGTTGTGAAGAAAATCAGGATCTTTGAGTAGTCTTTGATTTTCGATGGCAATTCGTCATCCTGAAAATAATGAGAATTTTTTAACGGTCTTTATGGATCGATTCAGAAGGATTGAAATTTTTTCCTTATAAAGAACACATATATCTCCTTAATACTAGGTTTACGAGGCGCTTCAAAATGATATCTTATAGACTTTAAAAAATTGCTTTTGTAGCAAAAGAGCATCCTTCACCAGGATGTTTCACCAACTTGTCGTTCTTTCGAAAAGAACTGGTAGCGATTTGTTCGAGATGTTTGTTCCGAAAATTATCGAGAGACTATATTTTAATATTAAAAGTGAGTGTACGAATGGGGAAAAATGGAGGATGCGAGGATACACAGCGAGATTAGAAATTCCCAAAATGCACTCGGTACCGCAAAAAAAACCACGGGAAGGGCCGAGGGAAAAATTGTTTCAACGGGTACGTGCGTCGACTGCGAATCGAATTTCTGAATGGTAGTGAAATGAACACCGATTCGGCAGAGGATTTGAAAGCGAGGATGCCTCTCGAATAATTCTTATGCGCGTCCCGGAGTCACATGGTGTGCACGGTTTAGCATTTTTTCCTCGGCTGAATATCAATGGCCATTGATACGTGTGTCATCTTCTTTCTTTTTCGCGTCACTACACACCTGCCCCGTCCGCGGGACAGGTAAAACACACGTTGGATGTTTAAATTAAACGTGGGAAAATTTAGCCTGGGCTGCCCGTTCCTCCTTTCACCGGTGAACGATCGCATAAATCAGCATATATACATGCGTTCCGCCGGAGAAAAAACTTTTGACGCGCCGCCAAGGGTGTTTTCCTTCGGAGAACGTTAAGGGTGAGACACGGGGTGAAAAAGCCGGGGCTGGAAAAGAGCAAGAAATGCTGGATAGTCGAATTTTCAATTTTCAAGCACCAACCCCTTTCTGCCGGCCTGCGCTTCGAAATAATAGTGTTGATTTCAGGGGTGGAGCAAGTGGATATAGAATGTCGTTCTCTCGAGCGATTTATTCGGCTCCCAACCCTGAAATTACTGCTCCCCGATTTTTAAAAATAAAAGGAAGTGTAGTATTCTAGTCTATAGTTGCCATTCGTTTTCTTTTTGCATGCATAAATTATTTCAACCCCAAACATGAAGAATTGTCTAACATTGTCTTTGTCTGTAATAAAAAAGTAGAAATTTGAAGAAAATAATTTTCATTTAATTCCTGATCTAATCGAATTTGAAAGATATTAAGTACTAACAAATACAAATTAGAAGATTTCCATTTCAATTTTGCTTCATCGAATTTCAAAACATAACTAGTCCCCGATCTCCACCAATTGTAACTCAGTATATATGTATACAAGACCATAAACATGCACATAAATCGTTATTATTAATGATACAGATTTACGAAAATGTATATTGTCATGCAAAAATGTTTCTGATTAATATCGCGGTTATTTTAGTGCATTAAAATGTATCGGCTTAACGCAAAATTAATTAAATGCAACTTCACCAGCGAACATAACAATACCAGTTAAAAAACACACGACATTGGTGACTTATGAATCAGGATCGGTATGGTATCCCGACAAAGGATTCGATAGGTCGTATATTCTGCGGTTCACAATAGCGGAGCGGTACAATGGTGACGAGACAAGTATATATTTTAAAAGTCAATTAATCAATCCCAGAAAAGGTCGGCGAGGTTAAGAGCGATCTGACAAACCTAAGTGCGAGTAGAAATCGAATTGCAGTGCATAGGGGTAATGTCGATAGTTTGTCAAAACTGATCATTAATCTGAGCCTCTTACGGGGTACCCCGATTCATGCACCTTTACCAGTGGCCAAAAATTCGCACAACTATAAACATTTATAACTAGACTGCGGATTTTATGCATTTATGAAAAAAATGGCCACGTCTAATTTAAAGCAGTAGACATGTTAAAAATATTTAAGGACATCAATGTATTATTTTCAGCTTAAAAGGATGATTAAAAGAAGGATACAATTTTCATTTGGCTCCTGTGTCCTGCAATCAATGCGAACATATCTTATTTTGCATATAGATACGCAGTCTATTTATAACAAATAGTCTGTGGATACTTATGCAGAATAAAAATGTTCGAATTCTCTCTAGCTATAAATAACCCTAGCTGTTCATGTGGACATGAGACACAGTATATAGATCATTTAGATAACATTTTTACAAAGGAAAATATTGCTTCAAATGATCTCAGGAACCTCCCATTTATGGCTGTTGAAGGAATTTTGGGACACCTTGCATACATGACACTCGCAGATTGAAATTTATACAGGGTGTCCCAAAATTCGTGAAAATCCTGAAAGGGAGTGGTTTCTTGAGACCATTTTAAGCGACATTTTCCTTTGCAAAAATGTTATCCGCGGCTTTGTTTAGGAGTTATTAACGAAAAACACGGACCAATCAGAGCGCGATCTAGACGCGAGTTGCCACAGTCGGCCAACTGTCTATTGTAAACCTGCTTCTTTTTTATATATTTAGGTGGCTGAAAAATGTCTATCTATAATAGGATTGTTGTACTTCTACTCTCTATTTGCAATTTGTAACAATTTCGAAATAACTTTGCATAATGTAAAGACGTAGAATTTATAAAACCTTGCAGGAATAATTTGATAAGGCGTCGAAGATGCATGTAAAACTATTTTTAATGAAAGCGAGGCTCGAGGATTGTTTAACGTTCAAATCGTCGCGGGTTATAATGATGTTTTGCTTCGTTCGATTCTTAATGTTGCATTCTTCGCCGCCGGAGCCCCGATTCTCCTATTTTCCTCGGGCCTGGCGTTCTCTTTCCTTTTCTCTCAATTAAGGAAGCTGAAGATCGCGCGTCGACGCGCTCGTTTAACCTTCCATTTTTCCAGGGACTCGTCCTCTATTTATTTTCTTAGTAAATTACTTGAGGACGGTCCGGGACACGGTGAAAAGGGGTGGCCCGGTGGGGTGAATCGTCGGCCGAGGAGTGTGAGACCAATGAAACAGACGAGGCGAGAGAAAGAGAGAGAGAGAGAGAGAGAGAGAGAGAGAGAGAGAGAGAGAGAGCCAACGCAAACGAGAAGAGAGAGAGAGACTGGGAGAGAGAGGGTGAGAGAGTTTAAAGACGTCTACACCCACCTGTTGAGACGCTCTCATAATTAATTCCATTTCACACCGCCGCGCGCTTACTTTCTTCGCGGTGCGATAGAAAGACTAAGAAATAAAGAAAAAAGTGACGACGGGAACGCGCGCGACGATGCTCTCTCAGCTCACACTTTAACTCTCGGACACTGCTGAGAGCTTCGCAACTTCACCGGCTTCGAATGCTGGGTCATTTTGACCCAGGAAGGAAATGTATTTGTTTATTTCTTGATATCGCTGCTCTGGAAGTAGAATGACGCAACTGTAAAATTATTTGAAATTGACTTTTTATTCTGTCGGCGGGCTCAAAAATGCATTTACTAGATATTTGTAAATCGCCATAATGTAAATCGGGGCTGGTATTTATTATTTTATAAATTGAAATAACTGAAAAGTTGCAATAATAACCCACAATGTCTATAAACTACTCTCATAGAAGAATTAAACCGAATCTTCAATTTTTGCAGTTGTGTCATTATACTTCCGGAGCAGCGATATGTTATTGCTTCTTTAATATTTCTCACAATAGTGGAGAAATATTGTAACTCATAGTGCAATATATTATTTTAAATCTAGATTTATAAACATTTGCAAAGAGGAAAAATAAAATCTTCATTATGTATCATTTTTAACTTACTGTGGCAAATTCGTGGCAGCTACACAAACATAGTTCTAAGAAAAACGCAATAGGATATTGAACAAATTCAGCCTTACCTAATGTTCACCCCAATTTTCTTCTTCACACTGCAACGTTTCGAAACTATCAAATAATACGCAAATGCAAATGCGTAGCTGAAATCTCGATTGTGGTGAATCGAACGAAAGCGTTGTTAGCTTAAGAAGTCCACAAATTCACAAGGGTTCATTTAACCTGATTAAGGGTTGACGAGTCGTTGAATTAGGTCCCGGGGCAAAAGGGGCGCAGAAGATTCACCGCAAAGGGTTAACGATTACAGATAGTGGTCAGCGGCGAAAAGTTTCGATTCAAAATTGCATTCGGAATTTTCCGGTTGGTTTCCAGTTGCACAAAGAATCATCCTGACCCCAAACCCGACAAGGAGCCGCTACCCGCATGCACAAGAACTTGGGGGGGGGGGGGGGGGGTGTTCTATATAGTTTCGGCGAAGTATAGTTCGCCGGCTAACTTTCTTTCGCATCCATTCGGCCGCGTTTTAATCTTTCCTCGGGTTTGGAAACCCGCGGGGCCGTCTGCTCCTTCGGGTAGTTTCATTTCAATTTCATCCCCCGCCCCCTATACCAGCCATCTCCAAACCTCGAAGCTAACGGAAGAAGCAAGGAATAGATATCTACATTATGCTGATACGAACCAACTACGTTTTCATCCCCTTCCCGAGCCGCGCGGTCCACCCTCGTATCTTTCTGGCCCACCCCCTCGGTTCGTCTCTCCCTTCCACCCACGCCCTAACCTTCATCTTGCCAACTGCGATATGTAAGAGTCTCCAACTTTCTATGCGAGGAGAAAAGTCCTTTCCAAGCAAACTGATTCCAAAAATTCCCTGGCTGCTGGTCTAATTCTCGACGAAATATATGTGGTTACATTAATCCGTTGCTGATTAGAGTCAAGCTCGCGACGAAGACTTCGAACAAGATCTACTAAATATTATGAATTTCCTTTGAACCGAAATAAAATTCTATTTCGTTGCTGTCGACGGTTAATACTTTGTTTACTTGTCCTGTATAAATCGAAGATGAGTATTTCGGGATTTTTAATAAATCAGTTCAGTAACCCGATGGCAATTTCATTCGAAAACTAGGTTGTCTCCAGTAATATCTAACAACTTTCCTAAAATATATTATAATTATTATAAATCTTATTATAAATATTATAAAAAGGAGATAAGTTAACTTTCTTTTAACTAGAGCATAGCCATTAAAAATTCTGGTAATTGAAATGTGAATCTGGTCATAAGAATAAGTATATCTATAGGACTCTGTTGGAGAAATTAACCCTTGTTCGTCTCTTCTTTCTCGAGTTTAATTTGTCTTTCGAAAATAAACAATTTAACCCTTTGCACTCGAAAACCGAATTTTTCTTCCGCCCTGAAATATTTTCATTTTACATGATTTTCTTAATTTGATCGATATAAAACAGATATAATACCTCGTACAATACTTTGAGCAGTTTCTTAAAATTTTCAATACGTTTAGTAATTAATTGAATACAAGTTTAATAATACAACAAATATTTTAAATAATGGTGTAAGAATTATTGGCGGCGTCTCTGAGTCGCCACTCGAGTGCATAGGGTTAAACATCTAACCCAGAAGCAACGTGAAATGTTGCGAACCGAGGGAAGTGTTGAAACAAGTAGGAAACGTCAAAGCCCTTTGCATTCGAATGGCGACTCTGAAGCGCCAGTAAAAATTGCTACACCATTATTCAAAACAGTTTTAATATTATTAAATTTGTCTGTTTTCTATAAATTGTAAAAAGCTCAACTGTGTTACATGAGAAAACTGGTTAAATTTCATGTGCACAATTTAAAAAAGATTACACAGAATAAAAATGATCTGGTTTGAAAGAAATGATTTTGATTTTTTAATTAAAATTGCTTCGAGTGCAAAGGGTTAAAGATGAAAAATATGTACACAAGGCAGAAAGGTGGTTTTCCATGGATTTCCGTGTATCCTAGGCATGCTGGGCCGGTCAGAAGGACGCGAGGCCAGCTGTCGTTCACTTTCACCTATCGAGTTATGGTCGTTTTCCTTTTTTTTCGCCGGTAACGAAGGTGGTACACGTCCTCGGT
This sequence comes from Lasioglossum oenotherae, assembly GCA_028455765.1. Taxonomy (NCBI): domain Eukaryota; kingdom Metazoa; phylum Arthropoda; class Insecta; order Hymenoptera; family Halictidae; genus Lasioglossum; species Lasioglossum oenotherae. The sequence goes on along the minus strand of CM052279.1, from coordinate 28,300,439 downwards.
GCCAAGATTGCGAGTGAATCGATACGAGAGGTGGATGCACGGCGAGAACGAGAGAGGAGAGACACGTGGAGAGAGGGTAGGGGAGGTCGCGAGGGTGGTTTTTGAGGGAGATGTTTCGTTCGTAGGCAGTAGGTTTCCACCACCCCCGGTCGGCCAGAAGTCCCGCAGCATAATCTCCATCCCTCTGGCCCGTCTCTTTCGCATCCCCCTCCCCCTTCTCTCGCTCTATCCCCCTTTCTCCAACCCCCCTCACAACGCACAAGGGGGTGAAACTCGCTCATCCTCTGTTCTATGAACGTGGCCCTCCACCCATCTCCGGTATAAAACCCCCGGTGCCGTGACGTAAATGCCAGAGAAATGGGCTGGAGGGGCTGCGAGAACGTGGCGTGGCCAGTGACGCGTGTGCACGCAGGAAAACTCTTCTTATTTATATGCTCCACGCTGCCATGGCGAATCGATATTTCGCGTGAGTTCGTTCGCCGAAAAAAAAGGAAGGAAGAGGGTCACCCCCGTGTGCCACCGGGCAAGGCCAACGATTTCCTTTTCCGCCCTCGACGAGCGCGCTTTCTTGCTATCACCTACCTTGCTCTCATTGTAGCTGCTCCATCGGTGATGTGTGCTAATTTTTCGTGCCACCTTACGCAATTGTTTAGAGGGGAAACTTTAGCTCAGTGTTTCTTGCCTTCAGCGTATCCCATTTTATTGTTTTTAACATTTTTACAATGATCGATTGAAAGTGAGCAGTGTAAAACAGCGAGATAATTTTAACACCCTTTTAACAGTTTTTGGAAATATTATTACATTGCAAGTAAAGAAAAATCGAACAAGTCGACATTGAAATTTTACACCCTCTATTAGTTCTGTTCGGAACTCTCTTCTCTCGCTGTTATTAATGTGTTTAAAACATCAGATTGAAAAGATAGAAGTTATAGTAAAGTCGTTATCCCCATGTTGTTTTTTTAAATATCTGTCCAGCGATAACTCTAGAATGAATGGACCTATCAGAATGCGCCTCTCTGGATCTTGTAGGGTATACTCCGCTGGTAGTACAATTTCCAACATTTTTCAGATTTTTTTATTGTTAACTGCTATTGTTACAAAGAACTTGTTGATTTAATTTGTCTTCAGCGGCACAGTGGAGTTGAATCGGCTCTCCTCGTCGTCCGAGTTGCGTTTAATCTAGCAGAGTAGAATGTAGAAGTTTAGGAATTCGTCAATGGCATTGAACTATGTTCCGTTTGTCGGATAAAAGATTGAATGCAATCGCGCTCGCACGAAGAAAGGAAGAAAGAAGGACCTCCGACGTCGAGGAGGTGGCTGCGATCGAAAACGGCGTTCAACTAATTTGTTCCGAACAAACGAAGGCACGCGGGCGCGTCGTTGAAACGAGGACTCCTCGAGAGGGAAACAAGATGTCAGACGAGGAAGAGAAATTCTTTCCTGGGTAGCCGGGCGATGCGATGCACGGGAAGCCCCTCGAAGGCGTATCGTGAACGAGACAGCCGATAATTTGTTTTGGGCCTGTTCTTTTTCCCTCTCGCAATAGGGGTAGTACACGCAGAGAAAGAAAGCGAGAGAGAGAGAGGCGAGCGAACTTTGAATTGTTACGGAATCGAGTGTCGCATTCGCTGACTGCCGACAATTTCGAAGTTTTAATTTGAGTTTGAGGATTCATTAGAGACATTATGCTCCGCCCGGCAAACTTCCAAGCAGCCACGCGAACGCCACCCCCTCCCTTCCCCTCTCGTCGGTCGTCTGAAGTCACCCAAAACAGCTCTCTCTCTTCTTCTCTCCGATACTCTCACACCACTCGGAGGGGCACAGATCGAATAATTCCGGAGTCGCGAATCGTGTCCCTTTTTTCCATTATCTAAAAGCAACTTTTTCCTCAATGGCAACGAAAGGGGTCGGCCGACAATAACAGGCGTGATTGTGCGACACAAGGTCCGCTGATGTCCGCGATTCTCTCGGATTTGAGGTCGGTCTGCTCGAACCTCGCGATTTACAAGGTCCCTCGCGAGGCAACATTGTAAAATCAGGAACGCTGTGTTTTCGGGAAATTACTTCGATCCGAGCTCCACAGAGCACGGCTCAGTATGCATTTATAGTGGAGCAGCGAGGTGAGCTATGCGGTGAAAAAAAAGGAAAACAATGAAAATACATATGTACTTTTTCATTAGTTTGTGTCGAAATGTTGTCACGAATGTTGGTTTGTTTTCACCGCGCCGCTAACATCGATGCTCGCCGCTCCATTATAAATGCAGCCTTACAGATATTAATCGAGTATCCTCTCAATCTTCCTTCAGCCAGCAGATCATAACCAAATTCGCTATGCTCACCGCAATATCGCCAGAATTCGTTTGTAAATCTGTCTAAATAATTCTGTTACCTATTTCGGGGAGGCGTGGCACTCGAAGTGAAATGTTTGCGCCTGAAGCCCACAGCATGATCTCCGAATCGAGTACAATCTCAGAACGTGGGTGCAACGTTCCGGCAGGACCAAACAAAACAAGCATGTCCTGGTCCGGTCGCACTCGTCCTCGTTCTATTTAATAATTCAGTAAATAGCGTCTCGGGGCATTGTGGCAACTTTCACTGTTCCGCGGCACGCGTGTACGCATGTTTGTCCGGGGCCCGGTCGGCAAAAAGAGAATGATTACCTCTCAGTCGTGGCTCCTCTGCTCGGCGGTGAACCGCGCGAGTAATTTTCCGCAGGAAATTTACCGCGGTACATCATTACCTGGTGCAGTCTCCCCTGTTCGTGTCTACGTTCACAAAGAACCAGAATGCGACGGAGCAAAGAAAGGAAGAAAGCCCGAAGGGGAGAGAGAGAGAGGGGTTGGCGAGGGCCGACGGGGAGGGAAGGGAAGGGTTTGTACCTCCTCCTCTCCTTTTTTTCTCTGCGTCTCTGCCCTCCGCTTCCCCCGTTTTCCATCTCGCTCGATCGCACCCCTGCGCCCCTCCGCGGCCCCTTCCCGCCGTCCCGCCCCCCCCTTCCTCGCGAAAAGTAAAAGAACGTCGTTAGCCCGCGCATCGCACCGGTTTGCCTTCCATCCTCCCCTCCCCGCGGCCCCCGCAAAAGCCAACGGAGCGGGGAGGGGGTGGTCGGCGATGGGCGTTGGTTGCCGAGGGGTCGACGTCGACTTCCACCCCTCCACACCCCCCCTTCGCCCCACGGTTTCCCCTCAGATAGTCTCCTTTCCCCCGAACCACGTTTCCACGGTCTCATCGTGCAGCTCTCTGCATCGTTCACCCTTTCCACCCTCTCTCGCAGAGCCCCTCCATCCCCCTTCCTCCGTCGTGTTCGGCATAGAGGGTGGCGGAGGGGTGGGATTGTGTATTCCAGATAAACCACCCTCCTCGTCGACGGCGCGCTGCCACGTGTGCGCCGACCATTTTGCTGAAACATAATGTAACTCGGAACGATGTTAAAATATGGCGCGGCCTCGGAATTACACGCACCCCCGCGTGTATTAGAGCCGCGATCCACTCTCTCCAACTCCCTCGCGCACCCTCCGCCACACCCGTGAGACTCGCTCTCTTATCGGCAATGGATTCTGGCAGGTTCACTTCGCGCGATTGAGCAGCAAACAAAATGGAAAGAAAATGAAAAACACCCGCAGACTCGCCCCTTTGTCCAAGAAAATCCGCGCGTTTCGTTCCTTTTTCGCTGCGGGGTTTATGCGATTTTCCGATTTCGGGATCAACCCTTCACCGGACGCGGCGCTTTTGTTTTGTAAACCGTCGTTGAAAAAATACTTTTCTGTTTTGTCAGTGTACTCACGGATGTTGATTTGTTCGGAACTGTAGAAATTATTTACAAATTCAACTGTTTGATAGATCGTACGACGAGTGGAGGTTTGAAAACAAATGTTTAATGTTTTCCGTGCGTTTTTCAAATATCTTTGTATACTTGAAAGCGTCGGAAATTGCTGAAATATTTATTGCTTCTTCTATTTTATCTCCATATGTACATATATCATTTAAAAAATATAATATTTCGTTAAAATAATGGCAGTCTAGTTATTTTGTATCTAGGCGATTCACTCATGTTTCCTCGATGAAAGGTTGCTTTAAAAACCGTTAAAAATACAACTAAAAGTATTGCATTTAATTATGTTCGACACTGCTCATATCAACGAAGGAACGTCACATAAAAATTGCAATAACGAGCAAACGCAGTACGAAGATGTAACGATGCAAAAATATACAATCTCCATTCTGAAGCATTCCTTAATTGTTTAGGGAACCCAACGTCTCCATCCGTGGCGAAACAGAAGAACCGCGCTCTTAAAGAGGAAAGACTTTTAGCAGACCGCGTTGTAGCACCTAGCTCTGTTGTTTCGTGCCGTAGCGACGGAGTTCAAGCTCGTTAATTTCCGATAATTCTGGTTAGAAGGTTCCCAGAGAGGTCACGATTAAATTCTAGCAGCGGCACATGCTCGAAATTACGCTTATCTGCCTCTGTGCGTCTCGCGTGACGCGTCGGAGTGAAAAACCGTGATGGTTGTGATTGAATATTTATAACGAGATCGCGTTACTTTTGCAACGAATCCCGCTCGGGAAACTCGTTCCGCGGGAACTCTATTACAACGTTCCCGTTTATTTATGTACCATTAAAACTTATAGCGGAACTTCTCGTTTCGTACTTTGACCATGTAAAAACTGTCGGAAGTTCATTTTGCGACATTATGAAATTACTTGTCCGGTCTCCCTTCCCCGCAAAATGTCGTGGGTATCCATAGGAACGAGCTTGGAATATATAGAAATCGCTAAAGAAACTTTATTGCACCGACAAATGCCTCGAGCACATTTTCCATTTACTGTTAAATAGTCTAGATAACTTTACAGTCGTTTCGATAAAGCACTTTGCAAGCACACCGATAGACACACTGGATTTTATAAATAATTTCGTGGAAATTTAGTTGCCAGACACTGACCGATTGTTGTTGAGAATTTGTTGTTCGATGTAGATATAGAATTGTTCGCGACACGTCACTCGCGAGCCTCGTCGAATAAGCGGCGAGGGAATGTACCGAGCGGTCAGTCGTTTTGCGAGCTACTGGCCACTCGCAGTTGCATCCACTGCACGAGATGCATTCACGCACACATGGAATCATCTCGTCACATGCTGCACCAACGGGAACGAGGGAATCTGCATGACGGAGCAAACGCTCGCTCGTAATTCGATTTCGCGAATTATTCCCACCGTCCGAACAGCTGCTCCCGGTTTTTCTTTCGAATTTCTCTCCGATTCGCAATCCGCGGAACCCGTCATTTTGAACGCCGTAATCAGCCCTGAATTTTATCCATGGCCCAAAAAATTCGAACGATGCAGTTCTTGTACGTATTATTTTTATTTAAAAGACGAAACGGTACCTTTACACACTTCAACCGCTTTCGTTTGTAGAATTCAGCACTTGAGTCTATAGTTACGAATGCCATGATAATTCTACATATTGCTCGAGAAAAAATGCAGTTTCTGCACGTTCGAAAAATAATTACACATCAAACCAATGAATAGAATTGTTATTAACCCCTTGCGGTATTTTAACGATTCAGACTCGTCATGAAGATTTTCACAAAGTCTAAGAAATATGAATGTTATGCGTTTCTTGTTACATGAAATAAAATTGGATTCATTATTTGTAATCATTATTTGAGCATTAAAATAAATGTAGCCGTACAAAAAATATCAACTGGGGACAAAGACGTTTTAATCACTGTACAGAAAACGATGCGGCAAGGGGTTAATAGACTGCATATTTTAGATAGTCAGAATGAGCAAACGTGAAGTTTAAAATTGTGAGAAGATATTAAATAGATTGTGTACACAATACAAAAAAATTGCAACTGTTGTGAAAGTAAAGCAAATGTTTCAGTGCACCGAGTCACTGACACTTAATGGACTAATGAGTCCACACACAGCGAAAGGGATTGTTTCGGACGATCTACGCGGTAGTTAGATCACTTTTGTTCCTTTGAGATCGCGCAGGAAGTATATCGTATCGCGCGAGGACGATTTTTTTCGACTGAAACGCGTTGTAGTGGCGTAGCAACTAGCAAGCTTCACCCTTTGCTTCTTGTCTGCATAATTTTTTGCGCGACCCACCCCACCCTCCACTCCATGGATCTCCAGGGTCGGAACAAAGAGCTCGAATAAATACAAATAGCACTTTCGAACAACGGCCAACGAGGTCTCCGCCTATCCCGTTGTCTATGAGCGTCCCGTTCTCATTCTTCCATCTTTTTTATTTGCCATTCATTTTCTCTCGCCGATGCGATGCTGCGTGCACGACCCTTCATGGGATTCACCTAGACATTTTTCGAGAGACACAGAGAGAGGAGGAGAGAGAGAGACGAAGAAGGATAGTCGCATGGATCCCCATGGCATAATTGGCTTTCTGCAGGCGTATCGATATTGCATTATGCCTGCTGATTAGCATACTTGCCTCTCTGAAGATCTCTTTCGTCACGCGCATAATCGTCAGGTATGCCCGAGGAAGGGTTCCAGGCGACTTTTTGAACAGGATGCGTGACTTGGCCCTTCTGGAAGCTGCTAGCTAGCTAAAAAGTACGGTTTTGCGAGAATATTTCGAGTTTATAGTGCTGTCTTCTAAAAAAAATTAACGGAATGTAATTAAAATTCCATTTGGAAACTTATGGAATTAGTTGATCTGCCGAGATATATGGAGATATATGCAGTTCAGAGATTTTTAATAGCAATATTTATTGGCTCTGATGCCATTCTTTAAGGTAAATACTCGAATTTTCTTATCGTGGTTGGTATCGATAGTCTCTTACACATTGGAATTTTCATTAATAAATTTATATATCATGGTTTAAAGTAAATATTTGAATTTTCCTGTCGTGGTTTAGTAGATTGCCTCTCGTACATAAACTGAAAAGTTTGTATTTTAAAATGTGGTTAAAATGTTGGACTTTTTTCAGTGGAATTATTTTTTGCGTTAAACACCGGTTTTTAATAGACTGGTTTAAATTCTCCTGCCGTGACTGTCGAGATTGTTAACTTGCTATAAATTACGGGTAAAAAGGAGCGTTTTTAATATACCGTTTTTAATCTCGACAGTTCGTTGGCTGTCGCATTTTGTTATTTTCTTATCGCTTTTGTTTTTTCTTCTCTCGCGTTTATTGTATTTCTCCCTTATGCAAATCAGATGCGGGATTACGATGCCGGGGACGGTTGTGCTTTTGCCAGCCAGGCCTGGTTTTGAATAATTCCGCCAGAACTCAATGTCACGGTGTCACCTGGGTGAATGAAATCCGAACAGCCGTGGGAGAGACCAGAGCGTTTCAAATTATATGCAGCTTGCGATAGAAAACAATATTCTCAACCATCTTTATAATTAAACATTTTGCTTCGGATAATTAATTTCTCGCGAATCTCATTATTAACATCCTTAAGACCTTATGCTAACCCCAACGTATAGTTTTATAACTGCCTGCAGGGAATAATAATAATAAAAAAACAATAAGCGTTTGAAGTGCTCCAAGGAAAATGATAACAATGTCTGTGATTACCTCGGATCGTTGGTTTCTGGGTTAGCAGGTCCGCGGCGCGGTTCTCGTTAGGTGCGAACAATGAGTGTAATTTAATGAATATTAATACGCGTGTTGCTCGGGCGAACGGTGGTGTGCCGGTTATCCCAAGGGTCTTGAAGCGTTTGCCATAGTTTGCCACGGGCATCTCGAGTCTCCCGACCGGAAGTTAATTTCGTACGAATAGGAGAGCTCTCGCCGCTTGTCGAGTGGTTGGCAGAAACGGGGGAGAGAGGGGGGAGGGGTGTTGGGTTGGGTTCTCGGGGTGTTCCGTGTTCGTCAATGAATTTGCGAAAAGTACGGGTATAATACCGGCCGTGTCGTAAAGTTTTCAGCGGGTCGAAGGTCGTGCCCGTGTTTAATTTGAGGTCAATGGTGCTCGAGGGAGACTTAAAACTCGGGCGAAACGATGGGTCTGTTGACCCCCAAGATTTTTTACTCCCCGGGCCGGGTGAAATCGGACCACCCTGTCATTAGCATACAAAAGTCTGGCTCTGCCGTTCGAGAGGCTCGCGCCGTGGTTAACGACAGTCATTACGTGAGGTTGGCAGCTCGTAAACTCTTCTTGCGGCTCCTTTAAATCTCGTTCCTCCCTCGCGACCGCATTTCCGCATTCACCTTGTCCATTTCACGTTGATTCGACGCCGTTATCGCCCGTTGCCACCGTACAACCCCTAACGCGACTCTCTATCATCGCCTAACTGCGGAATGACTCATTCCCGCCAACTATTAGTCGCATATGAAACAAACGAGCCCGACAAGACTTCAGTTTTCCCGCTAATTAATCCGCGACACCGAAAACCACCCCTAATTGTACGTTGACACAATATTCTTAAGATTCTACTATCCTGATGAACTAATTCCTTTCTCCAAAATGAATGGTAAAACAAGGGGTTGAATGATGGGTTAGAATAACTTACGGCTTCGTTGTGACACATACTATATAAATTAGAAGATTGAAAAGAAAGAGAGAGAAGGAGAGAGAGAGAGAGAGAAATGATTGTAACGTGCAATGGTTATTGCGATATACGTCTAATATAATTCTACAAAAAGAATTATTAGAGAAAAATAATTACAATAAATGCAGAAATTCTCTAATGGGATGAACAGAAGACCATTCTCCCTCAGTGACAGCGCATAGAGGCTGTCAGTGGGAGAGAAGTCTCACCAGGAAACGCCAGTATTCTCCAGAAGAAGGAAGACGTCTTTTTTCCTAGTCTGTTCAAATTTTTTGTCTTTGCCGGCTGAAAGGGTTGTGAAGCGAGCAACGGAAGGGGCAAAGGAAGCAAGGAGGAAGTCGAGGGAGACGGAAACAAGAGAAGTAGGAAGCAAGAGAGAGAGAGAGAGCGAGCTAACGATCGCCCGGCTAAGACGTGTGGGAAACTAGCCCTACGGTATGCAAATAGCCGACTGCCTGGAACGAGGAACCGTCTAGGGGCGCAGGGGTGCAAAAAAAAAAAACGCTAACCTTCAGGTTGGCATTGTGCTCGGTCCTTATAATGGACCAGTGGCACCGATCTTATGTAAATCGCCGCTTTGATCAAAGACAAGCCAGTTTCCTTCTTCCTCCTCGGTCGCCCGATCATCTGATGTATTCCATCGATTCGATGCGCTGCTCGCAACTCGGACTTTTCGCCTTATCCCCCTCTTCGACGAGTGTAATTCATCCCCTAATTGGCTCTTCAGATTCGTTGAACTCGAAAACGAAAACTATAGTGTTCGTTGACATGTCCTCATCATTTCGACGCCTCCTCGAGAGAATAGCATACTTTTTTTACCACGGTTTTATTAGCTCGCTTTCTTGTTTGTTTGTTTGTTAATATGAAACTTGACTGTGACCGAAAATATTAAAGAATTGTACTGGTGCCAACGAAAATAGGAATGTTAAGGAATCATGAAAGTTCCAAGGACCGCAGCAAGGCTCAATGAAAGGTCTAAAGAAATTGGAATGATTCTTATCCGAATATTTAAAAAAATCTTTAATGGAGCCCATACATTTTATTTCGAAGGGAGAGGATATTTATTATGTTGGAAAGTAGGATTAGAATGTTTCCTCCTGTTGGTATGACAACTGAACGTCTATGTCGCCTAATCGCTGACGAAGCTCCTCGAGGACGCCTATTTGTATCAGATCGACGTCTTCCGGTGGACAATACTCATCTTCGCTCGACCTGAAGCAACAAAATTGAAACAATTTGTACCCCTCGATGTTTTACGTAATTATCTTCTTACTACCTATTGGTCCATTTACATCAGCCATACTTAACCTTTTTTGTATTACAAACATATGAATAAATAAATAAACACGACTTTTGTGTGGCTATAGCCTAAAATTTTAAGGTTGTCAGACGATTAATTCGGTAATTAATGATTTCGATTGTTCGACGGGATGTATTGTCGGCAATACAGTAGTTTGAAACTTTGGTTTTCGAAGGGTTGATAGCAGAGTCTATTATTTAGCCATGGAAAACGAGGATTCGAATAATCGAGGGGTTGATAAGGCGTAATCCGTGGACGTAACGAGTTTTAGTGATCATTAAGGGGTAAATTTGATTTCCTCGTCGGCGGTTGACTTTTTTCTTTTGTTCGGAGAGTCTGGAAAGCTGCAAGAGAACCTCGGTGCAGTCCAGAGGCGACATCCGGCAGCGTTTTCGCGTCTTCTTCGGAAGCGAGGCGTGCCGGAGCAGAGAGGAGCGGATTGCGAGGGATTGGAAGTGGGCCGAACACGATGAAATCGATTTTTTTTTCTCGCACAGCCGGAATTCCGAACAGCGCTTCCCTAATTTCATCGCGAGATGGCGCCAACTCAACCGTTTACGGCTAGCGTTGCCATTTTCGCCCACGCGATCTTGTTGTTGAACAACATATTCGACATTTTCAATAGCTTATCATGTTTTCTTTTATCTAGTGTCTCTTTGTAGCACTTAACAGACGTTCTAGAGTCTCGATTCAACTATGTTCTCCAAGACTTTGTTAATTTATTTCTTAATTGTTGGTGGCTAATTTATAGTTATCTACGCTGTAAATGTTAATTATATTAAATTGTGAAGAATGTCTGACTTGCGGGAGTTAATAAATGCGATAGAAATCTTTTTGACAATTTATGGACCTTCTAATATTGATTGGCTATACACACTTGCTGCAACAAATTAATAAACAGCAAATTCATGTATGAAAAATGCGAAGAACCGAATACATCGAAGACAGATAAATTATTCCAATGGTTCTCGTTGTGCTCCCACCCAAGCCGGTTTCCCACGGATAGCTTTAAATAAACAAATAGCAATAAATAACAGCAGCCCGGCTCGTGCATTAATATAAACAAGAGTTTCCAGCCTGATAATTAACAGTTCATAAAATTGCGAGCATCGTCATAAAATATTGAGGGGACAGGACATTTTGTGGAAAACGAGATTTAAGTATTTATCTGGAAGAATCCATAAAGGGGACGAATGTTTCCTGCGGAACGAGCTCTCGCCGTGGCTAGCATCCCCCACGCGTAATTCATAAATTACAATTCTTCCGGTGTATGCGGCCGTGTATGGGGATGTTTATTACGGGGTCGCAGAAATTGAGAAACGGATTACCACGTCTCGCCTTAATCATCCGGCCAACTAGAGCGTGGTAGGAAGATAAAGGAGTAATTAGTACCTATCTGTCGCAGGACATCGAAGACCAGAGACATCTGACAACGACCGCCGAAAGCTTGGTCTGTTTGATTTTGTGCACCCCTGAGGAGGCCACCCCTTACCCACATAGAAGGTGGGGCTTGATGGTACCTGAGCCTCCATGAACCCACCCCTCGCCCGGCCCAACCATGCCTCCCTTATAGTCCTCCCTTTTTCTCGATTTTCAACCCCCCTAGCATCTTTGGCCGCGCCATCTGCGACTCTAACCCCGTGCTTCCGAAGGAAATGGAGAAGCCTCCGTTTAACATACATCGAGAACTTTTCTTTCGCTTATTTATGAAGGTTGATCGCCCCGCTATTATCAGTGGACTGCGGACTTTCATGGAAAATGAAACTTTCCTACCATTGATTTCGAGGAACAGGAACCAGGCATTCGTTCATTTTTTAAAATAATTTTGGTAAATTGAAACTGAAATTGTTTTAATTTTTCTACCGTTGTATGGTTCACCTTCTGATTTTCCTCGTCAAGATATAAAATCTAATTACTAGACTGCGGATCTCACTTTTCTCATGAAGAACTAAAACTGTAGTCTAATTACTAGACTGTGAATCTTTATGCAAAATAAAAATATTCTGCATCGATTGTTGGAAGCTGTAGTTAAATAATAAAGTAGTTAAATATTCTTGAATTTTTTACATTTCTCACTGTTTTATATTTTATCCAGTTAATTTTCATCATAAATGCATGAAAATCCGCAGTCTATTAATTACTAGTAATTTTTTATGTTAAAAGACTGCGAATGTGGTGCACTTATAGATTACGGTTTGTTAATTTTAAACAGTGTGCTCTATTAAACGCTTTAAATGATATTGAAGATTATTTCAATAGTTTTTATCTTACCTGGCGATGGTTACAATTGTTGGCGGGCTGGGTAGAGCAGCCAGAAATGCTCTGAAAGTTCCCGTGATCAAACGATCAAGATCTGTACGTGAAGTGACGTGATGGGGCAAGTCGGTGTCATCTCTGGTGCATCCTGCATCGTGTATGATCTTCCAGTCGATGTCTGACTGCTTGCAAACTTTTGTCAACTCGCGGTGTATGAGTTGCACTGCCTCGAATCTGAAAATAGAATATCATTTTATATTATTACACATTTAACATATTTATAAATGATAATGGTGTTGCGTTTGACCAGTTCATTGAGAGATTCGCAACAATTGGTGATTTCAGTGCGGACTTCTATGAATTTATGAAGAAATTACCTGGGAGAAATATAAACCAGTAAAAGATGAGAATGTAATATCGTTTTCAATACAACAAAATTATTAAGGGATGAAATCAGTTTTTATTTTATTCCTGCTTCTCACAATCAATGCAGAACATTTTTATTTTACATAAAGATCCGTAGTCTAGCGATTAAAGTGTTAAAACAAAGCACGTCTATTAGGACACGGAGCTTGCAAAGTGGGCATAAATACGAAAAAACGTGGGAATCGCGGAAGATTTCGCGAAGGTGTTTCACTTTCGAGCAGGGTAACGACGCGACCGGCAAGGTTGCCGCGTAAAATTCGTTAAAGTGTCGTAAATAATGAAGGCAAACAAGGAAAGGGAAAAGGAATAGAGAGGGAAAGGCCGGGGCAATGGAAAGTTTATAATGCGCGGACGATAACACGCGGCTGCAAAAGTTGAGGCATTTCCTGGGGGCACGCGACGAAAGTTAACACGGCCACGAGACCAGTTTCCGGGTGCTCGTAATTTGTACTCCGCTTCCCCCCCGCTCCCCTCTTCTACTATCTCTTTTTCTCGAACTCCTTTTATGCCCTGCGCTCGCCTCCACTTTCACCCTTATCTGATCCCAAGTTTTCCTCGTTTTCTGTGGCTGCAATTCGTCCTGCACCGTGCGCTACGTACACGCTTTCGTTATCAAGGCTACCGAGATTCCGCCCAAAGATTGCCGGTATGTGTGTTAGCGGACTGCTGCGCGACCGTCGAATCGCTTCTGCTGCCTCTACCATCAACTATACCACTTTTGACATCCCTTTCTTTCGATTACTCCCTAGGAAGCCTTTGTAATACAATTTGTCATTGTGTTATTTCACATAGATCTTTATACGAATTTTTATTTGCTTCCTACTCGACAGAAATGGGTATTCAAATTTTACTTGTCGCTTCTCCCACCAATTCTGCATTTCTTGACATTCCTTTCTTTTAATCACCGACCAAAGGGCCTCTAAAATATAAATATATGATTGTACAACATCGATTGGATTATGACGCGAATTTTTACTTGGCTTCTAATTTTTAATAAAAGTTGATTTCTTTTCTAGTTTTAAAAAGATGGACACTGAAAAGAAACTTATTTATTTGGTTCATCCGTCCTCAACCCTTGTAGTTTTTGACGACTCTTTCTTTCAATCACCTTTAAAATATCCTTAACTATAAATGTGTGTCCGTACTGTATTATCATGAATTTTTTTATAAGAATATTCATTTGTTCTTTAAGAGAACATTAATTGTACTTGTTAATTTTTCACTTCCATATTAAGATTGTATATTCAATTTTAATGCAAGTATCTGATGTAGATTGAACGTAATGCGTTGCTTGAATTTTCTTCTTTCCCTTTTTTCTCCGTTTTTCTAGTTAATAGAATTTACTTAAGCGAATAAATAACATAGATTTTTGTACACGGCGACGCGATTGTTTACCGCATCGCGTGTCTGAAATTGATACATTGAAATGCGAGAGCGAAGTCTATCAGGCAACAGCGTAATTATAAATATTCACTAAAACGCGTTGTAGGAAAGTGTTGCCGCTGAACACTTTAGCACGCCACCGTGATTACCGCTCGTTACAGATAATATCCGTTTACGAAAGCAAAAGCCTGCATCACGAATTTCTGAAATTCATGGCTTCATAATGAATACCCTAGCATTATGCCTAATTACGGTCTGCGAATACTTTTCGAACACTGTATTCAATTTCCTCGTAAAATTTCTTTATCGTTTCACCTCGTTTGAGGAATAAGTATCCTTGACCGGCTTCCACAAAGCGATGTAATCGTTGTTCTAATTGAAACACCTACGTCACAAAAACAGAAACATTATTTATTTGTATTTCACCTCGTTTGGGAAATAAATACAGTTACTCGAATTAATATTAATGTTTACTACAGGATGCGAAAAGAAATTTTTTTTGTAATCATTACTTTACTTGAATCATCTACATACGTAACAAGATAAAGCGCTTAACAATATTTATCATGGATTGCAACGATTTCAGAGGCATTGATAATAATAATTAATGGACTACGAACCTCCATGCAAAATAAAAGTGTTGTGAATTAATTGCAAGGTACAGGGGAACTGCATAGACTTTATTCCTGGTTTTCCTAATGTTGATAAGTAGACTGCGGATCTTTATGCGAAGTAAAAATAATCTGCATTGATTGTCAGAAGCAGAAGTAACACAAAAATTGATTTTATCTTATTTAGCTTTTATGTTCTTCAATTTTTCTAACCTTTTGCTGTTTCATATTTCTCCCAACCAATTTTTTCTTAAATACATAAAGGTCCGCAGTCTATTAACACATTACCGACCGGTGATTATTACATAATTTTAAAATATCTGTGCTACGTGGCTCAACACTTTTTAATGGAACCTTGAATAGCAACAGCAATTTTCATTATGACCTAACCAGTCACCCTCAATAACGTCATCTAATAGTTTTATTTACGATTGCAATGTAAAAAAAAATTTCTATGCTTTCTTTTGACACAGCACAATTATTGAAAATTCTATTAATAGGCTTTCCGTAGATAAAGTGTTAGCAAGTTACAAATAACTTCAGCTAACTCTGAAATTCTTGTGGTAATTTCAGTGATTCATGTTCCGCCATTCCGTTTCTGTCCAGTTGTTAAATTCAATTTGAAGGATTTGCAACGTGTCTTCAGAGATACCATAAAATTAACATTTCAATTTCTGTGGAAGTTAGCTCCGAAATCGTGTGTTTACCCAGTCATGTCTAAGAAAAGGATTCTCTCATCGTCGGAACCACTAAGATAGAATCAGTCGAATGTTAGACAATTAAAAATCATGTTTTATGCCCAGTCACGTCCGAAAAAGGATTCTCTCATGGTTGGGTAAAACGCGAGGAACCACTAAGATAAAGTCGATGGCGTAAAATCGTCGGTGATACCGGGTCGAATTGTTAAACAATTACGGTACAAGGAGGACAGGCAGACGAACATAATTGACTCCGGTGTCTTTCCTGCGAGGACCAGCTGCGTGTCTAAGTAGAAGCGATGCGCCCGTTCGCTAACGCGTTAACTGTTCATCGGAGAAGACCATCATTGGCTCTCGCCCACTTTTTCCTCGCTAAATATTAATTATTCCCTCAGCGGGTACACCTGCCCTCACCCTCGGGGCCGGACATACCTATACATGCTCGTGTACATGTATCACGGCTCATGATTCTCGCCGCAGATTATCCTAACAGTTGTGTAACGAAGTCGGTAACGATCGGTCTCTCGAGGATACGGAACCAGCCGTGTACAGTACTTTACTACCAGCGAGCCGCCCAGAAAATCCTGGAAAATACCCGCTGGCTCGAAGTTCATTATTAATAGTTAATGTTAATCGCAGCTTATCCGATCTGCGACGAAAATTACGCGTTCCTTAACTATCGCGCGGTCAAGTAACAGCACCAGAAGCTTGGCGACAATTAATATTGCCATCTTTAGGCAAGATGGATATTGTGATTATTATTTTTATTATGCCATGCAGTTAAATGTAAAATGATAGCTCGTTAGTTTCATTTTGTTAGCCGAATAACTGTACAACGAAGTCAGCAAAACTAATATTACCTTCTTTCGACACGAATCTGCGGCATGATCTTGCTTTAGATACGAAGTTTAACGTTCTTGTTATGTAAAGAAATAGGCACTGTTACCGCATATGCATTGTCTCGATTCTGATCTCTATGTGAATAATAAAGCGATCGATAAAGTCGAGATCAGAAATATTCATTCATTTACATTAACATTTATACAGCAAATAATGCAGTTTCGGAAGGTCTGGATTAATTAAACGATAACGTTTAGCAATTTTGGGGTTTCCACAGACAGTGAACAGGGTGCATTTATCCACCGCCCACATGACGGGCTAACCCAATCGAATCATTCTCGCGTACCCAACAATCCCAACTGCATTCGCCACGAAGTTTCGTCTAGTTCTTCCCAGTACATTTTTTCCCAATATTTATTTCGAAAAGCAGATGTCACAGTGGAGTCTCTCGAACGCTTTCACGGTTGCACCTCTCTATCTGTATGATCATATTTTCTGACGTGCAACCGGTTCGACCCCGTCAGTTTTTTTTCTACTTAACACGTTTCGCGAACGGTAACAGGAAGAGAGGGAGAGAGACAAAGAGGGAGAGGGGGCAGGGGGATAAAGAGAAGGCGAAGGAAAGATGAAGAGGATAACGAGGAAGGAAGGGAGATACGAGCGTTGGTCCACGCTGCCACGTCGAATGAGTTAACGGACAATGGCGGTCCACGTTAAAAAAATAAAGGAAAGAGGGATGAAGAGCGAGGGAAGGGAGCCCTCATTACGAGGGGCGCCCCCGGTGTATTTGTCGATAAGGGGGCCTATATGCAAATGATCGTCCCTCGCCCGGCCGACGGAAGAAAAACTTTGCCTCTCTGTCTCTCTTCTCTCTCTCTCTCTCTCTCTCTCTCGCTCTATTTCCCTCGGTGCACGAATAATGCTCTCTGACGGTGTACCAAAGTAGAAAAAAAGGGGGTATAATGTATCGTAATCAGATGATCAATTATTAAGAGCGCGGTAAAAAAACAACGAGGGTTGACATACGACTGACAGGACAGGAACGTATCCGGATACGAGGGGACCTTTTCCTCTCCTCTCTTTTTCTCTCTATCTATCTTTCTCTTTCTCGCTGTTCTGTAACGAGCTTCCACGAACGTAATCGATACTCCGAACGATATTAGAATATTCGCCGAGCGAATATGTCTCCTTCCAGAGGAAAAGCGAAATGAGATTCTCGTTTTGGTCGAATATTCGTCTGGGATTCGTATAGAAAATGCGAACCTCGGTTGGAAAATATTTCCTAGGTATAATAGTATTTGCAAAACAGAATACGAGACTGCGGATATTTATGCATTTATGACGTCTGTGAATTTTTTAAGTGTAAGACGACGCATATATGTATTATATAGAAAATCGATAGTTTCCTTTTCTCTTTTGCAGCAGAAACGTTATAGTCCACAAAAATTCTTCTTCCCCATTCTAATTCTTCTTAAATAATCTAGGAAAATAGGAACTTGTACAATAATTGTCTAATAATGAACCCCCGAAAATTTCAACCCCATTAGCCGCGGTAAGAATTTTCTAACTTCGGAACAAATGAATATACAACAATGTGTCATTCGTTTTTAATAGCAGTGAAGTGTCCTTTAATTTTCCAGGTATACATATATGTATGTATATAATTTAGTATCACAAAATATAGATAAAAAATTATAATCGATTACTAGCGAACATTGTTGATTAATTTAAGTGATTAATTCGAGCATTTGCGTGCGTAAATGGGGGTGTTGAAAACGATTCGATATCTATCAACTTTGTAATCGATATTAATTTGTTAAAATAGTTCAAATCCTCTAGATCAAGAGAAAAAAAGATTCATCTCGATCGTTCATACAGTTCCCGACATAAAAATTCCTGAATACAGCGAAATTTCAGTAAAACTGCGACATTTACGAAAAAAAATTTAAACTATTAATTTGAACTTTTAACAAAGACTAACGAAAATAGAAATTTGCATAAGAAAGCTGAACCGAAACGAAGTGAAAAGAGAAATGTTTGAGACTATCGAAAATGACAAGAAGCGCATGAACAAACTCGGGAAAACCCGTTCGGAACATTGTTTAGCGATCCTGCATAGTAAATGTATCGTTTCCTTCGACCGCGCGGCCGCATAATAAATGTATCGCTTTCTTGGCCTCTCCTGCATAGCTGAGCAAACTTTTCAGGCCTGTGTATCGAGCGCACGTTAGGACAATACCCTGGTATCGAGTTACCAATTTTTAATGGATGTGGATCTAGCTGCGATCACGCGTGTGATCGTCGAGGTAAAAACTGGTTGCGGCTATTTAATACAAGCGTCCGTTACGCATTCGGCTGTGCTCGTAATTATAATAACCATATGGAGATTGCTATGAAGCATTCGTTCCGACGTCTGTCAAGGGGGTGAGCTGAAAAGATTTTTTCTTCATTTTTCTCTGCACGATATAACACTGTTCTTAAAAAAAAAATGAGAACTTATACACGCAGCAATTGAGGACTGCTCCCTTAATTCCACAGATTCTTTTACGAATGAGAATTAACGATATTTTCATTTTATTTTTATCGCAAACAATTTTTTCTATTTTTAGTCGATGAATGGAAATCTTCTTTGGCTTTGTTTAAAATTTACAGCCGCGATTCAAATAAATCTTGAAAAAGGTCCAAACTAGGATCGAAACGTTGATTTTGTTTGACAATTAGCAATGTTCCTTTATAGTTCGTAATAAACGATCGAACCGTTGCGCCGAAAACATTAAAAAATTTTAAAATATGGATTTGTGAATCTGTGATTGTGGAGTTTTAGCTATAACTCGGCGAATGGTTATCGATATTAGCTATTGGAAAGTGAAAAGGAGAGGCGTTATAGTGAATGTACCTGACTTGCGGCACGTGCCACTGAAAACAGGATAATTTGCTGCATACTCGCAGGTAGCACGAGCATATTTGGGGTGGCAGCAGGTATACGACTATATATCGAGGCGGTTCTGAAGGGTGGCTTTGCCAATCAATAGATATTCATCCCCATCGAACCATCGACACTATTGTCGATACACGGTGCATTCAGCTGCACCGAGGGACGCGCAGGTTGTGCTTTGATGCACCGTGCACTTCGAGCCGAAGAGATCATCGACTGCAGGTTCCTTCTGGTGCCCCTTTCGATTATTCGTAATTTTCACACTGAATACACACCTTTCAAGCACAACCAACAATTCATTCCATCACAAATACCATCCGCATTGCTGACGATAATCGACTCTTAAAAAATTAACAAAATTTCTCCGACTTTATTACAAGCTTGAATATTTCTTTTTATTTTGTTGGTACCTCCTGAACAGAAGCACATTTCTTCAACTGCACAATGGTACTCTGGGGTGTCTGAAGAAAAAATTGTCGATCCATTAGGATGGAGAAAGCTGCGAGTCCAGAGCATAAATTTGGAGCGCCGGAAAAGTCTTCCGTATTCAATAATCAGCGGAAGGAACGAGGGTCGAGTTACAGGGAGAAGAAAACAAGAAGAAAGGGGCGCATATATCAAAACGAAACGGCTCTTTCGAATTTCTAATGAAGTGTGTGAACTTCCAACCCGTTTTCTAGGCGTAACCTAATTAAAGTACCGAACGCGTATGCAAATTTTCGCTCAGCGGGACACAGCCTCCCTTCTCTACGCATTTTGCCCTCGTGGCTCCGCTTTCAGACGGCGCGGCGGCGCGGAGATCTGTTCGTGCGACGATTTTTTACGGAGCGTATTCTCAGTTGTTGCCGGGATCGGTCGTTAATTAATTAATTTTATGGGGAAGGGTTCCCGGCGAATTCCGTTGCCGGATTGAAACGTTCGACCGGTACCAATTAAACGGAGGGAATTTCAATCGCTTAGCTTCTCGGTCGGATCAACGACGTTAAAAAGGTGTACGGCTATGCAATTTATTAGCCTGGCCATTATTCTTTTTATGTACCGTGCTGTCCTCGTCTCGACGTGTTGGAAAATGTTGCTGGCAACAATAGCTTGAAACGAAGTTATTAAAGTAGAAGGCAGCGCGAAAAATATAAAAAGATTAACCACAATGCATATTTTGCAGGCTAAAGCATACTTTAGTAATGTTTAAAATTTACTGTTAATCGATCATGTAATCAGTTTTATTGATTCAAGGACTTAGGTATCGATAGAAACAAAATTGTAAATCACTGCGATCGAGGAGAAAGTTTTGTAATCTACAGTGTATGGGGTTAGTAAAATTTGTTGGTTGTTTTCAAGGGGTGAGATAGTTAGCAAAGTATAAAATATGTCGTGAGAATCGTGTCGCCGTCGTGCAGGAATATTTAAAAGCGTGTAACATAATACGCCGCTGGTATTTTCGCGAGCATTTGCATGTGGCCAGCCCCTACTAATTATAAATTTCATGCGGTAACCGTGTAAGGGTTGCGCGTCTTCGATCCTGCCGAAACGAACAACGCGATCCGGATGTGCCTGAAATCAGGACCGTATGCAAATCGTGTATCCTGCGCGATGCCATCAGCTGTCTTAACCTATTCCAAGACACGATCGCGCTGGAAACAAGGTGGATCAGCCTCCTGGAATAATCCCACGCTATCCCCACCTGGAGAACCCGTTTCCTTTAGGTGGGGAGCAAATTCCGGCACACTAGCATCAACATCGAACACCCAAAAATATTAAAATCAATCCTGTGAAATATTTTATACAACTTTCAATTTTAATGTTCCTGATCCAGACCCAGTTAAACATATTTTTATTTTTCAGGAGGCTTTCCAACGAAATTTAAAGTCGAAATACGAAAGTCTATTGTCTTTCGCGCATTGAGCTTCGACTAAAGCAACAAAACTCACAAGGCGCAGCTCCATAACTTCACTAATGACCATGATTATTCGAAATACAAGAGGGCATTGTCTTCATTGCGTCGTTCTTCGATTGATACTGATGATCGCAGCTGCGCCAGTCGGAGATTAAACTCGGTGATTAATATATTTAATCATTTTAGCGACAATGTGAAAGTCACGTTTCCGCGACCTTTGATTCGGCGCAGAAGTTTCGGAGAAGGGGGCACCGTTTAAGTCGTAGAATTCCGTAGCGCGGCGTCTTAATTGCGGTCGCAATCGACAATTTGTACGGGAACGGCTTAACGAACTTTTCCTTTGTCACTGGGCTCTATCGATTCCGGGTGAATGCCGAGTCGCCCCCTGATACGGGCCAGAGGGAGGACGGCGGCCGGGTAGTAATAATTTTTTAAGAACTCTCGACTTCTTTCAACGTCCCCGTCCTGGGGTGCATTTCCGCGGTCGTGATTCGTACAAATTGTAATTTAACAGTGACGAGAGAGAAAGACTAGAAGCAGAGAGAGAGAGAGAGAGAGAGAGAGAGAGAGAGAGGGAGAGGGTGGGTCGGTCGTTTTGCTCCTCGTGGAATTTTATCGAGAGACGTAATCCCGAGGAGGTGGGAGGCGCAGGGTCGTTTAATAACGTAATTAGCTCGGAGGATCTGGAATTTCTGCGGCAGATCGGGAATAAATTAATGCAATTATCCTTGATCGAGGGCGGGCGCGACTGGACGAAAGGGGTGGAGGCTCCAACTTCGAACCCTGTTCTCCGACTCCGGTCCCGTTGCCCCCCCCCCCTCCCCCATCCCCCTATCGCCATCTCGCAACGCGACAGGCACGATTTGGTCTTTCCTGTACTCATTGTCGGCTCTCGGTCTTTCCCGGCGAACAGCTAAAAGCTACCTCGGTTTTGGTCCTCGAGGAATGCTTATTAACATCTCTTATCGATTCGTCTCACCCAATTAACTTGCTTCTCTTATTTTCCTTTCTTTTTTCTTCTCCTTTCTCTCCGCGTGCTCGCAGCATCCTCCAGCCAGCGCCAAATGAATACCAGCCCCGCGGGTGGTTCTCTTTTAATATGCTAAACATCTCGCCGTTCGCCCCTCCGGGGGAAACGCTCCTAAACGCTCTCTGACCACCGATTAATAGTTGCCTTCGTTTTTGGTAACCCCGGGTGAGGTGTCACGGGCAATTATTCGCTCAGCGATACGCCGCGCGGCGGAGAGAGCCGGGGACTCTGTGGCAAAAAGTTTGCAACTCTTGAACGCGAGCGAGTATAAACGAATGGTTCTCTGGTTTTTAGCGAGAGCGAAGCGTTCTCGAATTTCCGAGCTGAACAAAGTAGCATGGAATATGCCTAGATGCAAAATTATAAACGATTGTTAGCGAATATTGTTGCAAGCGCGAGCTTCCACAGGTGTAACTGGGGACGGTGAAAAGAATTCGATATCTGTCGACGTTCGGAACAATATTAAATCGATGAAATAGGCTGAAATTTCTAGATTAAAAGGAAGGAAGGATCAACTCGTTCTGAATATTATTGATGTAAAAAGAAATATTATAAATGAACGAATGCACTAGCTGATGCAACATATTGCCAAGTAAAGTATTTCTGTTTTACAGAGGTTAGTTGAATAAATTCATTTTTCTGTCCTCAAATCCAAAATAGAATGCGCGTTATGGAAAAAGATATACGATCCCCATTACTAAGGATAGTCGACGACGTTTATTTCCGTTGACCCTGATCTATGGACACCGATCTGAACGCAGGGCTGCGATCTGTAGTGGATCACAGAGGCCGGCGACGTGATCCCGCACGAATTAACCGCTCCTATATGAAAAACGACGCTTAACACGCACGACTATGCTCGTCACGAACAGAAGAAAAATAAAAAAAATACGTAGGAGAGAATGGAGAGAGTCTCGCATTATTTGGGCGAAGAAGGGTCGCGCCTTTCGTTCTCCTTTTGTACATGTAGCATTATACGAGTTAGATTCTCAGGCACGAATCTGTGTTAACATGCAAATGCAATAACAAGAGTGCAGGGACGTAGCTGATTTCCCGATGCACCCCAACAGTCTAATCAAGTCAGGGTAACGACGCTTGTAACGTGCTAATGGCTCCGGTAAAGTCAATATCCGGGTTTTTAATGTTCAATCTTCGATCTAATACGACCTGACCGGGTAAACTTATTGTCCATTCTAGATCGTGTAAAGTTTATATAATTTCTACTTAAAAATACCGCAAGACGAACTATGTACTCTCTTTTATAATTCTTCATTGCGGGGTGGTGTACCACAATTTTATAGAGTGAAATGTAACTATAATTTTATAGCAAGGTAGATAATATCTTAATGACATTAAAGAGTGAATATTTAATTTCAAAGTATCATTGTTATAAAAAGCAGTGATTAGCTAGTATTAATTCCTTCTACACACTTAGTGGGATTTTTATTTTATTTTTACCATTGAGCGGTTCCTGGTCGATCAATATATTGCACAATAATATTGCACAATAATATTGCACAATAATATTGCTGGCTCACCCACTCGAGACAATATTATTGCCCAATAAGTTAGTGCACGACTGATGACACTGCAGTTAATACGTGGAATAAAAGGGAAGCAAGTTGTGTGGCCATTGCATTAGTTACAGCTTTAAAAAAGAAAGAGAAAAAAAGCGCAGATGGATGAAGGAATGGTTTGAAAAACGAAATGAGTACACTCATGAAAATTTCTTAAGTGATCTAAAAATAAGTGAACCAACTGATTTTCGAAACTTTCTGCGACTGGATGGTACATTATTGATGAACTTTTGAGAATGGTCTTTACATTTTCAAAGCAGATGTTCGTATTGTTCATTTTGTTTTTATCCCGTTGCTATACTCTTTACTCTTGATATTCCATAAAGTAGCTAAGCTCTGAAACGCTTCGATACATTCTAAAATGAATTTTCTTTCTTCCTCTTTTTTCTTCGTAGCCATGCTTGAAAATTCAATGTTCACTTTGCGACTGTGAAGATAGAACTGAGCTTTACGAGATTGTACAATAAAAATCAAACTCTTTTTGATTGACTCAATGTATTCTGCGCAATCTTTCAATTTGATTCACAGACGATCAATATTATTGTACAACATCAGTTATTACTTATAAAATGATCCATGAAAATGGGAATTTGCATATAGATTAACCGATGATCGAAACTGTAAAAGAGAAAAGAACAAGGTGAAACGAGCTACGTTAATGTTCACTAGAAATTGTATGTGTTTCACGGTGTTGATAAAAAACCTGAAGATTGTGAATATTAAAGCTCGGAAATGGCTCGCACAGTTTAGCCCAGTCAGAAGAGGGTTAATTGTATGAAACAGGATCAATGAGAAGGAGCAGACTGCAGAAATTAAACGAATCTCCGGCAGATGTGCCACCGGAGCATGGTCCTGTAGGAGAGGAGCCCTCAAGGTAGCTGTGCAAAGGGCCCATTACGCGAACCGGCTCCGGAACAAGAAAAAACGACACATTGTGATGGGATGTATGCGCAAAGGGTCGCACTGTGGGACTAGAACAAAGCGCCGCGATAAAAACTGGGCATGAATCCGAGGGCCTGGTTGCTCGAGACGTCGGAGTAGGAGGAGGGGATAACGGGGGCCAGTGGGGGCCCTATGCTTTCAAACCTGCTCCAATAGTTTCAGTCATCCGCGCGTATTCGGGCCCGCGTTTCCACTCGTCCTTCGCCTCTTTCAATCCGCAAATTCTTCTTTCAAATATTTCGCTACCACTTATCGGCTCAATCATGATCGCGTCTCTTACGGTCACGACAGGTGCGGGTGTGCGAGATACAACTACGATATTTAGCAAAGTTTCGGGCAATTTTTAGTGTAGTTTAGCTCCATGGAAATTCAGAAATTTATTAATTTCTCTTGTAAGTCGGCGCTTGAATTTCCATGCTTTGTTCCGAGTGTAATAAGTTCTCCTATGAGTATTGCGAATTCTCTTTCGTATTTTTGGAAGGAAACATACATACTTGCGTTAGCACGATGGAAATCCAGTGGAGGTGATGAGTTTTCTTTTGGAAAATGTAAAAGACAATTCGCGTTACTTGTGGAATGACTTGGTACATAGTCGACAGCCTGATTTTACGGAATCAGTTGCAAGTAGAAATTGCATAAAAGTGAAATTTTCCCTTTTAATCATTTCACGAATGAATTCTTCTGAAAATTCACAGTTTGGTATTTCACCAATTCACTTTTATCATAAATGCATAGAAATCGCAGTTCACTGATTATAATACTGGAATTGAATTGAACCCTTAGCAAAAATCGCTATGCCATTATTTAAAATATTGTTTACATTACTATATATGTTGGTATCAAATCAATTACTAAACAGTTAAGTACTGTACGAGGTATTATATCAATTTCATATCCACCAAATTTAAAAAATCGTAGAGAATGGAATATTTTAGGTCGGAAGAAATGTTTAATTTTAGAGTTAAAATAGCTCCGAGTAAAGTTATCATCATTTTTCGAACTGTTTTATGAGAACACAGGATTGCAGTAAAATTACGAATATGTTATTACAGCCTCACTGGCATAGTGAGGATGCTAGAGCCGTTTTAATTCATTCGCAGGGACCTCGTAGTGACAAAAGATTTTTTGCGCGGTCGGAGCCGACGTGTGGATTCATAGCAATTTACAAAAACAGGAACCGGAAAGGAAGCAGGATCCGTGGGATCCCGAGAGGCGGGAACCGGTATAATGTCATCCCCTCTCGTTCGATTCGTCCGCGTCCGATCCAATTGTAGTTCCATCTTGGATACCAGCAACCAGTTTTCAAGCAACTCGCATTCGCCTAACTCGTTCTCGGCGAACAAACAACAAGAGCACGTGACACCACGGTAAATAAACCAGTGCGAGAAATTCCAAGGAGCATCGCGTATCCTTCGACGAGAGAAAATGTGAAATGAACAGTGACAACAGTACAGCATTGTAATCAAAAGTGAGAATATCAAACTGCAAAGGAAGTTTCAATCGATGTTTATGGCGAAGCTGGTGCGTTCGAATAGTTTGACGTTCAGTGGGGGTGTTTCGATAAGATGGCCGCTGCGGCCGCACTGTGGGGATGTGGAGCATTAGGGCATTTCGGGGTATACACCCCTGCTGTGGGGTGGCTGACTTTCCAAGATGGACGGGGGAGACATTTTCGAAAAGAAATCGAACAGTTCGTGAAATGTTGGATCTAGAAATTCAACCCTTAAGTATTACAGACATTGAATCTTACAGAATCACTATAGAAGGTCTTCCGGGCCGCTAATATTTATTGCGTTATTATTAGACTGGAGATCTTTATCCGAAATAAAAATTTTCTACATAAATTGCACGAGACAATAACCAGACAGAAATGTGTTTCTTATTTTAAAAATGGCAACAAAGATTATTGACATTTTTAAATTCTTTTCACGCTCATTGTCTAGTTATTACATACATACACGTGACAAATAAAATTGCAATTCAATTATTCCTACTTTATATGTTGCTAATAAAGAGTTCTAAACGAAATTGAAAAATAGAAATTCTGAGACACAGATGAATGGAAATTGCGAGTGATCCTACACATGGTCTTAATCTATAGTACACAAAGGTTAATATTTGTATCAGCAATTAGAAAAACTGGTTTTACTACGTTAGAAAACAAATCAATTCACGCTGGAGCTACCGGATCTCTTGAATCGATTGATCTCGAATTTTTTTGTTCCGCGGTTATCAAGATTGAGAAGATCCTTTGTAGGAAATTACGAATTTTGATTCAGTCGAGCGTACGAGGGTAATTAAGTGGGACACGCTGTACACGACAGCTGGATACCTTGCCCCGAATCGACCGCAAACTCGCGTGGAAGTATCGTTCGCAGCGTGAAAACGCTGTCGATATTAAATACGCGAGTTACACGCGAGAGTTTCAAGTCTACCTGGTTAGCCGGGTTTTCATCCCCCGCGATATAGAGGGTGTAGGAGGGTGTAGGAGGCGTCTCTGGAGAAAGAAGAGCTAAAAAAGAAGAAGAGAGTAGGTAGGGCCGCGTATGGATTTGCTTGGGGCCGTTTTAAGGGAGAGAGGTTAGACCAGGGCGGTTTGAAAATGATGAAAAAGCTTCTTGCGTCACTGTCAGCCTCTGTCGTCCCTCTCGCCCCTCCCGTCCCTGCCCTCACCCTCGTCACCTACAGAAGAACCTACACCCTCGTCCCTATCCATCTTAATATTATTATTTCATTCCGCGAGCCTGTTTTTTAGAGGCTCTCATCTTTTCTCCGCCGTCTTTCTCTCTTTCTCTCGCTTTATTTTTCCTGATCTAATCGCACGAATACGACCTCCGGGTTTACTCCACGGTGGAAGCCCACCTTCTACCCCCGCGTTCACCCCCTCGGCACCGATCTACCCCCGGTCAGGGGACACCCTCCACCTTCCGGAGCACCATCACTTACGGATCAATAGGGTATGGAAGATAAACGCATCTAGAGGGGATTCAGAGGGGCTGTCGGTCGAAAGCAGGAGAAAGAGGAAACGCAAATGGCATCCGAGGCAGACTGCCGGCCTCTCGTCAACAACCTGCAGGAATTGTGCTGTTGTTGCTGCGTCGAGACTCGTGATTTTTACCGCCACTCTGTATACCGTCCTCGACGTCTTAGCTGCCCTGTTTAGAGGCTCTTCGATGACTACGCTTAACAATTCCGAAAGAAATCCTTACAGTGGGTGTACAAAGTATTCTTACACCTTTTAAAAACCAATAACTTTTTTATAATTGTACCAAACAACCTGATTTTTTATAATCAATTAGAAGCATTGGTTTATGAAAATTGCTGAACTGGTTTTCTTTGGCTGAACGCATCGAAACTATTGTCTTCTGGGTTTGGGCGCTCTTTTCATTGTATTTTTATGTCGATATGTCAACCGTGTTCATTTTTGTTAGGACCTGCAAGGTTCGAGAAGCATCTTTCCTATTTTAGTTTCATTAAATTAATTCTCTCAACTTGGTGGTATTTCATGGGTGCTGGTTTTTGTTACTAAACATATCGTAGAAAATGTCAGATTTATCAGAGGAATGATATCAAAATGCATGTCGCTCGGTGGCTCGACGTACATGATTTTCGCTGGTTATAGTGATTCGTTGTTGGCCAGACGGCGATCGCCGCGACGTTTCATTTCGAGGACGCATAAATAGCCAGCAGCCAGGAACAGAAAACATTTGCGAGCAGCTTTTCCGTCTTTATCTTTTTCTTCTGGTTCCTCCGTGGCTGCTCCTCTGTCTCCTTCGAGGGTCCTCTTTCTACCCTTGTCCCGGTTTTCTTGCCCAGAGGGTGCTAGAGCCAGAGGTGGGCGAAACTTTCGAACGAATTTGCATGTCGCTCTCCTAACGATTTCCTCCTTCGAGGAGAGAACTCGGCCCTCCATCCTCTCTCCATTCATCGATAAAAGAAATGACGTTGAATAAGGTCTCCCTTCGGTTCGGCGCGAGATACTCGCGATAACGCCCGCGAGATTCGTCTCAAATATATTTTAGGGAGCTCATCTTGATATGGAGATTGGTCTCCTTCGGCTTCGAGTCCCGAGAATATCAATACTATTTACGGGAACGTAACCCGGCAGGGGTTTCCGAATGATGCCAGAAATCTGCGCGCAACAGTTCACTGCTCCTGGAGAAATTAATAATTCTTCGCTGAGAATCGAGTATAATTATTTCATATTGAACACGAGAGGCTTTTCAATAATACTTTGATAAACTTATACATTGATTATTCTAGCTCTTATAAATTGTTCTAGGAATTGAGGAATACGACTGTTTTTGTAAATTGTACTACCTGCCGAATTTCAGAAAAATTGTTTACGAGTATAGAATGACTGATAAAAGACTCGTGCAAGGCATTGAAATGTAGAAGCATTGAAATTTGAATTAGAGTAGTGCATTCTTGAGTGTTTTGGACCGATCTAAAAATTTAACTCCCCAGATTTTAATATTCCTTGCTCTCCGAGGTATTCAGGAAATCCCCGGCCGAAGACAAAGAGATTTTTCTTCTTTGATCTTCAGTACACTGGCAGCGGAACATTCGAGAGGAGAGCTTTGAGCCAACTTTGGAGTCCAATCGTGTCCTAGACTTTCCAATATACGGAGTAACTTAAGCCGTGTCTGCACTGTCTCGGTTTAAATCCCATAGTTTCGTTTTGTGGCCCCATTCGATCACATGTTGACCCGTTGCATAGACTTCAAAATATATTTTTTCTATCATTAACGAAAAAATTTTTAACAAAATATACGAGGTGGAGCCAATGCGCAGTTATTGTTTACATTTTTATTTGTTCGGATATCTTGCACAGTTCTCGAAAAAAACACTTCCGAAGTTCGATATTCGTAATCCTGGTAACTTAATTCTTTCGTGATGAGGTTGTCAGAAAATATTTTTGTCTAACCTTAACCAATGACCTAAAATTTTGAAAAAAATATGTGGAGTAGAGTTACTGTGCTTGTATTACCTGCTTTTCGAGTTGTTCAAACATCTTACGTAGTTGTCGCAAAAAAACCCTCGCAAAGTCAGGTATTTTTAATTACTTTTTAACTCTTGCATTATAAGGTGGTCAAAAATTATTTTTTCTAACCTCGGCAAGCACCCAAAAATTTTGCGAAAATTGCAGGAGATAGAGACAACGTGCAGCAGAATCTCTCGAGCGGTAACCGAGGAAATCGAAGTTTCCGAATCATTTATCCGGGCGTCTATACATTTTGCAGAGGCTCGGCGCGGCCCGCGAGAATTAATGAGAACGTGACCATAAAGTACTCCCGCAGGAAGGATAGAGAAGCGTCGGCCGAGCTGTTTATAGACAGCAAATTCTCGTGGTATCCAATTATTTTGATATCCCTCGCCATAAATCTGCGGGACACGCGAGATAACGCGGTTTCGGCTCGGTTCCCGGCATAAACGGCGCCTCGTTTTTCAAGCTTCGTGAATTTTTATCGTATCGCGACGCTTCCGACCGCGCGTGCCATATTTCCCCGGCCACCCGATAGATTTTCGGCCGTGCAAAAATACTGTCGTGTAAGATAAAATAAAAGCGAAAACGAAAATCGGAGAAAGAGAGGGATACCATACCGCTCGGTTTCGGATCACCGCAAAACCCTCCCACCGACTTCCTCCTGGTTTTCTCTCTATTTTCTATCCGATATTTCAATCTCTCTCTCTCTCTCTCTCTCTCTCTCTCTTGTTCTATCATGGCTATACTTTCTCTCTCTCTCTCTCTCTCTCTCTCTCTCTCTGTGTGTGTGTGTTCCCCTCTCTTTTTTTCAATCGCCGGCACGCCGTCGGTATGAGGGTGGATGGCAATATTCGAAGCGAATCGAGCCAAGCCCGCTTAATATCAGCAGATCGAGGCACAAATGAATATTCATTAAACACATTTTTCCGATTTTAATTACATCCCCTAAGCGGATCTGGCCTGGGCTTACGCAGCGGTTCCCTGCCTCTCCTCTTCACCATTTTTCTACTATTCCAGGGCCCCGTCTCTCTCTCTCTTCTCTCCCATTTCTCCGCTTTCCCTTTCGACCCATAGTCTCTCTTATTCTCTCTATTTCTCTGTCCTTCTCTCTTCTCTCTCATTTCTCGCTCTCTTCACATCGCGGCGCCCGCTTTTTAATGAAATCCACCGCGGCCCAGGAACAACGAATGCCATTATTAATATCACCAGTCTTATCTCTCGGCGCAATAAAGAATTACTTTGTTATTAATTTCGATGTTCCCCCCTACCCAACCTGGAGCTAACCGAAGCCCTCTAGAGTTCTTCGCCGCTGTTTCGTGTTCCCGAATCGAATGAAATTGCTATAGCCGGCGCATCGAACCGGAGGTACCTCGTCGAAGGGTGTCCGGAGACTTCCGGTCGAGATGCTCGCCGATTTAATTTGGCAAAAAACGAAAGAGACACCGATGATCGGCAGCGACGCGGAAACGCACGGTTTTGTCTCCCGTTTGATGTCTTCGACCGGCTAAGCAAATTTCACCCGTCGCTTGATGCACTGCCAGCACCAACTTTCGATCCCTCGCTTTCTTTCGCACTTTGTTTGCTCTCCGCTGTCCTTTGAGTTATTATTAGTCGATGCTGCTAACCATTTGATTAATAGTTTTATCTGGTTGTTGGTTTATTGTTAGATGGTAGATTCTGAAATGTATAGTACTTATTTTTACTTTATTTTTAGCACGAGGAATTTTGAAGTTAACGAAAACAAGTATTTCCTTGGCTCTGACAAAAATAAGAATTTATTTAGCCAATGGTGTATGCGTCGAGCAATAAATTACACTAATGTACACGATTAGTATACACTTACATTATATCCGATGATTGCGTAAGTTCGTGCCCAATTTGAAAATAAAATTCCACGATTAAACTTTAAGGAATACAGCTTTATTAATCAATTATATAGTCACCATTCTTTTCTAGAAAAGAATGGTCACGTCACTATATAATTTTGTGTATACTCCGCCGTGCAGTTCAGTTTGCGACATCTACGAAAATCGGGCACGAACTTATGCAATCATTAGACTGCGGATTTTATGCATTTATGGCAAAAATGAGTATGAGCAATTTTAAGCAGTGCACAGATTAGAAGGATTTAAAAATATCAATGTACTCGTTTCAGCTGATTAATATCATTAGAGAAAGAATTACATTTCTATTTGGCTCCTATGTTGTACAATTTATGAAGACAATTTTTATTTTGCATAAAGATCCACAGTCTAGCAATCATCTAATACATATATCTGTGGTTGCCAGGAAAACACCAGAAACCATCAGTTTATACATTAATTGAGCTCCATGGTGTAGGATTTACGTATCTACCAGAAAAATAGTTACGAAAATATATTCAAAAGGTTACTTCTGTTGAGGCTTTCGGGTGTAACTGTATGATGCCGGGCCGTGGAAGCCTCAAATCTCTGATATATTCAAAAGGCCCGAAAAAATAAATTTACGAAACAGAAAAAACTTTAAACGGCGATGTCTCGAAAGTAAAATTATGTGGCATGCGGCTTTCTTCGTGACAACTACAGATATAAAGGGAAACTCCAGAGTGGACGAATAGAAATGTTACCTCGTCCTGATCAAAACGAGAATTTATTAAACCAGTGACGTATGCATCGAGTAGCAGATTACGCCCGCATTAGGGGTCGATATACCGTGGCCCTCTGTACATTGATACCTCCGTGTGAATCTTCTATCAAATACAATATTTTTGCTTCATTTTTACCACGAAGGATTATGGAGCGGTTGAAAAGAAGTTTCGCCAGCTCCAACCAAAAAAAAAAAAACAGGAATTTGTTTAGCCAGTACCGTAGCCCGATCCGCGATAGTACCGGGTGTCGGAGGGGTTGTTAAACAATCGTCGGCAATCCTCCTTGTGATCTCCAGACGGACCCGAATTTTTCTTTGTGCCCTCCCCCATCGTCGCCGTAACACGGGACACCGTGCGCACACATGACGCGATGGCGAATGGTGGCGTACCGGGACGCATGCGCCCCCTCATATTTTTTCCTCTTCTTTCTCCCGTACTCCACCCCAACGGAGGCTACTCGCAAGACGAGGGTTTGGTTTGGTTTGGCGGTCGGGGGTGCGGGTCTGCGAAGGTAAGGGTGTTGCCACGGGCAACGCTAACGAGCTCCATGAGCGACGTTAGATAGAGCAACACACCCCCATGTTACCCTCGGAATTCCCCTCCCCCTTTCCACCCCCTTCCCGCCCTTGTTCCTGCCACGGCTGCTACGACAAACCCCGTAGAAAGTTGGTTATGTATAAATACTCTCTCTTACGCGGCTACCGTCTATGCGATACGAAGGATGAGAGGACGTTGGGGAAAAAAGGAGAAGAAAGAGAGAGAGAGAGAGAGAGGAGAGAGAACCTGGCCACGTTGTTCCACGTGCACGTCGATTCAGTCCGCGGCTTTCTTCCTTTTTGTTCTTGCCCGCGTACGGACGTAATTTAACCATTTTCGTTCGGGATACGGTTTACTTGCCGCTCTCCAAGACCTTTCTTCCGTTCCGACGATCTGTGAAGTCGATTGCCGACTACGGAGAGACTTCGATCGCTCGTGGATTCGCCCGAAGAACCTCCTGGAACAACTACACCCCATGGTACACCCGCAGGATTGCATAATGTCTCCATGAAAATTTTAGACGCTCAGGATCCCACTCCCGATCGCTATGGAAGTTAATTTACAGAAATTGGAACTGCGAAAAAGTTATTTTATGCTTCCAAGCGCTCTTTCTTGGTCCGAAGAATGTATAGATTTAATTGTTATCAGTTAGCATTTTGCTGTATATCCAGTTTTAGAAGATCACACTTGTTGTGGACGTATGACGTTCGCATCGATAATAATAACTTGGGGAAACTGGTGTCTTTTTGAAAAATATCTAGTTGGCCGTCTTAGAGCTAAGCTTGGGTCTTTCGATCCCTTTTGACACGAGAAAATGAAAATGTCCTTCATTTTTGCCAATTTGGAAACACTTCCGGTATTTTACAAATTTACAAATTTATATGTATGAATAGGTGCTTAGTTAATCATAAGATTTGATTTTGGAAATAAAATAGTTGGTTGCGTGTCGCGGGGGTCGAGTGTTAACGCGTTTTTAAGTGTCCGCGTCGTATTAAGGGCCACGAAGGAATTAATTTGTCCTAAAAGGGTTCTTTCTTTTAGGAAGATGTTCAGGGTGAGGATCACGCAGCTAGGGGTGAATCAGCGGGGGTTTACCGGCCGCGACGAGCCGTGGGAGGGTTATTGTCGGAGCGGGAAGGCAATTACGTAATCAAGTAATTAGTCCCTGACCTCGGCTAACAGGTTCCACCGTGCCATTCAGCCGTCCTGATTTCCTACTGAATCTCAACTTCCTTTCCTCTCCGTTTCTTCGCGCGGTACGCCGCTTTGTGCTCTTCTTCAAGACAACCGTCGCTTCAGTTTTATTTTTCGAATTACCCCGCGGATCCTGTATGCGATTTTCCATTTTAACTTTTTCAATTCAGCCTCGCGGACGATGTTCGTCGTTGAATTAAACTTGTTGTAATTTAAAATTGTTTCGCTACTTTATTTTCATTCAATTATGCCGGAGTTGTTAAAAATATTTAATCTTTAGTTATTCGTATTTTCTGCATAATTACTCGCATCGAGTCTCGGTACATATATACGTATGTGTAAACATACTCGGTAAATATACGTATGTGTATATGTATGGCAATTACGAAACCTTCTCAATGAATTTCACGGGCTTGCTGCATCCGAAAAAGAGTAGACAACTCAATAATTAAATAAGCAACCGAAATTAATTTTCTCATCAATAATTATTATGAACAAGTGAAAAGAAATTCGATCATCGATAACTGTTATGAGCAATCGAAATGAACTTCTCTCATCGATAATTGCTTTGAGCAATCGAAACAGTTTTTCTTCATTGATAACAGTTATCGAAGAGGATCCAATTTTTTGTACACTAATAAATGTTACTTGTAACCAAAAACTATAAAAATCGATATTTTCTAATCATTTTGTTCTTCGAATTGTTTTCGTTATATTTTGTGTACATTATCTTAAATTTCAATAATAATCAACTTTTTATTAATGAATTTCATCGTCGAAAATTTTAGAATAAATGTTACTTTTGGCTCCTGCTGACAAGAGCATATTCTTAACTATAATTTATACCGACGGGTAATCATAAATTCTTGAAATGTCATACTTTGAATACCGGTCAGATTTTCAGGAATGCGACCGCACTGTGCGTCCGCTGTCCACCAGCGTTATGTCTGACCACGTTCGACCGTTTCTACTTCCTCGAAAGTCCACGTCGCGTGAACATTGAAGCCCGATTTTCTGGGAAACGAAACTCCCCAACAAAACCGACCGTTGTTCCGCGTGTTCGGCGTATTTTTTAAATAAAATGTTACGGTCCGTTCAGACGCAATCGCGCGCAAAAAGATGTAGAAAAATGGTTTCTATTTAATTGACTCGTTTGCCGATCGATCGCAAAGTTATTTCGCGTGCTGCAGCATTCCTCCGTTCGCAAAAAGGTGG
This sequence comes from Lasioglossum oenotherae, assembly GCA_028455765.1. NCBI lineage: Eukaryota > Metazoa > Arthropoda > Insecta > Hymenoptera > Halictidae > Lasioglossum > Lasioglossum oenotherae. The sequence continues at coordinate 28,265,469 of CM052279.1, read as the reverse complement.
AAGCCACGGACGAGCGAGAGAGCAGCGAAACAGCTAAACGAACGACGGGGTGGGGGAAGAGAAAGGGAAAGTTTGCGCAAATTAAAAGACTCGCTTGAAGCAGTGTGGTATCGCGTGGGAAATTGTTTGCGCTGGTTCGATACCGATTTCCAGCGTGGCGTCGCGTCGCCGGCTCTTCCGCTTCCGGGGAAGTTCTAGAAATTTTTCGCTCATAACGCGACAGTATACGGAATAGTTTCGAATATGCAGAAACCGCGATGGAGTGGCCGTTTTTTAAAAATCTCCTGGCGGGACGCAGTTCATGTAGAAATATTTATTGGAGCGAGAAATGCGACAAGGGTACCCCGGCGGACCGCTTTTTTTTCGCGGAACTTTCGAACAAATTTTTTAAAAGCACGATATATAAAGACTAGATGAGGTAACGGGAGGATGGGCAAACGAGTTTCGCGGAAATTGGAGAGTTCCTTTTCGCGGACATGGTAAATCGTTATATTTGAACTGCGTACAACGCCGCACGATAAAAAAAAGAGGACGAGGGAGAGGGGAAAAGAGAGAAAGAGAAATTCTATTCCACTGCTCCCGGGGCTGCGTACGATTTCGTCTAATGAGATACTCGTGTATCAAGGGAAGGGAAACGTTAAGCATTGCGACGCGAGTTTTTGTTTTCGAGAGATCAAAGCCACTGCCGCCGATTGTACGTCTGCGTGCGTTTCGCCATGTCGTCGACAATTATCGAGAATAATTCGACGTTTAATAACACGATAAGTGTTAGTTGAACAAATGAGCGAGCGGATAAATTACGTTAATCGCGGTGTGTGTAATTTGCGCGTACATAAATCGCGGTTTTATCTGGTGTTGGTATGTTCGAGCACATTTGTTTCAGTATTTCGTAAATATTCATCGAAAATAAACATTTTATTCAGACAAATACGAGGTAAGAGTGGTTGAATTGATGGTAGACATTTATTCGTTTACCTGTTATCTGTGGTTTAGTTTGGAGTAGTTCAATTTCGTTAGCAAAGCGGAATATATGAAAGAATGTTGAATATTCAGAATGTTGGTCTGGGGTATGGATATGTTGATTTTATTATTTATAATTGCTGGATTGATTTATTTTAGTACGTTTCTTACGTGTAAAGAAAATGTCGAAATTAATTAATAGTTTAGTTAGTCTAATAATCTAGTTTGGTATAAATATGTTTATGTATGTTAAAATTGTAAGTGAAATTATTCATGAAATGACAAGTTGAGTTGAGAAAGCGTCGCAATTAATATGTCTGTAGTTCCTAGTTTGATTTAGTATAGACGCGTTTAGATTATAAGTGGAACATTTGTTACTAAAACAATGAATTGCGTAAAGTGAGTGGCGGAATAAAAGAGATGCGATATTTACGTGATATTTCAGCTCGTCCGCGTCGCGAGTAAACGAGGAGAAATATTCGACAGACACACTCGTCTCTCCCCGGGTACAAAAGAAATGATGTCAAGAGTTGTCTGGGAATTTCGAATATTTCATATCTCCTTTGTTCTACGGTGAACATTGCGGGCACCACGTCGTCGTCCCAAGAAATGAAAAAAATCCCCGTGATCACACAGGATACAAGAGGGTGGTTTCCGAGGGGTGGGGATTAACATCGAAGGCAAGAGGAAGGAAGAGACTGACGGAACCTTACTTATTGCTATGTTTTAATATAACGATGCTGTAACGATGCTTCGTCTGCTGTTGTTCTCTCTTGTTTTTCCCATTATCCCCGTCGCAATTTATGCTTGGATAATTCAGGATCCTCGGTGTGTCTTAATACGGTTGCCTTGTCCTTATAAAATATTCACACCCGACGCTTTTTTTCCATTCTGTAGATTTTACGATTATGCTCTTGTAGAAAAGTCATTCAAAAATCTATTCAACCCCCCTTAACCGTTTATGTCTGGTAAACTCGTCGATTTCAACAATTTCCTCTGATTAAAGTAATGGATATTTACAATTTATCGGCGCATTATTTTGCGGAAATGGATAAAACGAGAAAGAGTTATTGTTTCGTGATGGGAGAACAATGAAGGAATTTATTTTATCGAGCCACTGAGACAGCCACGGTCGAGTTTAGGCACAGAAAGAAACAATGGCATGCTTCACAGTGCGATAACGTCGCAAAAAATTCGCTACGAGCGTTCGATCCCCTACATGCCATGCGCTCGTCACGCGTTAGATTTCTTCTTTCGAGATAAAAACCATACAGGGCCATTATCCAAGTGTCACGCCTCGATTTCGATAGAACGTGTGCTAACATGGAACTTTTGAAACTATCCTTTCGAAGACCTACATTCTCCAATACTATCACAACTACCCTTCACAAATTTTCAACTGACTATCATAAAAATTAGCAGACATAAAAACGATCATACACTCATTATTATTTGTGCAGAGATAATTATACTAAAATCATTCTCCCAGAGCTACTACCTTAACATCAAACTGACAAATAGACTTAGGCGACTTTCAAAATAAAAATTTGTATCATTCTATTAACCAGTTAATTTCTTTTTTATAAAATCTTCGCGATTTTAATGAAATGTAAATATTAAAATTGTCAGCTTGATTTTTCTCGAAAATCGACTTAGGCCACTCTCAAAATAAACGGCTCATTTATTTAAACAAAACTATATTACGAGTTCATCGATGTCCTCGAAGGACCACATTCCAGATCCCGAGGGAGAATGGGATCGGGAAGACAAAGATATCCCGGTAGCAGGAAAAATGATCAACGAGAAGGAAGAGTCACAGGCGGTGCGGTATTGTGCATGGCACAAAGCACAGGTTTTCCTCTATTTCTTTCCGTTCCTCTCCCCGCTTTGACCGCTCTATATCAGTTTCTCCATTCTCCGGCTTCGTTTCGGTGAATAATACCGCCTCGGATATAATAATACTCCCGCGCAAAGCACAATGCGATATTTTCTCTTGGCAAATTATCTCTGCGTTGCCTCACCGAGTTCCTTTCCACCTACTTCTTATCCTCGCGTTCCATTCGCTTGATCATTTCCCCCCTTAATTTGGAACCTTCAACAAATACGCCTTTGATATTCTCTTAATCATTTTGATAAGTTCAAAAAAATTTATGCGAAGTACCCTTTTAATATTTCGATGTTTATATTGTTATTCGTGCTACTTCCTTAATTTCTCTAGAAGTGTATAAAATCCATAGTCTACTGACCACTGGACATTTTTTTTAAATATTTAAAATAGTTGAAATACATTTAGTTTAATGTTTAAACATCTGGTTACAAGCTTTCATATTTACTAGACTTTGTTTGAAATGTTTATTATGAGTCTAACTCGTTCTTATATGATGGGTGATTAAAACTGTTTCACGTTGTAAAACGGAGTACACGTTTGGAAATTTTGGCGACTATGCTTTTCGAGGAGAAGCTTTTTGCAATCTTCGTAGAATCGAAAGAGAAAAAGCTGGGTACAAGAAAACAGAAACAATCTGTCGTGTTCGCGGATGATAAATGTTTTCGTTCTGCGGTGCCATCGGGCCGTGGCATCTCTAAATCCAATTCCTATAATGCTTGCCACCCACCCCCTTGAATCCTCCCTGCATCTTTCGCTCCGTCTACGGTGAAGAGGAAAAGGGGAGTGCAAGCGTAAGCGCGTCCAAACAAACCTGGGACCGGGCGATCCGCGTTCTCGGGGATCTAGGAAAACGGGTTTCCATTCCCGACTCGATTTTCCCTTCGTCGGAAAATCCTTGCCCCACCCCCCCCCTGCCACTCTATCCAAAAAAAGACGGAAAGAGGCGGGATCGGTATGATAATGCAAAATGAGGCGTCTCTGCGGATACATTTCGGCCGATTGGAGCGTCGAAAGCCTTCTAAAATACAGTAGAACATTCCACCGTTCCACCATTGCGAGCCATTCCACCAGCCGAATGTTCCATTAGCCAGACGTTCTATCGGTTGATTAATTTCTGGACAAAAAGTTGTATTCTGCACAGCGAGAAAATCCAGGTTGTATTAAGGATTATTACAGACATTTGAACGATTGAATAAATGAGAGGTATTTAATCATTGTTTCTGTATACAGGGTGTCCCAAAATTCGTGATAATCCCGAAAGGGGGTGGTTCCTGAGACCATTTTAAGCAATATTTTCCTTTGCAAAAATGTTATCCGCGTCTTTGTATAGGAGTTATTAAAGAAAAACACCAGACACCACTTACAGTTAACAATTTTAAAATGAATTGCTTGTAATTCCGTATTATTTTATTCACAACTACAATCATTAGGGCTTCTTTCTCCTTCATACTTTGATCCTAGTAGATAAAGAAAATCTTTATTTAGTACATGCCAACAGTGTTGGGCAATAAATAAATTTATTTAAATAACAAGCTATTTACTATTTGAGCAAGTCTAAATTATTTATTTAAAATAATACAGTTAATTGTTAATTATAGATACAATTTCAATTATTATTTGTATTGACAAATAAAAAAAACGAAAAATAAGGGAAGACCAAAAGCTATTTATTTGATTTCCACCTCCATCCAAATAATAAATAATCTTTTATTTGCAAATAAGAAATAATAATTTATTTCAATAAAAAGTTTAGTTATATTATTTGCAATTAAATTCACACGTTTATTGATTATTTAAAACAAAATTTGCCCAACAACCAAATTCTGTATAAATCAAAATACCAAATAAACTTCCACCTGAAATTCTCTAATTAATAGCGAAGCTAGGAATTTGAAATGGGTCATTCGTCTCCCCCAGTTGGTTTCAGCGTTAAACAACGAAGCGGCAAGCCTACCAACAGGGGCTCTCTTCCGATGAAGATGAACCGTGAACCGGGTTCGAAGTTTTCTTTTTCGATGGAGCGTGGAAGCCAGAGAGGATTCGCGGAGGAAGAGTCACACACAGTTCCTGTCGCAAAATAATCCCCTATACCGGCTTATTGATCAGATCACAAGTCGTTGGAGCACGCCACCCCGTTTCGTCCAGCCCCTCTCGCCCCTTCGTCGACGAACAACCCACCCCCGTTCGGTGCCGGCTCAGAAACCGGGCATTTTTATTCGCGCAGTTTCACCCCCCGAACCTTCCTTCCATCTCGCCTCACCTCTCTCTCTCTCTCTCGCTGTCTCTCTCTCTTTCTCCCTCTCTCTCTCGTGCGCTCAACCCCCTGCTGCCCCTGTCGCCGTTCCACAAGCCGCCCTCGCAACGACACTGGGGTGGTAAAGTCGTGAGAGCGCCATTTTTTATTTCACCTACGTCGTGGAACGGCCGCATGGAGATTCATTAATAACAAGCTGCGGTGGTTCCTACGAGGATTAGAGAGAGAAAGAGAGAATCGGAAGCGCGGCTGGATTGACAGCGGGTGTGGGGAAAGGAGGGGTGAATCTCTCTTTCTCTGGTTCTCGTTTGTTAGGTGGGATCAATCCTCGAACGAATATCGAGGGAACAGGAAAATTGCACGAGTCGAAATATTCGACGGATTAGAGGACACGTGCCGCAGTCTGAAGGAAATTGCTAGGAAATTTTAATAAACCGAGCTCGGCCGCGATTATGGCTCCGGGGGTGTTGTGTCGGGCACGTTCCGAGGAAAATTATCACTGGATTTCGAGGATTATTCGTTCTCCGCTCCAAAAAATAGATTTACTACTTGCTAGTATAGTGCATGCGCTAATTTATTTTGCGAGCAACAGGTTCCCTGGAGGATTGGAAAAGAACTAAGAGCTAGTGAATTTCTGAGATCACAAGTAGAAAAGATCTTCAGGAGGAGGAAGAAATTTGAAAAAAGTTTAATTTGTTGCTTCAGATCTCGTTTCTGAATTACTTTGAATAACTCATCGAGGGTGTTTTAACAGTATTTTAATTGAAAAATGCAATTTACAGGAATATAATTTCAGTGTGCACAAGTTTAAATGAAAGAGGTGCGTTTAATTTAAGTGCAAAACGAACGGTAAAGGGTATTCTCCTTCGCGATTATGGTTATGGGGATTGTATCTTGTTCGTTTGATTCCAAAGAATTTTGAATAAGATAGAAATACAACTATGAGCTATAGTGGATTTCTAAATTTACAACTAGGAGAAGTAGAGAGAAGAATCTAGGAAGTGAGAACGAGAATAAAATTAATTTTGATGGCAAAAGAATTTCGTTGAACTTCCTACGCGAATTATTATTAATTATTCCACGAATAAATAAATTTAAGGAAATTTTATGCAGGGTTTTGTTAACGCCGTTTTAATCCCAAGGTTTATAGGAATATGATTTCAGTGTCTATGGTTAAAATGTAAGGGGGCGCGTTTAATTCAACTGCAACGAAAGAAAAAGGGTGTTTTATTATACGTTAACATACTGCCGGCTCTGCGAACACTTTTATTCGGCCGATTCAGGGGGTTGGTCTCCGTTGGAAAGCGCCGTAGGGTGGATCGCTGCTGTTGCAACGAAGAAAGAGGATTTTTGGTGTTTCACGAGAGACCGGAGGGAAACGGAACGAGACGAACCGAGAAGGATAGATCGTGACTGGTGGGGGTCGGTTAAATAAGGAACAGAAATAAATAGGAAGGGAAGAAAGGAGCTCGTTAGGGGGTCTTGGTGAGTTTCTGAGTACCCAACTACGCGGCACCGAACCCTCCTCGTTCTCTTCCTTCGCCTCTATCCTTCCCTTCTTACCCTTCTGCTCCTTTTCGTCCTCTCCCTGTCGCCTCTTACGTCCCATTTCATTCTTCGAGCCTCCTATACCATCAGCTATGTTTTAACAATCATTTTCTGCACTGCCGTAATGTCCAAATTAATGGTTGTAAAAATTAGAAGGCTGTTAACGCAGTGTATACAGTGTATATTACAGTGTGCTTCCTCAAGTCACAGCTAGTCTTCGAGACAATGTAAGCAACCTTTATTCATAGAAAATGTTGGAAACATTGTTGCAGGAGAAGTTAAGCAACGACCTATATTTATGTTAACACTATTTTTCACTTAATCAATCTACTTGTTAATAGTACCTCTCGTTCATCTTATGCATCACAAGTAATTTAAGTGTAGACTTCTCATTTCTCGATAATGCAAAGATGGGGTTTTTCAGTAGTCAAAAGCGCTAGATAAAAGATCAATCCACGCCGCGATCGCCCTCAGAAATCCTATCTTCACGTTCACGAGTCATAATTCGCGCCATTCGGCAGCGTAGTTTGCATTATTCGGAAGCGTACAGAATAAGCGTTCGGAATGTTGCCGAATGATGCAAATTGCACCTCGTAAACGTAAAAGTAAAAGTTTCGAAGACGATCGCGGACTAGATTGATCTTTCATCTAGCGCTTTTGTCTACTGAAAACCCTATCTTCACAATTCTGGAAACAAGTCTACCCCCTTAGATGTATTTCCACAATTTTGAAACAGTACTTGCGAAATTAAATTAAAATTCAAACTAGATATTGTTATTCGTAAATACGTAAGGAATATGTTTAACGACTAAATAAATTCGTACTGGTTTCAGATAATCATCCATGAAAATCGAAATTTCGTGCATTCACGGCATTCTGCGGAAATCCTAAGGTACAAAATTGCCGAGTTTTTAAAGGTATAATTCCCGGCAGCTAAGCAATTGTTCTCCCGGTCCCTGGTCCCTGGTGCCCGGAAAAGCAAAATGTGCGGGGCGAGAATTGCGCTCGGCTGTTCCAGCGGGGGCGTAAAAATATTTTCCCGGATTCGAATCGGCGGGGCGCGGGGCGTGTGGTGGGGGAGGAAGTGCAACAACCTGTCTGAAAACTTCCACTTTAATGGATCGAATATTGACGTGGAGGACGAGGCTGTTTTCCGCGGTGGGAAGCACTTATGTCCTTTACGACGCCTCCATTACGGAGAACATTACGTGACGATAGAAGAAAGGTGGGAAAGGGACGCGTTGCACGGGAAGGGGAACGAAAGATGGGCTCGTCCGCGCACGCAAATGCGAGTACATAGGTACGATATGCCAAGCAATTAACTTAATGTCTTCGAGCCATTAGCCCGTCGTCGTTGGAACGACGCTCCGTAAACAGTATCCGCCTCGTCTTAATTGTGTACCGGACTTGTCGCGAGACAACAGAAACGGGGGTGCCGAAACGGGGGATGGGTGCTGGCCAATTCCCGCTCACGTGGCTGCACGCATGCTGATTAATCGGAAATCAATCGAGCCCCTTCGACGGAAACTGAAATTTCACTACACGTTCTCCATGCGAGAAGAATCTATTGCAGTAAAACCTCGCTTGTTGCAACCTCGTTCATTCCACCGGAATCTTCGAGCGTTTCTCACCGCGAGATGATGGGGAAATATAGAGTGGGATTATGGAGACGCAATTCGCGTGATCGGTTACCTCTTTCGTTGCACAACCTCGAATTTTTCCTCGTTTTTCGGTCCCATTTTGTGCAACGAGCGAGGCGCTTTTATACTCGAACAAATCTCTGCCATTTACTAACAGATGAACATTGGTTCATAGTACCTCTGTGTAATTTGAGACGGTGTAGCATGTATTTTACATTAAACAAAATTAGATACAGATACTCCTTTATCCGAACTAAACAGGATTTAATATTTACTAATTTGTGCAATAAATAGCGTTGCATGTGAATCGCATTACTGAAGACGTCAGATATCCAAGGTTCGGATAACCGAGGTCTTACTGTGGATGGTAACCATACCCACGATTCTATCGAGAATAAATTCACAATCCGATACACCTTCCGCCGTATTCATTTTTAGACACAGGAGTTGAACAAAGTGAAAATATCTCGGTTATTTACAACGCCACAGAAAAATTCCTTAGGTCGAAGTTGTACTGCTTCAAAGGGCCTATTCAACGGCAGGGAAAGATTTCTCTCAAAGTCCCTTTCCGGTGGGATTTTAAAGCGTTTTCCCTTCAGTAACGTTGAAGGAATTTCCCTCATCGAAGCAATGTTCTGTGACGTCGATCTAGAGTTTCCTGCACTCTTTTTGATGGAAATTAACCGACAGTTTCGAGGAATTTGGATACTAATAGTCCATTTAATAGATGGTTTCTGGTTGATGTATCGTGCGGTGGGAAGCGGGGGTAGAAATAAAAGAAAGAGGTGTAATTCAACAGACGATTGGCCCAAAATAGGCCCGGTGTCGGTTGAACGATTCTGCCTGCGGGCGACATGTGGACAGACAGCAGGTGATCCCAATGTAACACGTAAGCTCCTGCGTCTGTGTGCGCGTGTGTATGTGTTGCACCCACGTGTCCGTTTCTACGGTAGCCATTGAACGAAACGAATTGCAATGGACACTTCAATCTCTAAATATATTATACAAGCTGAACCTGAAAAGTAATGGGACTAATAAAAATGTTTACGCACCGGCTGATGGGAAATACACACTATTCCCTTCAAAATAGTGTCTTCGCGATCCTATACACTGTTGGAAACAGTGCTCCCACTTCTGAAGAAAATGCTGAATTAACCCCTTGCCGTATTTTGTCGAGCCAGACTCGTGATGAAGGTTCTTAACATACTCTAACAAATATGAATGTTATGCGTTTCATTTTAGATCAAATGAAATTTGATTCGTTTGCAATCAATATCTAAGCATTAAAATAAATGTAGCCATAAAAAAAGTATACATTTTCTTTTCCCTTCTACGACATTTTTGTGTTTTAATCGATGTAACTGTAAAGAAAATGGTACGGCAAGGGGTTAACCTTCTCTTACTCACATTCCGTTTTCTACATACGTGATACCTGGTTACATGGAACTTCATATGACTCCAACATAAACAAATTTTTATTCGATAAACTAACTACTTTATTGCAAAACAGATATTTGCTAGAATATTCGTCACCTTTGTTTATGCTTAAAGTATTAAATTTTAAGTTTTGAGATTGTAAGTTATTAAAAGTTAACACTTTATCTACCGGCAGCCTGTTAATAGGATTTTCAATAATTGTGTTATACCAAAAGAAAGATTAGAAATTTTCTTTTACATTGCAATCTTAAATGAAATTATTAGATAACGATATTGTGGGTGACTTGTTAGTTCTCAATGAAAATTGCTGTTTCCATTAAAGGTTCCATTTTAAAAGTGTTTAGCCATGTTGCATAGATTTTTTAAAATTATGCAATAATCACCGGTCGGTAATGTGTTAATACTGACGGTAGAATATGAACATACAAATGCACGATGGCCCAGAGGTAGCTATGTAGATCATATAACATTCGAATTTGTTTGTAAAAGAATAAATGTGAATTTCAAAAAAAGATAAAGGTTATTCTGTTTGAAAATGATCTAGTAACTGGGGTACTGTGTGTCAGATAGCGCCAGGTCATTGGTGCGATTTCCTAGAACCCATGTCTGTCTTATTATTTGTTACAGGTTGTATATGATCCACGTATTAATAGATCTTCCATAATTTCTGTGCAGAGTAACTAGAGGAGCACCTGTGTGGACGCGTAGGCAAACGTGCAGGGGCCACAGCCTCTGTGTCTGGTCCTTTTGGAAGACGCTCTTCCAGATGGTTTGCTCCCGAGTCGTCCCTCGAGTGGATCAGTGTCCGTTCTTCAGGATTCCGGGAGATTGAGCTCTGTTCATGGTTCATCTCACGGCAGAAGACTCGATTATACCCGTCCTCCTTTCTCCTATCAGTCCCTTGCCGGTCGCCACACCTCCCCCGTTTCTTTATATACCGACTGTTAACAACTTTGTTGCACGCTTCTGTGACTGCATCGACGGCTCCTTTGACCGGCCGATCAAACTTAACAGCCAAAAAGTCGGGAGAGCTGTTTCCCCTTGGATAATTAACGCTCGTCCAGCTAGCAAGCCACGCGAAGCGTCATGAGCTCGCGATCACGTGTATAGTGACTCCATTTTCCATGTTAGATGAAACACAAATACCTTTACAGACTGGTCATTTGTTGTAGAACAGATTTCTCCAAGATACTTCCTTATTTTATCAATTGGATAGCATTTGCTAATTTTTCTTAATGGGAAACATATATTTAGATGTTTGCATTCAGATTAAAATAAGAGAGACTAAATATAAAAATCGTTTTATGTAATCACATTTAACGAAAAATATAATAAAAATCTGCAATACTTTTTTATAAGCTGTTTATAAGGAAACGGCTTGTTACACCTTGTTTGACCTAGCCTGCACCCTTGGCAGCGAATCGAGAGGGAAAAGTTTCGTTGTTTCGCGGATGTAGTTTAATTCCCCGGCGGTTTCTTGACACACTTATCCCTTTGAAGGGCCGTGAGACGGAAATTCCTGTCGGATCGAAGGGCTCGGTTTAATGCGGAGACAAATGGGCACGGTCGACCTCAATTATCGATGAGAGAAGTCGCGGCGGGCCGGCTTGTTAAACGCTGTCTTTCTAGAAACGAGATATAATCGCGAGGTGATATCTAAACGACCCTCGAGCAGGGACCGGGATAGCCTAATTAACGTCATCCTAGGGATGAGTAGCGACCACGTTCCCAATGTAAACAAGCTGAGTTAGGTCCAATTAGCGAAATCGAGCATCGAATTAAGTTTAGGATCTAAGGTGCAACCGTCTCTAGCGGACAACGATCCGTAACGTATGATTAACGAGCCGTTGCTTACACCAATTATCCGTGCGCTTTGCTATTCTACTCTAATTATGCGTGATGGATATTGCGCTCCGTAATTATAGTGAATTTCTTATTTGTTCTCGATGTGTTCGATTATAGAATTTCCCAATTGATGTATAAAATGAATGAAATTATATTACAATTGTCACGTCCGGTGGTTAAGCCATCGATAATAATTAATCATAATCATGTATAATATATCCCAACAAAAACATCCTGTAAACGGGAGCCAAGTTCTTATAGCCGTAAAAAGTTGTGAGATCAAACAAAATACGGCCAAGTTCGTTAGCTTAGAAATACCTCTTACAATACTGAAAAAAGCGTTTGTAAAAATTAGTTCAAAAGAACGCTATTTAATTTTTAAAAAGATGCACGAAGGGCTAAATTATTCAAACTTGGCCGTTACTTTTTAAACCAATGGCCATAAAAGGTGTTAGGTAGTCCACCTTAGGACGTAACACAATGAAAATGTTCGAGGTCGTAAAGTTATGTTTAAATTTTGCAGATAAATAGAAAGGATCATGTTTTACCATAACATCTGATGAGCATGTTTCGCAGTAGCATTTTAGAAAGTTGATTGAAAATTAATTGTAAGCGATTATTAATTATTGTAGAATCTCTTAGTGCCTCTCTCCATGGTAATTTCAAGGGAGACTTGTCCTATCGAGAAACACGACACCGACAATGACTCCACGTTGACGGATCGAGAAATAATTTTGTGTGTACGAGACCTAGAAGGAGGGAAAAAAGTTTCGCCTGTACAAACACTGCCTCCTAAGGGACAATTAGGACGGTCCATAACACGGCGGAACATCAAGGTACGCTAGGACAGCTCCAAGGGAGCTAATGTGCTTGCGCGACTCCGATTACATTAGGCCTGGGGGATGGGAAAGGGCTGAAATCAGATAATCGACACACCACTATACATAGACCGTGAATACTATTTCCTTTATGAACCTATAACACTCAGAGATCTTCGAATTACACCGCAAAGGAGACCTCAGAACTATTTCTGGCATCACTGTTGGATCTATTCATCTTCCTAATTATCATTTTCTTTTCAAATGTTTCTGAACGTGTTCCCTTAAAATCTTCATCGAATCTTCATCATTGTAATTGAATTTTAAACCTCTTCCCATAGTCCAATCTTGCTGAAATTTTGTATACACATTTGCTTCCGATGACAATAAAAGTAGAAAATGAAATCAAAAACGAGGAAATTATTTTTCCCTGGTTCTTTATAAAATACCGAATTCAGTTAAATGATTAATAATATTTTTCCCCAAAATTTGAAGCAATTAGTTCAAAATTTCTTCTGTTATAAAATTAGTGTCGGAATAGATAGAAAAATTTAATATAAATTTAAATAAAATCATGACATTAGTGCCTATAAAAATGAAAGCGTGGAGCGCCTATAGTACGTCAATATAGTTTAGCGCTCCACGCTAATTATTAATTTAATCATTTAATTGGATTCGGTATTTTATAAAGAAACAGGGAAAAAATGTTCTCCTCTTTAGTGCATTTTAATATAAGCGTGGTTTTAATATAAACATATTTGAAAAAGAACTTACAATGTTACGTTAAAATAGACCCAACATAATTTATCCAAAGCTTGGATAAATTTAGCGCGGGCAATAACTGAATTAAGAATGTTTATTTTACAGTTTTCCATAAAAATATATATTTATGGAAATTAATATTAATACTAATACGTGACTATTTGCAACGTTTTCAACAGAGAAAATGTAGAAAGACTTAACACACCTAAGAAATCAACCTTCTGATGACGAATTTATATAAAATACAAAACAAGGAAATCGAGTGTAGCTCCATCAGCACAAACACCAAACACACATTACCCACGTATTAAAAATTGATTTGAAAATTCTCCACAAGAGTGCCCTTAAAATTTCAATGAATGTAAAATGAACAAGCCGAAAGTACTCGTGTCGGCTCGTCGGGCAATTTCAAATTTTTGAATAGAGGAAGGATTAAAAGGTCTGCAAAATTAGAGAATTTGTGAGTTTCTGATGATGAGGTTTTCCAGCCACTGTGCCAAGGATAGTCAATGAAACGAACTGTCTGTGGTCCGTTCTGAATGCGTGAGCGCATACACACGCTTCTCGTTCCCGTCCGCCATGATCAAATATTGATGCCGCGCGAATGAGTTGGACCACCAGCAGGAAGCCATGCTGCCACCCTCTGATTACAATGCGAGATAGCGACAGGACTATTAGGCTGTGTCTCGAGAGGAGACGTCGGGAAGAGAGAACCGGGCGAAAAACACGCGGGGAAACGAACCACAGCGATGGCCTTCATCACCTTGGAAATGGTGACACGTGGCACAGGAGCCTTTACATTTTTACTTTCGCCTCCGGGAGAACCACCTCTGTTAATTACTGTTTACCTTGCGAGCATTCGGCCCGGTCCATTTAACCGTCTTCTTGCCCTATTGTGCTCCGAAAGGACCGCTAACGAGCACAGCCTCTCGTTTTACAACTTCAACTTGCACTTTCGGATTTATAATAATTAGCGGATCTTTGAAATGAAACTTCTTAGCCTCGGTCGCAACAGAGTGGAGCGGAATAGAAATTCTCTGCCGCAATTGCAACAGACTGGAGGAAAATAACATTTCTCTCCTGCAATTGCAACAGAGTGGAGCGGAATAGAAATTCTCTACCGCAATTGCAACAGATTGGAGCAAAAAAATATTTGTCTACCGCAATTGCAACAGATTGAAGAAAAATGAAAATTCTCTACTTAAATTGTAATAGACCGGAGTACAATAGAAAATATTGGGTTGGAAAGAAAGTTTGTAGCGTTTTCAAATTAAGAATCGAAGATAAAATTAAGGTATTTATTCATATGTTTATCCAATAACACATACAATAACGCACAACAAAGTAATAGAACAGAATGGAAAATATCATCGAAATTACGATAGAGGGAACAGTTCAATACGCACTCTCGCAATTCGTCTGAACTCGTCGGGACACCTTTAATTGAACCAATCAACCGCGGATTATCTATATTAAGTTTCGCGCCTCGTTTCGCTTCTGCTGATTCCGTTCTCGTAATTTCGTGGCTGTCGGATAATTCGATCTACGGCGCGTCTGGATGGGAAGAAAAGGACGCTGGCAACAGGGAACAATAACCTCTGTGTACCATCAATCGCGGTACTCTTGAAATCGAATTTTGAATCACGAGAAAATATTGAAAACGGAAGAGCCTCTTCGAAACCTTACATTTTAATGCGAATTCATTGTTTGGATATTTTCTAGTTCAAATTCAGCTTCTTCCATCAAATACTTTGGTCCTTCCAACCGTAAAAAATTATTCGAACTTTGTTTATAACTATTTATAAGAGATTTCCTTGAAAGTAACTTCTTTCAGGCATAACACACTTATGGAATCTCTTTCCAGTCTTCCTTCAATCTGCTAAAAATGTTCTCTGTGTTGGTTATCTTCAATTGACGAACGTCTACTTTTAGACCTGCTGTACCATTTGCAAATTTGACAATGATTCATAGCAGTACTTCCAAAAGCTGTCTGAATCACTTGCTCCTCGAGGTGCTCTTTGTTGCTTGAATTGTACCAGGATTAAAAATCATCACAGAAGGAGATATAGGAGCTTTATTTCAACGGTTTCGTAGTTTATCCCAAACTGATTCCAAATACAAATTCAAACGAACGTCGGTTGTTAATAACAAATCGATCGTCGGCTCATAACGACGACCAGCGATGAGCAGACGATTGCCAAATCGACTCGGCTGATCACCGACGATCGATAATTCTTATACATTCCTACAGAGAAGAAGAAAACGCCGTTCTGGTAAAACAGTAACAGCACAACTAAACAAAGAGTGCAGCTGAAGCCATTTGGTGGTCTTATACTGTTTATACATTAGACAATTCCCTCTACAAACGCCAGCTTCCAAAGTCTCATCTCTCACGTTTCACATGCGACGCTGCTGAACTGTTGAAATACATTTTTGTAATTTGTCGGTAATAACATTATGTATTCTCGAGAAAATCGAACGAACTGCAATGAGGGTGCAGGAAGAGGATTTAGTTATCGTTGGCCTATGGTGTGAATGTGTTCGTGGCAGGACACGTGGTCCACCAGGATTGTCCAGGGCCAAATAACCCGAAGGCACGGCGATCCTCGCGGTCGCAGGAGCGCACTGATGAACCGGGGGAGACGGTTGTCAGTTAATCACGCAATTTTCGCCGGTTTCTATCAAGTCCCCTGCCTAGCCGGATAGGAGACCCGGTCTTAGGGGGTGAGAAAGTGGCTGGTCGGTTAAAGAACGAAGCAATGGCGCAGAATGGCGGTGGGCAATTGCTCGTAACTCGCTAAACCACCTCTCTCTCTCTCTTTCTCCTTCTCTCTCTGTCTAGCCTGAACCCCTCGATCCGGCGACCAGCGAAACCCCGTTAAACTCACCGCCGAAAGCACCAGACAAAACCTAGCCGACCCTTTGCCGGGGCGACGATCTTCCTTCCTTCCTTCCTTCCTTTCGTGGCCAAAGGGTTGACCAACCTCTAGAACCCTCGAGGGCTACAGGAGGGGGGAATTAACCCGTTAAAATTTAAAGCCACCGAGAAACGATTAACGACACGATAAACGCGTTCGCGGGGATGGCTGATTTCCGGATTGGCCGGAGACTGTGTCAAACTTTGAATGCGGGCCCTCTAAGCTTTCTCATGGCGTACATCATGAGTGCAGTAATGCCTCCATGTATGGGACAGAGATGTGCACGATACTTGTGCAAAATTCATTCCCAATACGGCGGGATGCAGCCTTTCAGGGGCCTACAAGATTATATACATCGCATACTGCTTATTTCTTGTCAAAACTTATTGGATTTTACTTATATTGTTATGACACTTTCAGCACCGTGGTTGTGACTTTTTTCTGATTAAAATGAGATCTAAAATCTAACAGTCGTGGAACCTATCAATAAAAAAAATATCAGAGATATTTTAATTAATCTATTAATGTAAACGTAGTGTTATACATTAAATAATTATTAACGTAAAAGGTTGATTATTTACTGTGTACCGATATAATTCTTTGAGGATTTTGATAAAGTTCCAGACAAAAAGAATGTTGATCTATTTTATAAAGAAACAGTTGTCTCTTTTTACCGATTCAATAAAAAAAAACATGGTAATAAGGAATGACTATATTTATTGAGTCGTTGCATTATACGAGACAATTCCGAAAGCCCAGTTGCGGGATTAAGGCCGGTGGATAAATAATCCAGTGATATTTGGTGTTAAACCAGGTTGCGAGATATCCGCGAGGTGAACAAAGTGTATAGTGTACACTTTAGAAATTCGAAGCGACGCGGTGCGTTTGGAGGGAGGATATTATTTTTCTTTCTATTTCTGTCTGCCGGTGGGATCGAGATGGGGGTGAAATTACGGCGGCCGTGCATGAAGGACTCGTTTAATGGATACTTCAATTAAAATTGGTCGAATCGGGGACGGGTTAATTAAAACGGTATTTACAAGGGGGCATGAAATTTAATAGAAAATTTTCTCCCGGCCAGTTGAAAGTTATAATGCCGATTATGTAACCAAGGAGCAGGAAAGAAGCAACGTGGCATTTATTAATTCGGCGCGGAGACCCGCGACGGAGCGGGTTAATCGTTATAGGAGGAACTGCTGATGAATTCACCGGCGAGCCCCGGTTATAAATATGGATGGCCATCTCTTCGAAGAGCCCATGCCGGGGCCCGCTGTTACAACTTAACCTAGAATAATCGCGGAATTATTTCTCACGGGCTCCCGGTGTCCCCGCCCCTCCTCGAGATTTCCTACTTTTCAACAATTTTCATAACGACCGGAGGAAAACGCCGCTGAATCGAGTCCACCGGTATAATGCATATTAAATAAGGAACCTCCGAGTATCAACGTCTCGTTAACGAAAACACACTGGCTACCGATGGTACCACCCCCGTTACCAAAAATTTTTACCCGTTTTCGTTAAAGACACTCGAAATAAATAGGTAAAACGATTTGAGAAATATTCATTGGACCGATAAATAGTTTTTTAAATGAGAGAAACAAGTTTTAACTATCGTACAGCCTCAACCCCTCTGCCATCCCTGTTACCAAACATTTCCACTCGTTTTCGTTAAAATCTATAAAAATAGGAAGAGCAATTTGTGAAGTACTCATTGGGCAGACAAATATTTTTCTTCATAAGGAACAATTTTTAACACTCGTACAACCTTAATTTTTAACATAATGACACTAAACATGTATAGAAACAGAAATTAGAAAGTACCCACTGTCACAACAGACATTTTTATTAAACAAACAAGAATATTTAACACCTGTTCAACGTTGTAGAGATCTTTCTAGAAATCGCAGCAATTAAAACGCGAATGAATAAAAGTGCAGTCGATTATGCAAATCTACTTTTCTAAGGAACGATCAATGGAGAAAAGAATTAGAAAAATACTGACTGCCTTGGTGGACATTTCCATTCGACAGAGAAGTATATTTATGCCTCTGTTTAGCTTCGCAGACTGTTTTGTTCCTTATAATTGCTGGTCTTTAAGGAGGCAATTGAGAATAAGTCAATAAAATACTAGTTCAAATTTACCATTTCGTGTAATATAAATATGTTTTCAGACAATGAAATCACAACAGATTAATCTACTAATTTTTTTCTCTCCAAGACTAATATATGATGTATTTCTACGAGGAGACCATGCTTAACATTTTAATCAATATGAAAATGGGGTTTTCTTCCGAGACTAAATTTTGGACCCTGTCCGCGGTAACGGCATAAAAATTCGAATTCAACGGCCGTGGAGAGTGGAACCAGGAACAATTACAACAATTCGAATTGTTCGAGCGACGACATCGATCTTTTTGCTTCGCCATGCCACGGACAATTATTATTTTTCTCCATCGGTTTTAACAGCCATACTTGTTCGGCCGCAAATAACCTCGAAGGGTGTATTTTTCTTATCGTCTTCTCGTTTCCCGCGCGGTTGTTGACTCGGAAAGTTACAAGGACAGAGACGGAATAAAGAAACGACAAACAAGAAGAAAGAGAAACAGAGGGACGTTGCGGGGCAAGAGGGTGAAACGGGGGAGGATTGAGAAGGGTGGAGGGGTATTTCAGGAAAATCGGTGGAGAAGGAACGAGCTCGTTACCTCTTCCTGCTTCGTGGATAGAGACTCACCTTTTTCGCACTGTCGCATCATCGTCCCCAGATCCTGTACCGACTCGACCAACCCCCTGCGAACCCCCGCGCACACTCCCTCTCGATCTTTCCTTTGCGCGACCTCCTGCTTGTCCGATAAGGAATTTGATTTAAAAATTCCAACGACTCGCCCTTTTATGTAAATACACGCAGACTGTTCGACGAGCAAAAATCAGGGAGGACTCCCTCTTTATCATCCCCCCTGACGACATACAGCCTTTTTATATTATTTCTGTGTCGCGTGATTGCGGCCGTTTAGATGGTACTGTAAAAAACGAGGCACAACATGTTATTTACCACTGTGTGTGCCACCTTCACTTTTTAGCAAAAAGGAGGAATTTTGGCAGACTTTTGCAACACTGCCGTGCAAGGTTGTGTTGAAATGTTTATATTTGTTCTACATGACTATTTTTAACGTACTTCTTCAGGAAGTCATACAGTTACTTACAGAGGGTGAATGTTTTTTCTATACACATGTTTGTAAATAATTCCATTATTCCAAATCCATTAACTAAAGTGGTAGGATATTGATAGACTTTTACAACAATTCGTCGTCCAAGTAAGCATTTCTGCGAAAACCTTCTGGATAATATATTTACGGCTCAGTCCATAAAAATCTATATTCGCCTAAATCCTAATTCGAGAAACGTTTGATCGAATTTCTAATGAGAATGTATTGGTCTGATTATATTATGTACGGCCGGAATATTGTGTACGGATAAAGATGTAATAAGAAAGTCTTTGATATACGTAAATGGCGGAATGAGATTGAAAATGAGAGATGGAAAAGCGGGAGGAGGGGTTACCGAGGACATAAATCTTCGGAGCTTCCTTATCAAAGGTGCTCCACTGGGAAATGGCGGCAATCTCGGACCTTTTCGTTCTCGAAATGAAGAAAAGCGGATCTCGAAGCCGATATGCCTATCCCGTTGCTTTGCCCACTCGTGCGGAGAGCGCAGATGATCATATTAAAATATCCTTTATGGTAAAATCAACCAACGAATCAAAGGAATATTTATTAACTCTCTCTCTTTTTACCTGCAGTAGTACGGAAACAACCACATGATAAATATGTATACGTGTATTGAAGCATTGATCCCCCCTCCGAAAAAGAACATCAAAGTTTCTTTTTAAGAAAGGAAAACTACTTTAACACTGGATATCGATATAAATACATATTCTCAACACATAGTATAATATGAACGCATATTCATGACTTTGTGACTATACAATGTGCCAATTTTTCAGGGATGCTTAACTCCTACCGAATTACTTTCCAAAGTAATAAATAAATCGTGGATTTCCTGTATTTGCGAGGAGACGTCCTGTTATTTCTCTTGTATGATTAAAATTATCAAGAGGAAAATTTGTTTGGGATGAAGTTTGCAAGGAATGCGTTTGCAAAGAATGTGAGTAAATTAACACTTTATCTACCGGAAGCCTGTTAATAGGATTTTCAATGATTGCGCTGTACCAAAAGAAAGCATAGAAATTTTCTTTCACATTGCAATCTTCAATGAAACTATTAGATGACGTTATTGAGGGCGAGTTATTAGTTCACAATGAAACTTACTGTCGCTATTGAAGGTTCCATTAAAAAGTGTAGCTAGCCTAGCCAGGTAGCATAGATTTTTCAAAATTATGCAATAATCACCGGTGGTAACGTGTTAAAATTATCAAGCGGAAAACTATATTTCTATTTGATAGCACTGCTGGGGAAGAGGTAATCGAGGCATACACGATCGAATAGAACTTGTTTAAGGATGTTCTGGAGGTATATAAAAACGCAACAAAATTTTTGAAAATTTGACAAGATCTAATTCTTACTAAATTAATGCAATTACCAAAGTTTGGGTTCACCGTTTAAGAATTATAGCAACTTAAAGTTCGCACATTTTAACACCTCTTCTTATGGAGAATTCATAAAATTCCACTTCAAACCCTATTTAAACCTTGAAAAAACACAACTAGAACCTCCAGTTTTTTTTATATGTAGTAAAAATTATGTCATTAATTATGTTCAAAATTTCTTAGGATTCACTAAACAGTTACAGAGAAAAAAAATTATAAACCGTTACAGAACATCAAATTCATCGTGTTGTCTCTCACTAGCACGGAAACGCGACAAGTGTAGACCACTGAATATAGCTACAGAGGGTACAGTGTTCGCAAAAGTTTAATGCAAAATATACTCATGAATGGCTTTCATTGGCAATATATTGATGGATTTCGAATATCTCATACTTTTGTCTCCCATTGTACCTCCAGAACATCCTTAAAAAGGAAAGATAGGGAAGATGTGTATTTCAAACTCTGATGATAATCTTGCATCAAGCAACATTGTGCGGTGTCAGCCAGGACCGGTAACGTCGCCCACACACGCGTTGAAATTTTGATGACATGGTCGCGCTGTGATCAATCTCGATCTCTGGGTAGAAGCCGCCCTCGACGAACTGCATGGACGATGCAACTGACGATCGGCTGCGTTCCCTCAATTTCGCCAGGGTGTATGTGTGGCGGGACCGCAATGGCCGACTAGCGAGATAATGAGACGTCTCGATCTGCGATTGCGGGTCTTCGGATAGGGATATCGCGATTGGTAGTAAGAGGTAGCCGGGATTTATAATTGATGAGGGCTGTAGAACGACGCCGAGGTGTCGTTATCCGCGCTGACAAGATAATACTCGCGAAAGCCGAGAGCCCTCTCCTCTCCACCACCACCACCACCACCACCACCACCCCCCCCCGTTTCCACCCCTTCTCTTTCCCTTTCCTTCATCGTCATCCCCTTATCACTGTCTCCGTTGCTCTCACCGAGGTTTCTCACTTCGGCCCTTTCGTCCCTTTTCACCCACCCACTTGTCCCGCCTTTCTCACTCCAATAGCACTCCTATTTCCCTACGCTCGAGGGCCCTCTCTCACCTGACAGCCCTTCAAGGAACGACCGACTACCACGATAACGACCAGACACTATATGTATGCGAATACATTATGTAACGACTATTATGTTACGCCTACTGGAAACCTCGTGTCACCCTGTCGATGACTACGACCAGGAGATCTTCCACCCTGGTTCGAATTTGTTTGTAGCAGCGATGGGAGTGATCCAATTCTTTCTCATAATTCTCTCACTAATTCGCCCGCAATAATATTCGGACACTCTTAAACCCTTACCTGGGCGCGCCTGGAAAAATTATGTACTATTTTATACCATTCGGGGTCAAATCGAGCCCATGCGCCCAGTTAACGGTTAAAAAGACGATAACTTTTTTATTATCGGATTATTATGTAAATAATATTTTGAATAATGGTACAGAAATTTTTCTAGTGGCGCCTCAGAGTCGCCATTTGAGTGCTAAGGGTTAAACGGATTTCGCATTGATGATGGAATAACCGAACGTATTTAAAGAAATACCTGTCTGTAACGAACCCTGGAAGATCGAAAAAATTGTCCAGTCGGCGTTTCTCCGTTAACGAGTCGGCAGAAGTCATGGGATCGCCTAAAAACGCGAGGCCATCGGTGATCAGGGGATTAACGATCCCGTCATTAAGACAGTCGGAATGAATGGGCTTTGTCGGCGGCTCAAACGCAACGGTTTTCCTCCGTCGCGAGGATTCCTTCGTCCCTTTTGCCCTTTTTCCCTCTGTAGAAGATGCAGCGGGTCCATCCTTGATGGACAAAAGGTGTTCCATATAATGAAGGGTTCCACTCAGCCTAATAAAGAGCCGGTGCCATTACGCCTGCTCCTTTTCTCTGCTTTTACAGATATATATATTCTCGTCAGGATATCTTGCGAGGACATCACAGGAAAAGATAGTTTAGTCTGATGCGATCTTGCTCATCGAGCCTATATCTCGATCGTGATCCTAATCACGTGGGTAACGGCGCGTTTCCTGCAGCTTGGAGACTAGTAAAAGGTGTCTGCAGTTGCTATAGTTTCAAAAACCCTAAATTTCATGGCATGAAACTGAGAACATGATTGCGATTACGACAGAGACAAATGATCTTGTAAAAAGAATACAGATTTAGAAAAATATAATTGTGAAAATGAAGTGAAAGACACCCACGATGATCCTGTGAGCCAATTATATTAATTATGAAAGAGTATCAGAAAAGTATCAAAAAATACCACGTGTAGTTACATTAATAACATAATTTCAGAATGTTAACACTAGAGGCAATTTCAGGAGCAGGGTTATCCGAGCAACAACGTTACAGCACTACGATACCAAAGTGACATAATTGCCTATTAGGTTGCCTACCCCTAGGAGTTCGTATTATGTATATTAGGGGCGGTTAACCCTTCAACGGGATCCATCTGCCTGTTATTCATCGGAGAATGCGTGGTTGCCCGATTCTAGGGGCAAATAAAATAAAACAATCTATTTGGACATCTTATAATTTTTTCTATACACTCACAATTCAAGAATCAATATTAATCTCGTAATAGATTAAGGATTGCAAAGAAATGATATTTCAAGCATAGAAATTAAAATGAAATCAATCGATAATAAACTAGTGTGGAGTGTGGAGAACAATTTCCAATTTGCCGTTCCAGCTAGAAAAGAAATAAGATGATTATAAACCTTTTGGTGGTTGTTCTTTCTGGAAAAGTCACTAGGGGTTGAAAAAAAGGATTCCGTCAAGTAGTACCAACCCTCACCGCGCGGGTCGCTGGCGGTAAAAAAAGAAATTACCCCCTAAGAAAGAATTCTGCCGCATCGATACGATGGGGACTAGTAAAGGGTGTGCTGCTTTATCGACATTTATGGCTGTTGTCATTCGTGTCATTTCTAGCGTCACCACTAGATTGGTCTGATGTGTCCACAAATTTTTTAATTCGAACTTGCCATCCCAATGTACCTCGACACTTATTTAAAATTCTCAAACCCTCGAACGTTGATATATAATTTATAGAATAAAAATTTCTGGCATATTGCAAAATAAGTTGTTCGTACAAAAAGAAAAATTGAATAAAATGCACTGAAGTCTCTAGATGAAGATAAACAAAGATTCACGTCGATTTAACGCATCGAGTTTCAAATTCGACCTTCAAATCTCCGAAACGCTTCCACCTGTAAAAAAGGTAAATACACTACATAATGTACCTCTTCAGACCATGCAGCTCCTGTATACAAAACTTTTTCGTGCAACGCATACTTTGGAAGTTACATAGATATGCCAGTTGCGTGAACCACCCGGTATGTAATAAATAAATTGAGGACTTTATATAGTTATGATTAGACTGCGGATCTTTATGCATTTATGAATAAGTTTGTCGGACAAAATGTAAAACAATACAAGATTTAAAAAATCTAAGAACATTGTGATGTTGTTTCCAATGCAACAAAGTTGTTAAGGGATGAAATCAATTTTTATTTTATTCCTGCCGGTACTCCGAGGATTAAAAATGAGAAGATCATAAAATTTAGTTTGCACGTCGGTCTGCAGTATCACAGAGACAGCAACTGTTGTTCTGTTTGATACACAGGTCTACGTTGTATTGCAAAATGTAAATTGCAAGCACACACGCATCGCTGTCGCGCGCTTTCCCCTCTCCAGCATTCTCTCTCTCTCTCTCTCTCTCTCTCTGTCTCGCTCTCTCTTTTCTGTCCACGAACTTATCGCAGTGGAGCAGAAATATCTCGAGCGTGTAATAAAGCACCGAGAAAAATGTCGAAACTCGAAACCGAGACGAAGCTCGAGGTGCGTAATGTACGAGTATCATACGTCACAATCAACTGCACGCGGCGCCGAACGCTTATTTCTCCGATGGCGCTGCCACGCTATGAAATTACACCAAGTTGACTTACGTTCGCGAACGACACCCTGACGTAGTTTAAACTCGGTCTCGCTGGGCAAAAATAATTTTCTCGTATATTTAATGCCTTATTTACGTCTATCGCAGCCCACCTCGAACCTCTGTTCCACGGTAACGAGGATTTCCCGAGGAGCTAACGAGCGTGCACACGCAGATCCCTTCGCGAAACGAAAATTAACATTTCATTCTCTGCGTTTATCGCTCAGATACTATTCTCTGCGCCTTTATCGTTCGCATCATTTTTTAACTGATTGTATTATTTTCTTTGCAGCTGCAATGAATTTTGTCTTTGACACCTTGCTAGTAGAAAAATAAAATTTTTAGATTTCTAGCTGTATTGTATGGGAAAGTGTTACATGGAAATATTATGATTTATGAAATAATGAACAAATAAATGCAATATTGAATCTTCACGGTAACAGTATAGTTTAATTATTTTCTAGGTTTCGAGAGGATGTGATATTTATTACTAACAATACCAGCAATTTCTCATTTTGTAGCCAAATTACAAAGGCACATAATCAACTAAGGTCAAGAAGACATGCTTTTCGTAGTAAAAGCACTTGCGAATAAAAAATAAGTAAGAACTCAATTGAATTTTGTGGCTTAATATTTATTTAAGTATTCATATAAAATAAGGATTAATGTCTTAAGGGGCCGTCATCTATTTAACGCATTTAATCGAGGGAGAGATTCATTGTGAAACAATGAAGCCAGCCACGCGATTGTACTCTCTGTGCTCCAATGGTCGACGGACACTCGAGAAGAACTTTATACTTAATAACTTTTGAGGTTTTAATTGCATTTTGCTCGAACGATCAGGGTTAATGGCTTTCCCTCCTGAACGAAGTTCAACCGAAGTGGCCGAACAGCATAATGTAGGATTATCGAGGCAGGAACAGTTAACAATTAGCTTCGATGAGGTTAAATTGAGATTGAAATCGAATTGGGACGAATTGTGGCTACAATTATTAAAAACTGTTATCGAAGAATGCTCGCAATACCGATTTATTTCTGCAAAGCTGTTGTCGAAAAGGGAAATATCAAATATGATTAATCTTCTAACTTTTGTCATTTATTAAAATACAAATATTGAATAAAATATTTCTAATGAAGTGCCAGTTATTATACATATTTCATTAAGTCAGTCTCGTAAGGAAGATCTCAACCAATTTACTACATATTATATATATAAATATTATCAATAGGTTTCATCGACTTATAACAAAAACGAGGAGATCAATTTTAAGTAAAAACATTTAAAGAATTGAAAAATACTGTTGTGTTGTTTCTAACTCATTAAAATCATTTAAAAAAGACATGTATGTATAAAGTTAGCAGTCTAGCCCTTGTGTAGTTCACCGTACGTCCGAATATTAATTCGAGTAACTGTACATATTGTCGAATAATGCAAATTACGCCTCATGAACGTAAAAATAGGACTTCTGAGGGTGACCGCGGCCTAGATTGATCTTTCATCTAGCGCTTTTGACTAGTGAAAACCCCCATCTTCGTATTTTCGAGAAATGAAAACGCGCATCCCGCACCCTTGCAATTATGGAAACGAGTCTACCGCCTTAAGTTTAATTTAAATTTTCTATCCCTACCAGGAAAACTATCCAGAAAAAGTACAATAGTTTTGTAACCATCGCGGCCGCGAGAAAATTATACAAGGGTTAAACAGAATTTAATAAACGCGAACATGCGTGTGTAGAGAACAACAGCACGGCCGTAACAGAAACACCTTTTCAAAGGGATCAAAGGAGAAATAAATGGCAACGTGTATAAATTACACGGGGACGTACCTACCTCGTTTACCTGAAACACAGATCTCGGGCATTGTGCGCGCTCAGCTGATAACGAACAATGCGCGCCCGTGGAACAATGAAGTTTTGCATGAATGGGAAAAACAGTGGTTCGGGGTCAGCAAAGCGATCGATAGTCGACGAGGCCGATATTATCTGACGGATTCATCGAAAATATGATACCATATGCTAATAACTCACGCATGGCTCGCCTGTAAAAAAAGGCCGAGAGAGAGAGGAGCGAGAAATCGGGTAGCAAGGCGGTTAGAGTAACCAGACAAACCGATCGTATTATGCTCGCAAGAACGAATAAAGCCTGGATATTCCGCATTGTGGTTCGAGGGAGATCAGAGGGAAAGAGAGAGGGAGAGAGAGAGAGAGGAGGTCAGGTAGAAGCTTTAAAATATTCGAAAAACGAGACAGAAGCCGGGTAGGGTTGCGCGCGTCGACGTAACCGGTTACAAACGCGATATGTACCTGCGATTCCGCTGCTCGATCGAATCAGTAGCCGGCTCGTTTCACAGGATATTCGAGGTTCGAGAGCAAACTCGTTCAAAGAGCCTACAACAGCCTTCATCAACGCACAAAATCTTGTTTGCCGTGCATAAACAGTGCAAACGCAGCCTCCGAAACCCAGATTTTACGCGCAAATAGCCGGATAGTTCGGATAACAGGGAACTTTCTACGTTATTTATTTAAACACAGTCCTTTTCTTCATTTCATCTACATTTTTAACCACCCAAGCAATACGATATAATTGATTACATGTTGTAAGAAAAAGATGAAGTCTACTTGTGAAATACTTGATTACTGGAATCTTGATTTTGTGCATTCACGACAAATATCCAAATATTGAAGGATTTAAAAATATTACATTATCTCCAACCTATAAAAATTATCAACGAAATAAATTCCTTCCATACTCCAGTTTGTTGCATTCAGCGAAGAACATTTTTATTTTGCATAAAGATCTATAGATTATACTAACGTTTGATAATACTAATTAAATGTCTAAAAGCTATGTCTCGTGGAAGACTTGAGAACCAAATAAAAATTGATTTCTCACTTTAACAGTTTTATGAAATTGTAAACAGTGCTTCTAAATTGTACGTTTTTGTTGTTTGAAAATACAGCCATTCACTTTAGTAATAAGTGCACAAAATCCGCTGTCTACTGATAACATATGTCTAATTGTTTTCATACTTGGCGTAGTTCTTTATTTCGATCGAATTGCAATTGAAT
The DNA here is from genome assembly GCA_028455765.1 of Lasioglossum oenotherae. Classification (NCBI taxonomy): domain Eukaryota; kingdom Metazoa; phylum Arthropoda; class Insecta; order Hymenoptera; family Halictidae; genus Lasioglossum; species Lasioglossum oenotherae. The sequence goes on along the minus strand of CM052279.1, from coordinate 28,237,778 downwards.
TTGCACACACGGTAGGAGCAGATCGAGATCGTCGGTTTAATTAAAAAAATCGTTCGTCACACCTACCTTGAAAGCATCGATGCTAGAACAAAAGTGTAAAAAAAATGCTCTGGTCTGTAAAGCAAGCAAACAAGGTCAGTGGAATAAGAATGGCCACTGGCTTTGGATACGGGGTTTGCCGATTGATCGACATCAGCCCCAAACCCATCAATTGGTCGAATCGGCCCCCTCTGATGAACGGGGTGGACGCATTTCGATTTCCACCCCCTGCGTGCGAGGGTGCGTTTGTCATCAAACGGCTCGGCCATGCTTGAAATTTCGTGCGATGCAGCTATGGAATATCGATATTCCCTGGCAGCGTTGCTGGATTCCTCAAGGACGACATCAAAGGACGCTATTCGCGGGGATTACATTTACAGACGAACATACATGTCGACCATTTTTCCTGCTCGCAATCCTCGATCTTTCTAATACCGCAATATAATCTGGTAGAATTTTATAATTACCACTAAACTCTCTATTCCTAACCATTCACCGTTCTGTAATGTGTTTGTACATACTTTATGGTAAAACAGTTTTACTGTGTTGTGCTTTGGTATACTCTTTATTATGCTCTATTATGTTGTTACCTAGTTGGTTCAAGATGGACGCTTAGTAGATGCATATTATATATATTATTGGGTTAGCAAATAAGTTCGTTCGGCTTTTGTGATTTATTCCACTCTAAACCGAACGAACTTATTTGCCAACCCAATATATTAAATATATTATTTTTTGTGTACAAAATTATCCTCATCAGAGCAGAAACGCAACGACAAATCCGAACGATTCAATTAATTATTTACGTAGACTGGATTTTTGCAGAATAATCTTATAAAATGTACGCAACGTGACTATCCAATTTTTAAATTATTGGTTGATGTTTATAGAATATTTCGATGACTATGAGACAATAAATATTACGATTATTATACAGCTAGGTATTATAATAGTGCTTTACTTTATTAAATTCTCGACAATAGCACACGATTACGCTATACATATATACAAAGTACATAATCTTCTGTTATAGAAAAATGAGTATGTTTAACCCATCGCAATATTCAACAAAAAACAATATATATTTTCCGTGGTCGTAAAAATGAGCCAGCATCCAAGGGTTAAAATAATAGGGAGCTATTGGGAACATAATTGAACACAGAATTCGAAGTGCAAATGGTTAATGTCGCCAACCGACCGAAACGTCATCGGCCGTCTGAGAAACAAGACAAAAATTGATGCAGCTGCAGGAGCGTATTACGGTTCGATTTATCATTTATAAGGATACGGGGGGAGGAGGGCAGGTCCCGCGAATCTGGCCAATAAAGGACGACTTAAGTGTTCGTTTTCGAAGGCAATGGGTGCTATCGTTCTTCCGTCACGCGGCCCGGGGAAAGAGACTTGCCTGGAATTGGCCCCGACGTCACCGAAAGAAGATAATACTGAGGCTCGCCTAGGTAGGTTTCCCCGCGAAAAGAAGGTCTTCTCTTCTCTCGTGAGGTACGCCGGGACGCGGTGCATCTCGTGATTCTGGTTTCGAGAGGATCCTCGGGTTCCTCCCCTCGCCTCCCACGACTTTGAAGAAATAAATCTTCGGCCCGGGGCTCTACATCACCGGTTGGCAAGCAATTTGGGCCCCGACGATAACTCATACATGCATCGATAGTACTTCGTTCCCCTTGCCTCTCTCCTCACTCTGTCTCTCTCTCTCTCTTCCCTCCTCTCACCGACGGCGCGTAGGCTATACGCCACAGCTGCCTATCCGTGTGCGCGTGGCTGCGCTCGTATATACGCATAATGTATTATGTATGTACGTATATAAGCTGAGAAAACCGGCGAAGAAGATGCACGATGATTCGGCGGCGGTGGTACAATGTCTCGAACGGGCGGGAACGAGACGAGAGCATCTCAACGAGCTGGATCGGTGAATCCTGATAGCGCGGGAATAAGCTGTGCCGGAAGATCGCTGCCAATTTTCTCGTTGCCGCCGATTTTTAACAGTGCAGCATCGATTCCGCGAGCTTCTCGCGGTCCTGCGATCGTGGATGGACGTGTAGAAAAGTAGGGGCTTGGTATATCCTAAGAGAAAAATTACACGTGGATGTGTAGGCCTACCTGTTCGGTCTCGTCACTGCCGATTTCGCCATTTACTAGGTTTTTCATTGTGTTCGTTCGATGTTGGATAACTGGAGGGAGCTTATTTCATCTCCTGAAGTAAATTAGGATATTTAGATCCAGGTGCGTAGCTTGTTGTCGCTACTATATTTTTCATCTCGATTTTTAATTGTGCCACGTCAATTCTGTAGTAAATAAATTTTGTAATGCCGCTGTAGTGTCCGTTGGTGTTGTATCTGAACAATTAGTAACGCATTAACGATGTAATGATGTAGTTCTATACATATAATTTGATATGGGATTACACGGATAGAAAATCTCGCTCGCAATAGGTGTGGGGAAGGGGGATAAGAAATATCGGTTCCTCGTTCAATGCTGTCGACATTCACAGCCGCATTTCCGGATATGATTTGTACGTTACGTAAGCACATCGGATCAGTTTCTTACATAAGACCACCACCGGTAGATAGGTAGTTTCGTACATCTTTGCATATAATTAGAAGAGCATTGAATCGACCCTCATCGGACGTCTTTTCACCGTGAAAGAGCAGGATGGGACCACGGGGGTAGGTCTGCTCGCATCCCGAGTAGCAAGAATACAACCCTCTCTTTCTCTCTCTCTCTCTCCCTCCTTCTCCCTCTCTCTCTTTTGGGAAGGGGGGGGGCTTTACAAAAAGAGGTCTCCTCCACCCGGTGTAAAAAGAGAAGGGATGTGGGTTCCTTTCTAGATCGGGCAGGTACATGCCTGTGACGTGTTCTAGGGCACATGCACATTACCTGACAATGGGCCATCCGGAAGAGGGCAACTGAATTAGGCCAGTGCCGTACGAGCCTCGTTGCTTACCATAAAATCAACCGACAATAAATTAAAATTAAGAACAAGATCTTCTTTAAATGTATCGATAAAGATTTGTCGTCTTGAGAAAGTTTAGTATATATAGTTGTATAATAATAAATCTAAAGATAAAATATACTTGAGAAACCATCTCTTTTTGTACACACAAATATTTCCCTTTCAACACAATTGTAAATTGCAGAAACTTATAAAGGTAAAAAGAATTTTTTTCCCTGTATGGTTACGTAATAGCACACTTAAAAATAATTGCCAAGGAAATCTGCCACTTTTTACGTACCTAAATATTTCCTTTTGTAACGCAAATTGTGCAATAATCCAAGAGAATGGTAAAAGTATTTAAAATTTATCTAAAGCAAATCTAATTACGATTCTACTCCATTTGCATTCACACATATTTCTTCTCCAACACAATTACTTTGATTGATTGTACCACTTGATTGGTACAAGTGGAATAGATGTTAAAATAAATCTGTGTTTTGCATACTCTATTTTCAATATTTGCATAATAATAAAATGTGTACAGGTTTAAAATTTTCAATATAATATGATTCAATGTAGAAACGTTCGGCATAGGTTCTTTTGAAAAAATTGATAAATTAGTTTGAACGCGGCTCGCTTTGTCCAAGAGACGTCGCCATAGATTTTTATGATAAATATTCCGAATGGATTTGATTCTGTGTATTTTTTTAAATGGGAGGAGTGGATGAATGTTACGGCCCTGGCGTAGAGCAACCCTTCCTTTCTTGGGCCCCGTCTGCTTCCTTGAAAATCATCGGCATAAATTATGTATGCAGGTAGCTGACATTGTGCGGCTGTTCACCTCAGCGGGGCCCGATGATAAATTATTGCACATTGAGAATTTCGGGGCTAACGAGGGTACGAAATTTGAATATCCTTCCGCGGGCTTTTCATTCTCACGCTCGTCCACCCTTGTCCCTCTTCTCTCGTTCTCTCTTTCTTTTCTCTCTTATACACCGACTCTCTCCTCGGCAACCCGTTATCATACGTTCTTTCACGCTCTCGCACGGCTACAAGCGCATCAATTCTGGTCTACCTGAGGCCACGCGAGCACAATGACTCTCTGATTTGATTTATCGAACAATTTCTCTCCTATGCGCGGACTCGCGATTATCAAACGATTTTTTTCCCTCACCCCCCATGCACGCGCGGCGAGTGCAACGATGCGGCGAGGTTTTAACGGAGTCACGAAACTGGGACAAATTCGCGTGACCTTGAATCTTCGCCGGTATAACCTTGAACTTGTGGCCTCGAAGTTGCTTCGGTCCACTTGCCTACTGATTTCGCCGAGTTACTTTGGGGGAAACTGGAGGACATTGTTTAAGTGTGATCAGTAGACCGCGGATTTTATGCATTTATGACAAAAATGAGTACGTGCAATTTAAAACAGTGGAGATATTAAAAAGATTTAAGGCCACCAGTGTATTAGTTTCACCTTAATAATATTATTAAAAGAAGAATGAAATTTTTATTTGACCCCTGTGTCTTACAATCAATGCAAACGTTTTTTATTTTGCATAAAAATCCGCCGTCTGGTAATCAATGTTTTATTTTTGGAACGTCCAGTAGATGATAAAAGACTTCATTTTGCGATGCACTAAATTGTTATTAGGGTCAGTCTGTTCAAAATAGATAAAAAATGCTATACAATACAAGAACATAATGATCAGAGAAAGGTGGAGTTGGTTTTGTAGAATATAAAACAAAATATCGTCGCCATCATGAAATAAACGAAATATTGTTGCCATGAAATGCCAAAAACCCAAGATTATACCAACATATTACGACCTCGTCAAGCTAACAGAAAACTGTCGGGAAAAGAGCGTGGCATTTAGGAAGCCAGCGATCTAAGGATTACGGGATCGACCGAAACGCCCATCGGTGTAAACTACACCCTTATAAACAATCATGAGTCGCGTGGTTGGTGGGGTTGTTCGTCATGATGGCTGCCGGCTCGGACCCAGTGCCCCTATCTCGGCCGAAAAAAATAATGAGCTTCCTGGTTCGGCCCCACCACTCGGAACGATTTTTTTTTGTTGTTCGATATGGGGCACCAGGATAGAATAGAAAGAGAAAGTCGAAAGAAAGGGAGCGAGAACCGTGGAGAAAAGAGAAGGAACGAGGAAGAACCCCACGCGAGCGATTTGCATACGCGGCCAGCCGGCTGCGCGAACCGAGTTAGTTCCATCGACGAGGGGTTAACTTGAGTCGTCTCTCCGCTTTAATCAAGTGCCGTTCTCAACGTTACGTTCTCTGCTGGTCGTTTAGTGCGAAAACAATGATAAATCTTTTGTGAATTTTTCGAGACCACCCGCCACCAGTTTCGGCCCGGGTTTTGTCGAAACGCGCGAGTTTAGGGTTGTTCGGTGACTCAAAATCGCGATTTCATGTTTGTTATTCCGTGATCTCAGTAACGTGGACAATATACAATTATTATTTGAGGTTTACGAGAAATTACAAAATCGAGAATGTATAGAATCTTACGCTTTTTGGAAATTTGATGGTAATGAATGTGATGGAGATGTTCTGCAGAAACTTGGGGTTGAAGAAAACGTATGTTTTGCAATGGAGTCACTAGAATAGAAGAAATAACACATGTACATTAATACTGCTAATGTTATTAATGTTTCAGTAGAAAACAGACCCTCTTCTGTGCTTTCTTACTTCGATAACATCGTATATATTTGCTAAACACATGATTGATCACTAGTATTACAATTATATTTTATGCATTTATGCTATGAAAGAGTAAATGACATTGAAAACAGCATTAATATTAAAAGAATTAATGAATACAGTCCGTTTTATTTTCTGATTATTAACACTAGAACTACGAGACAAATTACGTTGCAAAACTGCATTCATGAACTGTGAATTATTCAATCAATTCTTTGTATACATATTATAATACAAATCGTTGGAATCCTCAATAACTCATGTCAATAAAATTCTATTAGTGGAATATTATTAAAAAATTAATAAAAATTATTAATAGGACTGACATAGAGAATGTTTATTTTTATAAAGATTGTCAGACCACCGACCGACTCCTTATTCGTCGCACGAATGTTCACTTTCCAGATTTGAGATGTAATTTCCAGTAGAAAAAACTGTTTAATCCGTTCGTTAAAACAAGAATGCGTCTGCCATATAATTATTTAGAGACTCTAATTATTTCTTATGTCGTTTTTTCGGTAAATTAGGTCACCACCTTCGAAGAAGGGTCGTTCATAGCACATTCTTCGGAAATTATTGATCGGCAAAAATAACCACTTCGACTCACAAATTCGTGAAAGAAAGCACACGTATTACTCTGTGAACGATCTACGAATATTTTCTCGACGAATTTCTATTTAATCCTCCCGCTACCTGACTAAGAAAGGAGTCCGACCGAATGAATTTTCATTAACGGAACCACGGTCACACTTCACATCGATTAATCGTGTTCCTGATTTCGGTACACTGGAACGCGTCTCTCGTGAAATTCGAACACTCGAAACGGCTCGGGGTTTTTTACGTGGAGGAGCCTGCACGCGAGATCGTGCCGGCACGAAAGCACTTAGCGACGTTTTATTAATTACTGATACGGGTTAAACGAGGGAGAATCTAGCCTGGATGGAGGCGAGAAGTGGCGGCCATTTTGACGCCTGCGTGGACGGCCGACGGAACGCTTTTCTGGAGCGTCGCGACACGGGGGCGGAAAGGGGTTGTGCTTTGCCGTGAGGGGGTGATACTCGAGAAACACACTGGCAAAAGCTGAAAGGCGCGTCGTTATTTTTACAGATTTTCATCCCTTGATCTCTCGCGTAACTATTTGCCCTTAGATCCTGCCCGAAATCATACCCTTCGATCCGAGAACACCAATCAATTTTTTCCATCAAATTCAGATCATCCCATCAACTAAAATGAAACATTTTTAACGCTGTTCCGTGAAGAACAACATACAAAAATAGCTCATCTTAAAATTCAATCAATACTGGAACCAACCCTTATGTTTGAAAATCGAATAAAAATTTTTTATCGTTCGCACTCGTTTAAAAATTTGTTTAAAAATCGATTGAAGGAATTACAGGCATGTGAAACAAACTCTCTGTCGGGTCGGAGCGTTTAAAGATATCATGCGTAAGGTCGTTTGCTATAAATAATATTACGACAGGATAGAAATGCAAGTAATTACGGGATTCGTGCCCGACTGATCAGTTAAACAGTCGGGAACAGCTACTCCAGGTACTACGGAGGGAAAACAGGGAACGTTTCGAGTTTTCTGCCAGTAATAAGACGACGACGACGACGACGAAAACAAGAATATTTTTCCTTCGAATTTGATTGGCGCTTCGAGAGGCTCCCGCATACTCCCGAATAGGTTGGTGCGCGCATGTAAATATTATATTATACAATCCGTACATGCACGCCTCTATTCGACTACGCAGATATATGTATATATAGGCAGATGGGACGCAGACGCCGGCGTCGCGACGTTCGACGGTACAGTTCCCGTCGGACGGTCCTTCGAGATGGCAGGATCCACTCTCAGTCCTTCCTACGCCTTCGCTCTGACATATCGTCCTTCCCTCCTCACAACTTCCCACAAGAGTCGCGAATCTAAGTGTCCACACCTTTCATCTGGATGAATTACACCTTGTCAATTCTATCGAACAGTATACAAAATCGAAAGAGTGAAGTGACGTTTTGATTTTCATTCTTCGAAAAGATAGCTACTCAAAAATCCTCTCAGAACCGTGAGTCTGAATGATTCCAGCCTTCTCTTTTAACATCTGAGAATTCATAGGACCCGTAGTTTTAATACAATTCCGTTGCGTTGACAGTGAAGTTCAGTGAAGACTATTTCCTTCTTAGGCAAATTGTTCAACCCCCTATGGAGCTGTGTAACTTTCAAATTGTCAATGTCCCTCCATCTGTTTGAAGCCGAAGAATTTCTACATTACAATTTTATTATTTCATTCAGGCTTGTCAAAATTGAGATATAGATGGTTGAAGAATTTTACGAAATTAATCGTTTGGGTACTGCAGATGTATTGTATAATTTGCGAGGAGATGGTAGAGTAGTAAGAATAATGGGAAGTATCGTGGCAGATTCTTGACACAGATTTCGGAGGGACGAAGTGTCTCCAAGGGCAGCCAACAGCTGATTGTTTCCCTCTCGCGATGCGTCAACCACCCCCGTCTCGAATTAATTACGTCACCGCCACCTCTCCACGAGCAACCCTCTCTCCGCTCTTAATCACCCTACACCCCCACCCTCGCCCAGTGCCTTCTCATTCATTTTCACTTTCACCGACGACGCGTTTCCCCCGCGCTTTCACCGTTATTTACACCCCTTTCCCCCTCATCTCTCTTTCTCTCCCTCTCGCTATCTCTCATTCTCTCTATGCACGTGAAAATCAACGCGGTCACTCGGCTTCTGAAACAAAATCCGACCGGGCTATCGATCATTTTCGACCTTCGCTTCTACTCCGTTCGCGATCGAGATCGACGAGGGAGATCGGCGATCGAGGATCATCGACCGGTGAGTACTTTGAACAATTCTAACTATATTGTACCCATATTATAAAAATCAATGTTTTCAGCTGTCTCTTTCGTTAGAAATTAGATCTAAAATGAAGCTGTATAAATCACAATTTATATTTTAATTTAAAATTTTCCCTCAATTTTGAATTTTATATGTTCTTGGGATTTTTATGACTATTTATTGGACATTAAAAGTTTATTATTGAATTTAAAATGTATCAGAACTGTGTTGAATGGAAAATTTATGAAATTTACAATATACTTCTTATAGTGCATACCAAATTATAATGACGTGGAGAACACGACAGATTTTTGTTACTAAAAGCCAGCCAATATTTTGTCATTCTACTGGGCAAATCGAACCTTAGGAGACAAAGAAATGTTTAAAATAATTTTTAAATGCTCTAATATAGTTTTTTTTATTAACTATCCAAACTTATAAATGAATTTTTGTGCTTTCGTACCAAATACGGCAAATTTTGCTACCATTTCTGGTAACTGCAACAGGAATATCAAATCTGGAGATTAATCTGAATTTAATAAATTGTTTTACTGCTCATTTATCGTGTGCAACAACTTTTATTATTCAATCATTACTTCTGATTTTTCTCGTACAATGTATTAGAATTAATCCAGATTGGGAAATAAATTGTTCTGCTCATACATCGCGTGTACAACAAATTTTACATTGTTTTTATATTTCTAGTGTATTTTATTAGGACGAATACAGATTAGAAAATTAATGTTTGATTCGAAAATTATTTATTACTATAGACATTTCTGGTATATTTTGTTAGAATGAATGCAAATTGGAAAATAAATTTTTCTGCTCATATATTGTGTACATGAAACTTTACCGTGCGTTTTATTACGACTATAATTCATACTCGAAAATTAATGTATCTGCTGATTCCGCGATAGGAAGTGGGCAAAATCAAAAGGGCCGCAACAAACCTCTGTTTTTCAATTTCTGCTCCGCAAAGCGAATTACGTTGATTCTGCTGGATTTGAACGTGTTAAGGAGCCACGATTAAATAAGATTGCGAGGAAGCGACGTTTAAAGTCGACGGTGGTCGCCTGCTCGCCGAGTATCGGAGTATTGCCGACGTTCATGAGACTTTCACCGGGCTAAACGGTTATACTTTTGCGCGAGTAATAAATACGATTTTCTCGGGGGCGGAGCGAAAAGAGCGAGGAATTGATAAACGTATTATGGGTCGGGTCGGAGCGGGAATGGAATCTTTAATTCCGAAACTGAAATATTCGAGGGGAGCAGCGCGGCGCCGCGCCGGAGGACGTTGACAGTCGCGATGTAGATTGTGTTCACTTTGACGGTCACTTTCAGTCTCGTTCCAATCACCTGAGAAATTAATTTCGTTAACTCCCATTTGCACTACAAACATTTATGCTTAGATTGAAACATGCATACGTATTCAAAAGTTAATTTTTGTCTTCCTTCGACCATGAAGAATCGCCTAAGCAGTAGAATATAAATTTCTTCCACATTTGGTTTGCACAAAATATTTGTCGAAATAATTTTTTCATCATCGATAAATTATGTTTAGTGTTTCGGAAATATAATAGAAATATTTCATTTCGATTTGTGTGTAGATAGCACTTTCTAATTAACAAATTGGATTGGCGAGACGTACTTACTGAATGAAAAATTTCAACAAATGGTTCAACAAAAAAATCACTTTGTTCGAATTCGAATTGTTACTGGGACTGGAGTGACGATTCGAGTTGCGGTTTGTTAAAGCAGTTGGTGGCACGATAAATTGAATGAGTGATGTATAGTTACTATAGTCGCGAGGGTAGATCTACGTTTCCGTGTTCTCACTTTCGCTGGCACTTTCGGTCGTTCTGCATCGAGATTACGTGTTAAACTGACACGTTTCCGATGACAGGAATCCGCAAGGCCGTTTTGTCGACTGTTGAGGACAGAAGGTGGGGAGGAAGACACCGGTTGCACTCATCAAACCCCCTCTCTCTCGACCTTCTTTAACCCTTTCGCCCCCTCCAGTTTCCGACGCACGTTCTGCATGTGTTACGGAACAGTCGGGAAACATTGCCTCTTCTTTTTTCGAAATTATAGATGGTATGCTCCTCGACCTGCTAGGAACTAGGGTTAGCATTTTATACTTTTTCTAATTAGCTTAGACAAACATTCTGTGAATTTTACCAATCTGTCTACTGCGCTTCGCTTTTTAATTGGGGATGACGAGTCAATTTCGAGCTTGCTATCACCATTCGGTAACTTTTCATATGCTTCTTGAACAAATGAGTTCAATGATTGTTATTCAATGTATATTAAATTAATTAAACTCGTTTAGTCCATTGTGTTAGGTCATGTTGATCATAACCAAATTTTTGATACCTCAATTTTACAGTTAACAGATTACAAATTACAGCAGTTAACAGATTAAAGCTTCATACAATTTCTAATGAAGTGTTTCTTTTGATTGATTATTTCCTTTTCGAAAGCTCAATAGAATCTTATTTTGCATAAATATCAATAAATAAAACGTTAGAAGACTGTCGTAGAAGATGATGATGACTATATAAATGATTAACAAATAGTGTTACATGTTTTGAAAGTTATAATAAATTGGAAAATTTATATTAATTTCATATATATTTAATGAAACTAAATATAAGGGGTTTTTACTCAGGTAAAAATTATCTCTTGAATTAATAATAATAACTTGATTTGTGCATTAAAAACACTAAATAGTAAAAAAATGAGGAAACTTTTTCAGGATCAAAAATTATAAAAAATTAATTTTAGATGGAAATTATATTGAAAATTATAAATTTATTAATTATTAAATGAATTTTTTAAATTTAAATATTATTTGAGGAGTAAATATTTAATCGAACAAATAGTTTAATCGGGCAGGAACTTTTGCAATTATCAAATATTTTGAAAGTCGAAACGTTCGCCGCGTGCAACAGAGGACGAAGTGCAACTCTGGCCGAACAGAGCACGCATTCTGCATAACACGCATAAAACATAGGTGACAAAAGGCGGTATGAACAAAGACCGGTAAAAGGAGTAAGCGTGTCAGGGAAAGACCGTGGTATCAGCGGGTCATTAAACACAGATAGGGTCAGCCCACTGCATATGTCGTGGCTCGAAGTTTCTCTGCCGTTGGATGCCAGCTCGGCTACTTAGTTATCGTGTATGCAAAGCCTGGCCCAGGTAGAAGAAGAGTCGCTCTGATTATTTATGTGCCCCGCGCCTCCCCCTTTTCTCTCCAACCCTTCCGTTTCGCGGGTAGGGTGACAAGGGAAACAGGGTTCCTACCAGCCGTTTGCTTTTTATAGATAGTAAAAAATATTATAATCTATGCTCCGATGGAAAAGAAAAATATAATTCATTATTCGACCCGGCGTACAATGGGATACGACAACGGGATGCCCCGCAGGGTGAATCCCGCCCGCCTTCCGGCAAGGAAAAAGGGTTCAAGGGAGGCGAAAGGGTGATCCGAAGAAAGAAACATTCACGGTGGATTCAAGGAACCGAGAAATATTTATTTTTATACACGGCTTTTCAAACGCCGGTCTGTGACTCGGGAAATTAAGAAAAATCACGTTAATACTCTATTCCTTTGTTGTACATTATGAAATTTTAATTCGGTTTCTACTAGTTACACTGAATTTTGCAAAGTCTCGCTGCCTACCCATTGCCATAAACATATGTAAGTTGTACTCGCGAATTTTTATCTTTATTTTGAGAATTTTTCAAATAAAATTTGAAGAAGCTTTGAATTTGAAGATTAAAATCAGGGTCAGGTAATTACTAATTACAAAATCTTTACTCTTTAATGCAACTAATGGAGAATTAAATTAAATTCTGATAGTGTAAGATTAAAACAAAATGGTTCTGTATAATTGCTCGAGAATGTTCACTGTTTCACACCGCACCACTAATTTTCGCCGTAAATTCATAAAATCCGCTAAATTAATCGATGTTGCTCGATTTTTGGGGAACGATTGTCCGGCACTCGGCGCGTTCAAAATGCGAAGAACTTTTAAACGGTCAAAAGGAGACTTTCCCGAATGATTCACAGCTGGTGAAGCGCACAGAGCACTGCGGTCCAACAAATCAAACGGCGCCGCGCAACAAAACTACATTCATCTATCAGAGGGGCGAAGGAGGATAAAGGGAGAGGAGATCTGATTTTTTTGTTGCTGTTCCCCTCTCTCCCGGTAAACGGGCAGTTTGGCTTGTATCCCGTTTCACACATGGTGCCGCGGAGAACCCCTTTTGCCGGCATTTCGGTCTCCGTCTGTGGCAGGTCGGAGTAATGTTTTAGATCTTATCCCCGAAATTATACGTCTGTCTGGCTGTCTGCTTCTACTCCCGACCCTCAGGACGTTGGCACGCGGTATCAAACGCTAATCGCATGCCACGTCTTTCTTCCTCCGGCTCTCACTATCTCTTTATTCGGTCTCCTCCTTTCCTTCCTGTCTAGCCCTGTTTCACGTTCTTTTGCCTTCCGTTCTCTATCCCGCAGGATAACGGAACGATACCTCCAACCAAGGCTCTCGCGATAGAGGACAGGACCTGGACATCCTCTTCGAGGGATTCCGAACGTCCCCGATTCGTTTTCCAAGTCTTCCACTCCTCAGACTTCTCCAATTTTATCCCAGCATCCAGATTCATCAGCGGGAATTCGCTCTTGATGCTGCTTGACGTTTCCTCGAATCTCCACCGGTTGGGTTTTGCATCTTTATGCGTTTACAGGAAACGGAAGTCCTTGGAAAATCATATTTATATTTATATGTGTTTATCTGCAAATTTCCCACTTAATCGTAGAATTTTTAATTCATTGATCAATGCTATTTGTTATTTTCCGTAGAATTGTACGTAATGAAAAATTATTAGCTTTTCACGATGTATACTAAAACCATTTTTTAATATTGCGAATTAATAGAAATTCATAGTTGCATATAAGAAAATTTATTTCATCGTTCCGGGCAGAAAAGGAATTTTTTAATGAATGTTTTGCACTAGACTGCAGAGTCCGAGTTTAATTTGAAATTTTTATTCAAAAGTGCATAGGGAGTTTCTAGTCGAATTTTACTGTGATGCGTGGTTTTGTTCAATTGATATTACGAGATCGCGCGTGTTTAATGAAGAAATGAGCTACGCAAGCGCTACGTCGCGCAGGACCAAACTCACCCCTAACTCGAGATCTACGTTATTATGCAACAAGTTGCTCTACTCACCCCCTTTCTCTATCTGGTCTCCAGTCGCCGGTAGTTATTAAGGGCGTCGTTCTCATTGGGCTACATTCCAGCGAAATGCAACGATATCTTGTGTCGCCCTTAAAGGCGATGCTGGGTTATTTGTGACTCTGCAACCTGCATCGATTATTAACAATTCTATTTCGAGACTTTCAACGTTTGTATCAGTCAATGTTTTGAGAGAAAACAGGACATTTTTATAAAATGTCTATTGATACTTAGATATGATATTAAAAGTGGAACGGTTAGTAGTGAGCAATTAACAAAAATCAATCATCATATTGAACGATTAGAATACCAATAACACACCGATTGGAACGATTTTTCGATTCTTCGATGATTATACTGCGAATCTTTATGTAAAACAAAAATTTTCTTCATCAATTGTGGCCGACAGAAGTCAGATAAAAATTTGTTTTTTTCTTTAATAATTTTAGTGAATTGGAAATAGTATATAGGTATCATAAAATTCTCTTATAATATTTCCACTCTAAAATTTTATCTGCCCATTTTTATTGTAAATTCATGAATTCTTTATTGATTATTCTTACTGTAACTACAGTAGGACTTCGATTAACCGATCATAAACAAATATGCGTTTAAATATGATTATATTATAGAAGAAAATAAAAAATTTATTTTGGAATATATGATGTAGATTTTGATTATTTCCTCGAGTCTCGATTATCCATTGGGCCTTAATTTATCCGGGCTGTTTGTCTGCCGATCAAACCGGCTAATAGAGGTCCTACTGAATCCTTTAAAGCGAAATTTCAAGAAATATTATGAATAGAATGCAGATTTCATATTCATTTGTGACAGAAACGATCGATACAGAAATCGACGCAAAAATGATTGAAGAATTTTGTTTATTTTGCATGAAAACGCGCAGTCTAATTATGAAGAATAACACCGTAGAAAACCGTTTGGTTCGTCGAGGCGACCATTCTCCGGCAACTCGAAATCGCACGGTCGATTAAAAGAGGAGAAAAGGGTATTCTGTGATTTATGGGAGATCGGCGCTGTTGCGTTTAAACCCTTTCGAAGGTCAGGGTGCATCCTCGAGGACCGGAGGGTAATCGTAGGCATTTTACGGGCCTTTTAGAATCGGGGCCTGCTCTTTCTGGCGCGATATTACGATACTTTGTGATGCTCGAGGACAACGTGACGCGCATGTAACCTGGCAATAAATCCTGATTATCGATGTCCTTCTTCCCGATTCTTTTATTCGAGTCCACTGTGTCCATATGCAGATACGAATGCGTTATATAGACCGTGAAAAAAAGCGGGGAGAAATGCAGGATGCGCGCATCGTGTAGAAACAGAATGCTTCCGTGGGAAGTATCTCTGAAATAGTTACGCATATTTTTGTACAACACTTATATTAAAATTATATTTAGTCCCGTTCATTCGTGTTTGCAAATTCAATAACTAATTCAGTTTTGCGATGTCTGCTAAGATCTTCCATTCAAAAGAAAACTATTCTTTTATAGAACAATGAAATTGTTTACTTTACCGCTAATCACCAACGATCAAATGATTAATATTAACCGTACGAGTCATTTATGTCTTGCAGTAAATATTTCATTCCGATTTCTTTAAAACGAAAAGAATTGAAATAATTAATAGATATGAACGAAAGATGAACTCATAATTTATTAGATAATATAAGGAAGAACAGAAAGATGCGCAGAAAAAAATGTCGGACGAATACGTGTTAAGGGAATACTCAATTGTTAAGCTTTCTTAACAAAATGTTAAATTACGGCATGCGGACATTATTAGCATAGCAGAGGTCGTCGTCACAGTTAATCACGTTCCAAAACGAGAGTTCCGGCTGGATCATTCACGCGTTAATGATCGGCACTGCGTATTTTGCCGAAATAAGAATGAATGGTGACTACGCCCGCGTCGCCTCTGTACAACCAAATACATCGCAGCGGTTCTTCGTGTCTTTTTACACGCATAAGCTTGGTGTGGGCGTATATGTATATGTACATACAATATATGTATACACATGTATATAGATATAGGTATATATATATATATAACATACGTTGTTCAATTTCACGACGTCTCGCTTCAATTCAGCCGACGGATTTTCCACCATTACTCCGGCGTATTCCTCCTCTTTCTGCCGTTCTCTGCCTACACCCTTGCACACCCCCGCAGTCAGCCCGTTTCACCCTTCGCCGGCCTCAGGGACAGCACACCACTTTGTACTCGAAGACAAATTGGAAATATCTTCTCGCGAAATATAGCCGAGGTATCGGCTTCGACTTGCCGAAATATATGGGGCGACGACGGTACATCCGGTCCTACCCGCTCGTTATTAAATATCCGTGCTACCTGCGCCTCTACGCTGCCATGAGCACCAGCCTTTCATACGTAATCCATCTCCAAATAGAACGAAAACCAGAAAAGATAGACACATTTCTTGTTACTTGCTACGAAAGCAAGGTGCATTCACGTAGACATTTTTGTGTGAGAGACATATTTTATATTTTTCAAATAAAGAAAAAAGTCATCATATAGCAAGTCGTTGAATTCGTTTCGACGTCGCCTATAATATTATGAAGTTAAAAATACCCAGTTCCATTTAAAAATATGACAGCGACCTTGATTTTTCGTTGAAAATCGATTTTTTTTTTATTAAAAAGAATTGCAATTTCTTGTCGGTTAAATACTGATTAACTTTGGTACGAAACACTTTTCTATCCGACCATCCGAAGGGGCTAAAAAATCGTGGGGACTAATTTGTGCCGCACACCCCCTGTATACACATAAACAATTTTTATTTTATATAAAAAAATTCGCGGTCTAATCGCAACAATTTTAACTTAAATTATACAATTTGTTGCATCCACGAATACTGTGGGTTATACTAATAATTCAGATCTTTACTCTGCAATTAAATAATACTGCGAGATTGAAATTCTCTAAGAATATATTCCCCAAAAATAAATTCGCTATCAAATCTTCACTTGTGCGAGTTGCCCAGCACTCAGGATGATCAGGCACTTTTCCGAGCAACACTGAGTCAACCGAGGCACAGTAACACCTGACGCCGTACTTCAGGAATCACCTTTGAATCGTGCGACCCCGATTTTCCCCGAAAAGTGTTCGTACGGTAGCACAAAAAGGAAACGCACCCTTCCTGTGTGAACACACGTTGACCCACGACCCCCGGCTACCTGCTGACGGATACTGCGGATACAAACATTTCTACGATGATTCCTCTACAGCCCCTCGGGACCTTTTACACGGCCACTGTTCTTTAATGCGGCATTATATTGGACGCCGGTTATTAATGGATGCCGCTCCGAAGCTTCGTCGTTCGAACGATCCAACTGTCTTCCTGTCGTTTAATCCGTCAAATCGGAGCCTAAGCGGATCCATTGATGACACCGCCTTTGAACGTGCCAGCGAGAATAATACTCGGTATTTAATTATTCTTAAAAATGTCGTTTGCCGAGGGGCGGAGACTGAAACAGCATCGATCTTTTCCTGTGAAACGCGATAAGTCGACAACGAAATATTGTACAAGAAATTTCCGCGTGCGTTCTACAGCCAGGGGAGAGTTTGTTCTTTACATCCGGGGTACCGTGAACGGTGAGAGATAATTTTAAAAGTTTGTAGACGCGCTCCCGAATTTATAGAAAAGAACTATTTTAATATTCCCGTCTATTTTCCATCGCGAAAAAAATGATACTCTTTAAAAAGAGGTAATGACTGCTTTCTAGTATTTTTACCCATCGTTTCAACAGGTTGAACATAAACAATATTAAAGATTGAACTGCACAATATACTTTATGCAATATACTTTACGAAAAAACAATTAGGGGTTGTAAAAATATAGATTTTTATTTTTTTTTTTGTTTGAATATCTACAATTTTTAGCACTCAATGATCCTCCATGATAATATAGTCCATTTCCTTCGAGCACGCAGAATGCAGTGTATTAATATAACAAAACAATTAAGAGAAAGTATTTTAGATTTTAGATTTGCAGCCAAAAGTATCCACAAACTTGAAACAGGTTGAATCAAAAGTTTCGAAGATCCAGCGACGTTGTAATTTTGATCGTCGGCATTTGCTCGAAGAGCGTGGCAATAGCAAGGAAAATATTCACGCGCAGAGCGGTTTCGAGCGGTTAGAAGAGTCGGCTCGCAGGTATTCCTCTCAGGTATAGACCGAGGACTACCCCAAAGGTTGCGCAACCCCTAGACAAGCTCGACCGGCCCGGGACAAGAGCGTCCGGGCCGAGAGAAGAGGATGAGAAAGCTACCTACTGAACTGTCGGCACAATGACACCAAATAGGCGGTTGATTGCACAATGCGTCGATGTTTATCGACTAACATCGATACCGTGCCTCTCTTCCGCGCACATCCGTCCCCCCCCCCCCCCCGACATGCGAGAGTGTGTGCACGCCGAGAGTCAACAGCCGAATGTTACACCCAATTTAAGACAGCCAATGCGGAAGCGTTTGATGCGCATTAGAAAGCGAGAGAGCAGAATCGCCCTTTCGAGCATTTCACTCGAATGTCCACCGGTAACAGATCGGCTCTGTCACCTTTCGATCGTCCTTCGATCGAGGGGATAGCGACCGATAACCTGGAGAAGCTGAAGTGGATGATCCATTGTCGGGATCGCAGATAGCGGAATCGACGCAGGTTGCTTTCCTGAAAAGCGTATCATTTGCTTTGCAACAGATTGCGTACCGTTAGGTGATCGCAAACGTGTGAACGGAGTAGTATGTTTGCTTCAAACTAACAGAGTAAGCCGACACTGATGAATTTTTCGTTTTAGAGCAATCCTTTGAGAAAGTTTCCCCAAAATGTGAGCGATGATGCATAAATTGCACGATCACAGTAGCACCAGAACAGTCTACTCAACAGTCGAAGGGACGCTGATACAAGAGTAGCCAACTTTGTGTACAAAGGAAGTACAAAATCGTACAAAGGAAGTGGTGATTCAACGTTTTAAGCTTCTTGATGTGCTTAATGTACAACAATCTAAGCTCTCGTGGGAGAGCGCGAAATTTAATAAGACCTTGCGAAAGGAGACCCTGTCCAAAGACTCTCGGACAACTTCCGAACAGAAAACAGGGCAGAAGTCGTAGTCGTCACTGCTAAGAGTCTGCTAGCCGCACAACAGGTTCTACAGTGTGTACAAAAAACGGACGATGGACCATGCGAAATTAGAGTCTACGGGTGGCTCGAGTGGGTCTCGACAAACAATGGGGTCCGAATTGCCGGGAAAGAGGAAAACCGTGGATGCAGTCGGTTCCCCTCGATTACCGGCATCCTCACAATAGACGGCCGCTGGATAAGACGGCAGCGGCAGCTTTGGGAAATTTTTCGATTCGATTGCAGCTGTCGCGCGCGACGACGACGACGACGACTGCTGCTGCTGCTGGTTGCAGCCAGCAGCCAGCAGCCTCGCGCCACGGGAATAAGATATGGAAATTTTCAATTCGGGCAAAATTTAAGAATTTACCCCGCACGCGGGCTGGGTAGGGTGCAGGACATGTATTAAGCGGGGAACGGTGTCTTGCGAGTGGAGGAACGGGGAGAGAAGTCGCTGGAGGAGGACAGACAACACGGGAAACGGAAGGGAGAGGGTACGTGTGTGTGACGTGTGTGGCGGCCATTACGGAGTGCCGGGGGTGGTTGCCAGGCAACGCCTTTCAACCCCCACATACTCACACCACCCTCGACCAACCCCAATACCCCCTTGCGAGCGCCCCATGCTACCCCCTACACACCCTCCTTCACCTCATGGCGTGTATATATATATATATATATTCTTTCGCTCTTTCTTCCCTTCGGGGGCATCAACTATGGCTCATTGCTCGACATCTTACACACGGATTTTAATTGTCAGAGTCCCACTCCAGCTTCTCAGCATTTGCTACCTTCTAATCGAGTTTCTTCGGTCACACTTTACCGTGTTTCGCGAGTTCAATCTTCCCTTCCAGGGCTCCAACTGTGGCTCGACATCTTACACGCGAACTTTAATTACCATGGCCCAATTTGGTCTCCCAAGATTTGCTGCCTTGTTCTTGATTACACTCTGCCCTGTTTCGGGAGTTTAATTCTTTCTTCACGAGGTTTGTTTTTTATTCAATTTATTTTACGTCGCTTTTTTAACTGTTGTGGTTATTTCGCGACGGGATCTACAGTTTTTATAAGGTGGGTTCCGAACCACCTCGGGCACCACAGTTTCAAATGGCACATAGAATATTTCCAGAGGTGCCGGCGCGGCGGCGGGATTCGAACCCGCGACTGAACGTGGCTGAACGTCTTGGGTTCGTTGCGGGTAGCTAATTTTACCACGTTTTTATTAGCTCGCTTTCTTGTTTGTCTGTTTGTCTGTTTGTTCGGTACAAATTTTGCAAATGATTTTTAGCAGTAATGGGCACAGGTTTTAGAAAACAGTAGTGAAATTAAAAGATTTGAATATTAACTGATTTATTAAAATTATTGAAGCAAGAAAGGAATTTGCACAGGATGCTGAATATTTTCTATACAGATCTACAGTCTTCTAGCAACAAAAGAGCTAAAAAAAGGTTGAAACATTGTAGGAAGATATTATATTTCCAATATAATTTAGACTCTACCGAAAGTTCTCATTTCCTTTTGATCTTTCACTTGAGGTATATGAATTTTGTTTTCTGATTATAAAAATGTGGTACAAATCCAAGAACGCAAATGTTGGTTCTTTTACTTTCAAAAATGTATTTTCCGTTCACAATTCTTACATTGTGTTGGCATTGATGTCTCTTTAACAAGAGACTAGTTGTTCTATAGGACACAGTCTTTCTTGCGGTTGTCCAACACATGGTTCAGTTACAATTTTGACAACATGGAACAAAGTCCAGTTATCTGTAACTCACTAATATTCGTCTAAATATTCGTTTTTGTCACAGCAAGTATGTGGTTTTATATTTTTCTTTTCTTCCTAAATGGAATTACACGGCTGTGTTCCAAGTTTGTTCCAAATATATTATACATATATTATTATTTTTCAGATATAAGGATCGAAACGTCGAGAGAAACGCGTTTAAATAATTGCAAATTTGCTAGTTTCTATAAATGATCGAACCTCGCACCGAAATCATAAAATTTATTATACTGTAGGAAGAGTACCGTTTATCGTATGGAACAGATTGGGAAGAACGAAGCACTACAAATTACTGATTGGAATGAACGGGAACGGGATAGTTTGGTGTTTTCGAGCGAGTCTAAACGGCTCGGTTTAGGATGAGGGATTCTGTGACGTGTTTCGGGAGCAGAGAGAAAGCAAGAGGGAGGACGAGAGAGAGGGAAATATAGAAAAAGAGAGACACAGAAGAGGGAAGCACAACATACGGAAGCAGGAAGCAGAGGGTCGCGAGTCCTTTAATCGGATGTCGGGGCACGTGTTTCGTGGTGGCACCGCTCGCAGCTGCCAGGACATTTATGCAAATCGCGCGCGCGCCTCGAGCCGGCTGAGCTTTCGGCTTTATGCACTCCGTTTTAGTTGGCGAATTTGCATCCGTTGAATCGACTCTGCGCCTTCTCTCTCTCTCTCTCTCTCTCTCTCTCTTCCTCGGGGCCCCGCGTCCATCCTTTCTATTTTTACCTTTTGCCCCGCGATATATACCTGAACGAGAGAGCACTGCGAGCTCTCCGCGCGACCGGGAGTATAGTACCAGAGGCGTATGTATACCAAGCCGCCACGTAACGCACGACAATATCGACTAATTTGCATACGAGACGCGTCGCTACAGGCTCTTTCAAAGCTTTCAACGGCGCGCCAATCGGGCCCGACAAATATTTTCCTTTTACTCGAATCAGTCCTTTCGTTCTGCCGCGCGGAACGCTACGCGATTCCTCGTACGCCAAGCTTGTAATCCCGCACCGCCATTTTCGGGGAAATGACGCCTTCCCGCGCCGCGATGCCTCGAACCGATATTCGAAAATCGATTTCTAATTTTTCTCAAATTTTAATCGTGCTTCCCGACAGTTTACAATCAATTTGTTCCAACTATTCCCCGAAAAATCGTGTTGTTGTCATTGTTGAAACGACATTTTGATGTCATATTCTCAGAGTTCAAGTATGTCTAAATTAGTTTAAAGGAGAATTTCTCATCAATCTTTTATAAACTGTCAAATAAAAGCATCGCACTGTCGATTACCGACCGACTCTGGAAGCATTTCGCTATTACCCAGATTTCACCGATCAGAAAATGCAACTCGGAAGCGCCGCGGCGTCGCGCGTCGTCCAGTAGCGTCCTATCAGCATTCTCCGTGAAAAAGAGTAGCCAATCTGCGTCTGCTTGGAGTGGAATAATATTGTCATGCAAATTTCGCTGACCGTGTGCACGCACACACGCAGAGCCATGCGTGGATCTCCTAACCTGGCTGGCGCACGTGGGCCACTCGATACACACGGGAGAACAGCTTTTGCGCGGTGATTTGCATATGTCTATGGAACGCGGGACTGAAACAGCGATAGGTTTCTACAGTCTAGAGGGAAAAATAGAAAGAGAGAGAGAGACAGAGAGAGAGAGAGAGAGAGAAGGGAAAATGGATAAAGACAAAAATTGGGAGCGCGCGCTCGCTCTGCATCTACCTGATTATTCGAGGCTCGAAGGGCACGCCGATCGAAAGAGGGTGCCCGGAAGAACGTTGAAAAGCGATGGGGAGGGGGCACCGTAGATCGTCGTCGAGCATACGTACATATTTGCAAATATATTTATCCCGATTCGACAGGGCCGGGAAGTTAAAAGGGCAAACGATGTGCGCTCGATACTTCGTCCGAACTCGTTGAGCCGCAGTCAATTTAATGATTTCGTCTACTCTGTTCGCGTCTCGCGACTCCCTCGAGCAGAGGAGAATAGCAAGTTTTGCTGTTTCTCCTATTAAACGCGAACACCGCAATTTTTTCCTGAAATTTTTTCCCGATTTGAGACAGAAATTCTTTTATCAGTGTCACGTCTGTAGTATCACACATAAATAAATAAAAGGTGATACATAACTAGACTGCGGATCTTTATGCAAAATAAAATATGTTTGCATTGATTTTTGAAGACACAGGAGCCAAATAAAAATGTCACTCTTCTCTTAATTATCTTGTTAAAGTGAAACGAATACACTGGTGGCCTTAAATCTTTTTGATACCTCCACTGTTTTAAATTGTACGTACCCATTTTTGTTATAAATGCATAAAATCCGCAGTCTATACATAACCGAGATAAAAATGGATCGAATTTAATTTAATACAATTTAAGTGAATAGGCGCTGTTACATTTTGATGGTTGAGATCAATTTAGTTGCAAGATTTCTTCCTCTTTTTCAAATGAACAAATTTTTGACAATAATTTAGTTTAGTCTAATGTAATTTAATAAAGTGATGTGTACCACATATTCAATTTTTCGATCTTTTTTGAAAGACTAGTGTCATTGTGCTGGATTCAAAATTAAAAATATTTAATCAGAAATAGTTTTTCACGATTTACATTATAAGCAACTCAGATTTACAAGCTTTGCCGCATTGTCTGCACTCTTCGCACGAAAACCGACACGTGTAAACTAAACTGCGTGCTCACCACATTTAATGAGGGATCTGTTTACAAGCTTTATTAGAGGGACAAGATAACAAAGCTGTTTGTTTCCGCGGTCGGGCTCCGTCATTCAAAATACGAGTACAGCCAATCAAGTGACGCAGGTATGCGAGATCCGAAACCGGAAGGTAGGGGCTGATTCCATGGATCACGCGCGCTCTATGACGGGTACAGGGGTTAGTTTTCTCTAGAGCACCATGTGAACTGCATGGAAACCTCCTGTGAAGTGTTCCATTTTCGTTAAACGATTTTATCCAAGTCCGTACACGTTGTGTCGAAACTAAAGTGCTTCATTTTCAACATTTAACAGATTTCGACTTGGCGTCTGAATTAGGCGTCAATTATCAAAATAGCGTCGATGATGAAACTATTTTAGAACCAGTAATAACTAGACTGCGGATTTTATGCATTTATGACAAAAATGGGTACGTACAATTTAAAACAGTGGAGGTATTGAAAAGATTTAAGGCCACCAATGTACTAGTTTCAACTTAATAAGATAATTAAAAGAAGAATGAAATTTTTATTTGGCTCCTGTGTCTTCAAAAATCAATGCAAACAATTTTTATTTTGCATAAAGATCCGCAGTCTAGTAATAACCTAAACTGTTGCTAACTCCATATTTGCAATTTGACATTTTCAATCGACGATTGACCATAAAAGGAATACAGTAAAATCGCCAATTTATGCAAGTGCGTCTGGTCTCCGTTGGGAAAATGTCGAGTGACAATCGGGCTGCGAATTTTCGTTCATATAAAGCTCACGATAATTTGTAGGAGAGAAAAATATAGTTGGTTTCCTAGAGTTTTGTCTTTCTTATTTGAGCAAATTCGATACTGTGAAAATTTTGGAAGTGTCACGCAAGTGTTGTGTCGAATAATTTGACTTATTTCTCACTGCAATATAATTTATTTTATTTCAATACATAAATCAACACACAGAAATCTGGCAAACAATGCTGTGAATACATTAAGACTGTAAAAACTGTGGTCAGCTTAATAAAAGCAGTTTCGAGTGAACTGAAAAGTGGACGTGGCTCGACATAAATTTTCCGCTGAATTTTGTCGCCGGAGATTCTTGGATGGTTAGGGAATCGTTCTCGAAATCGAAACTGCCGCGATATTTTCCTGAGCAGAATCTCCGCGTCATCCCGGGAGCTTCTCATTCTCTCGTTCGCCGACGATTTTGTCTCTACCTTACGACCTTTCGCGAAAAGGTGTGCCTCCGAGAACAGTGGCATGATATGCAAAAATATATGATAAGGGTGGCTGGGGTATCGGGCTTGCCGGTGTGTTAGTCTTGTGCACATGAACCCGGTTGGTTGGTGTGCGTCGATGTATGCGGATATGGAAAAGCCAGTGGCAACCCTATCAGAATGGAGGCCCCAGGGGGGCTCACGGGAAAAAGAGGAGGAGAAGCGACCGACCAACCAAGGCCCGAATATAGGATGTCAGGAATTTTCATATCTCGATGCCACTCTCGGAAAGTCGCGAGCTTTTTCTGGAAAATTCTTTCGCGACCGCGCGCGCGCACACATTACCCTCCGAACAGACGTGCAATGTATGACGGGATGCGGAATCAAAGTACACCGCCCAAAAAATTTCGAATCCCTGGGAAAACTTTTCTTCGAGCTACCGTCGCATTCCCGGCTTCACTGTTCTGCCAATTAAAACTTTCTCGATGCGTTCTTCTAATTCAATCTGACAGAGTTAGAGGATTTTTTGTGATCACTGTGAAGGGAATAGAAATGTTTCCGGAGGAATATGATTATGTAGATTCTTTCGATTAGAGTGGAGTATATTTTCTGAAGTTAAGTATATTCGAATTTGTTAGAACAGTTTTTGAAGCGAGTACATAACAATTACTTTTAATGCTGGGTGGATAAGGAACATTCTACGTTGAATAAGAAGTTTGAAGTTCGGAAATGGAGTGGGTCGACTATTTGTTATTTGAGCCAGTATTTGATTAGTTCGCGAAGCGAAAATGTTTTGCAATATATCGAGCGTATGCTTGGAGCGTTCGCATACTCTCTCGGGCAGGGTGCTCGCACGAGGCAGACACTTACAATCCGGAGCAGCCCTCCTGCCTATTGGCAAGAGGCAGCCAGCCCGAAGGATGAAGGTGTTAGGAGTGCAAGCTGCAACTGACAGCTACATTTATACGTTTCGCGGATTTTCCATATCGAGATTTGTCGAGTGCACACGAGCGGGGTTAACGTCGCGCCATGCCACTGCAAATAACGTCGGGAAGATTTGTATCTGTCAGAAGTTGCGGAGCTGGTCTGTACGTGCCTGGCTGGCAGGCTGCTGGATGGCTGGCTGGTTTGGAAATCGCCGGCTAACGGGTTACCAGAAATTCCACGCATTCTGCCGCCTCGTTCGATCGCGAACGAGAAGCTTGTCACTTTTCCTGCACACCGGAAGATTTGATTTCTTCAACAGATATGGAACGAGCTGTCCCCAGCCACACACGCACGCACACTCACACACACATCCTCCCAAAGTCGTCCTACCTCCCTTCGAAAATCTCTCGGAATTGTCCGTCGAACTCGCTGCTACCCATCGAATTTATTATTCACAATTTTAATTCTTCCATTGAAATATTAATCCTTATATTTGCATGCCTTCAAAAGTATTTCTTTATATCCTTAATAAACCATCGAAAATTCTGGAAAAATATATACGATAGAGCAAGAGTACACCTACTGATTGCTTTTTAATTCGTTTGGATATCTTGAGTAGTTACCGAGAAATATACTTCTAAAGTTAGGGGTGTGTAACTTTCTTCTCAGATTAGAAAATTAATATTTATATTTCCAAGCCTTTAAAAGTACTTTTTCTATCCTTAATGAGCGATAGAAAATTTTGGAAAAATTACACGTGGTACAGGAAGAGTGGACCTACTAATTGTTTGTTGATTTGTTTGGATATCTTGAGTAGTTACCGAGAAACACACTTATAAAGTTAGGGTTGTGTGATTTTCTCTTCAGATTCGAAAAGATTAATTTTTATTTTAAAGCCACTGATTTTTGCTACCTTATACAGACTACCTAAAATGTTAATAATATATACGAATTAGAGCGAGAATTTTGTGTCGCAGTGAATTTTCAAGGATTTTGACAGTTATGGTTTTGTGGAAAGAGGTATTGTTTTTGATTTCCTGTATTTGAATACAAGGCGAACGCGCGCGGATTTTCATTTATATTCAAATGGAGGATAAGTGGGCATAGCTGCGGAAGTTCTTTTGTACTTTTAAATACTCGCGGAAGACCTACTCCGTCGACGACACGAAAGTTTTCGTGCTCGAACAAGTTTCCTTGTTTCGACATCGTCGAACATTCCGAACTTGTGCCCGCGCACGCCTATAGTTTACGCGCTTTCCGTAAAAGATGAAATTCTCGTGAGCTGCCGCACCATTTTGAATCTGCGGCACGCGTTTCGATCGTGCCGAGACCGGAATCCCAAAATTGTCATTCTTTTTCTTGTCATTTCTCTTCCAGTTTAATCATAGTCATTATATCGTTACATCTCAGGATTATTTTCATTCGTATAAAAGATCTCCGAAATTGATTTTCGTATATAAAAATATTGCAAGATTTATAATCTTCTAAGTACCTTTGACAGTTCTAAATAAAAATTGTTGGTCCTTTAGTGATTTTTTAAAAGTCGTGGAGGGTTTGCTCCGTCCCTCAGAACTATAAATTTGAGACAAAACAAATATTTGGATCGAACAATAATAATAGCAGTAATTGCATTGTACACAGATGAAAATATTTTTATGTATGTTGAATTCATTCCTGACAACTAAAAATTTTCATTACAACAAACAAATGATTCAAGATAATAGCAGTTGTGTAATTTATACTACCGCTCAAAAGCATGTGGACACTTGTTCAATTCTCCTCCTGGGAGAAAGAGAATCTTCAAGGGATTTAATCAAATTTCATGCGATCTGCTTTATACAGTATTGGAGAATTTATCTGAGCAATAATTTATTATCAGACCGCGAATTTTATGCATTTATAACAAAAATTATTATTTACTGCATAACTACACATTTCTCTAGGGATTGGATCTAAATATATATTTGATTTTTTGTATATCTTTTTCTAAACAATATAAATTTTATTGAACACTAAAACAAGAACACTTGTAATTCAAGACCGTTTACATCTAGCAAAGGGCTAGTTTCATATAACCAATTGTAGTTGTTCTAAAGAACAATCTTAAAAATCACTTTTTCACTGAAGTTACACAAACCTCCCTTAAAATACATTTCTAAACATTTTCAGTGGTACATGCTTTAACTATTTATATTTCGAATTCTATTTTACCCAGCTCCGTGAGCAATAAATATCGTCTAATAACAATCAAATATTACACAAATTTCAACGATAAGTGTCAACCTATAGAATTTACGTTCTAATGTTTCTCAAAGCATAAAATATAAATTTTTGGGGATCGATTATTGTTTAAAAATTGCTAAGAATCATCCCTCGAAAGTGTGCCAGTGGTTATGGCCAATATGAAAGGATAATAAAAGTATGATATCGTCTAGAAAACTTTAACGTTCCCCCAGCTGCGAGTTAGTGGCCACGTTGAGAAGTCTAAAAACGCGTGGCGGCGGAATTGTCAATTTCATAGTCGGACTCAGAGCTCGTATCCCAGCTGAAGGGGCATATTTGCCTAGAGCTACCTTGGCCAGGCTATATTTATATTATTATTAAACATTGCAATGCGCAGCTCATGCATACATTCTCATATTCCACACCGCAGCGCGACCTTTTGCTTCGCGGCTTCCTTTTCCCGCGATATATTCCGTTCATGTGGCACTATTTCTATTCCGGCCCACTATTTCTACTCCGAAAATTGCTTTCGCAAATTCCGTTTCACTTTAAGGCTCGCCCCGCGACCAACAATACTTCCTCTATTGCAGTTCAGGGCGCCCCAACTATTTTCTTCACAATTCTCTTCTATTCGCAAATCACGAGCTCGCGTCAGCAACAAAATTCGTCACTTGAATCTCTCGTCGATATTTCCGTAATTTTTCCGTAACATTGCAAGCAATTTCTACAATTTCAACAGTATTTTTATTGTATTTCGAAAGCCATGTAATCGTTTTAAAGAAAGAAATATATGCGGAGAATATTTGATCTTTTTCTCATTATTTTAGCTCGTAAACACATTGCATGAAATCGTATAAATTAAAGTGAGAAGCTGAGATTCCATAGAATTTCAGAAAATAATTGTCAAAGCTTGTAAAGACTCTCGTTCGACAAGTATGCAGTGCTGAGGCAGTGGGGAGAGGGGAGTAATTGAAGTAAGGGGTTAATTAATTCCATTGGTAGCGGGCAATCTCGGAGCAAAATGGGGGCCAGACTCATTGAAGGCTGACGCTCGAAAATCCATTTTCATTGGTCGGTGAATGGCCGTGGAACGACACGGGGACACACCGCGGTGGCGCTTATACTTTTATTAAAAATCCACAGAATGCGAGCACATAGTCTGCACGGTGGTTGCCACGGTATTCAAGAGTGGCAGCCAGACTACGCCACTGTGCTATTCACTTGAGACATTTCGCGGCGTTGGGTTTTCTTCTCAAGTTCCAGGCGGTCTGGGAAAGACGAAGAGAAGGTTGCAGCCCAGGATAACGGGTAGTGGATGGGTTGGCTATGGCGGTTTCCGGAATCCAAGGGAGCGGTGGAAGGGAGGGAGGGGGCACACGCGGGTTGATGCAGGGGGCGGGTTTTTTCTTTTCGTTTCCACCGGCGAAATGGGAGGGCCGGAGGGCGAGCGAAAGAAGAGTGTCTTATACCGCGGGTGCACCGGCCTCTTATATGAAATACTTATACCAGGGGATATTCAGCAAGCTTATATTCGACTCGTATGCAAATCTCTTCCATACTTGATTTCTCGTGGATGCGACGCTCCGGGGGATGATGGCTCGTTTTACGCGGCAGCCACTTTCCTTCTCTCTTCCGTTCCTTTTTCCCGTCGTTAAGTTCGACCAGCCGCATACCGTTGCTCTTTCTATAAAAGGATACCGTTGTCTCTGAAAAACGGTCTCCGTGAATCGCGAAAACTTCACCCGTTCTTCGCCTTCTCCAGCATTCTTCCTCGCGCTATCTTTTTTTTCTATCCATAATAGACGACCGACGATTTTCAAAAAATATATGTGATAGAGCAACAGTGCATGTACTAATCGTTCGTCGATTCGATTGGGATATCTTTAGATAGAAATATACTGACAAAGTTGGGGGTGTGTAGTAACTTTTTCTCTTTTAGACGATCGACGATTTTGAAAAAATATACAGGGTGTCCCGTAACTGGTGGTACACCCGAGTAGGGGGTGATTCTACGTGAAAAATTGAATCGAAAATGTAGAATAAAATTTTTTCATAGGACGCTTTATTTTCGAAAAAAAATAAGTGAAAATTTCGACAGATTTCATTGTCGATCACTTCCATTCTTGTTCTGTAAGCGTTGTCAATGGTCCTATCCTAAATAGCTGACATAACATTTTGAAAAAAATACATCAAATAGAGCAAGAGTGCAAGTACTAATTGCTGTTTTATTTATCCCAGTACCTCGAGAGGTAACCGAGGAAACTATTTATGAAGTTAAGGGGTAGTTTCCGTGTTCCCAACTAGGCAAGTATCAAAGAAAACATTTCAGTACCCCAAACAAATTTAGTAAAGAATTAAAAAAATATATGTTAAGTAAAATGCAAGTGCCATCGTCATTTCGCTTGTCATCCGAATATTTCAAGTAGTGTTGAAGAAATCCACGAAGTCGCGCAGAAGTCGTCATCTGTTTAATTTCGATCGAGCGTGCGAGGGTAACATGATATTTCCCGCGGCCTTATACGTCACTGCCATGATTTCCCAGTTATTACCGGCTGGCGCATGCATCGCGGGTGGTACAATTTCTGCCAGAAAAATATGGCGACCCACTCGACCTTAGGAATAATATAATCTGGCTATTTTACTTGAACCACTGTATGTACCAAGACTAGGAAGAATACGCGGGTGGAACAAAAGGGATGAGAGAGGGATGAAACTGTAGAGAGAGAGAGAGAGGGAGAGAGAGGGGGGAGGGTGGGGAAAAGGGGGATGCTGTGTAACATAGTACCCGGAGGGTACGCAGAGCAAGGATGGTGAGAATACTGTTGGATGGGGCGCGATGGCCTAGCTTAAAGCACCAAGACACACTGTCTGGCTACGGAATTGTTTGGCGAAATACGTTGGGACTTTGTCACTTCTTTCTGGATACATTTTCTTGTTCATATGCTCACGTGTACCCATCCACGCTCCGGCGCTTCACTCGGAATAACTTTCATGAAAAAACAACGGTCTGATTTACTTTGTTCCGCTCCGACAACTCCTCCGACTACTTCAATCGCTTTATAAATACTCTCTTGTTTACTGGCTTCGAAGTTCCTTTAAACACTTCCTTCAGAACAATTTGGAGGCGTCTTATATTTGAAGAAACATCAAGTTTTAATTTCATTTAAATTCATTCTCGTATACTTTACATTTTAATCTTCATCTTCGGAACCAATTTTGAAGATTTAAGATGCCTTGCATCGATCTTTATTTTGGAACTATAAATTGAAGTAATAATTGGATGTTCAAAGAATGAACATCCAAAACGGTTGTATGATATTTTCAGAAGAACATAGAAAACTTTTTAAACATAGGGTTTGATCGATATAACTTCTTTGTTGTCCAGGCAAATTTTCTAGACGAAATAAATAAGAAAATACTTGAAACTATCAATATTCACCTGATTGAATTGTTTTCAGAAATTTTTAATTCGCAGTTGAGGATTTCTGAAGAAGCTTTGTAGTAGCAATAATTACTTGAATCGCACACGAACAAACTACTCCCAGTAACGCAATCTAATAATTTCTTTTATTATTATTTTCAGGCAAATGTTTACGCTTGTGTTTAATTCTGTTATTGAGAATTAGGTTCGCAGAACTTGGGTAAATGAGGCGTTGGATAAAATTTCTTTATGAACATTTTGATGTCAGAACTCGGCATCAAAGTCCTCCTTCGTTCGAGACTTAACTAAAGCAACGGAATCGAAGTCAAAGATGTGTTTCTCTCTCCGCTGGGTGTGGGAGGTTCTAAGTCGTGACGCGAGACTTTCTGACCCCCGTAAGTGTATGCACGTGTATGGCAAGGGGGGGGCTGGATCTTGGAACGATAGTGTCCCGAGGGAGACGTCTCGAAAGATAGGCGAGATAGTGGCTGCGAAGTATGTATACTTTCAGGATGTAGAACCTGCAGGAGTCGAATATCTTGCACAACCCACTGCTTGCATTTTTATTATGCATTGTGTGCTTCCATCTTGATATATGTATGACATCAATATAGCAATAGTGCAACGTGCAACGTATTGAACGTACATTAAAAATTATTATATAAATATACATGTATAATATAATATAATATAATATAAATATATATATAAAATAATGTTGCTAGAGGGTGACGTATTAAACGTACATTAAAAATGATTATAAATCTATATGTATAATATAATATAAATCGATATAAAACAATTATATTATATTACAACAACAGACGCTTGATTTGTCTGTTCGAGTCATTGTGAGAAGGATGGTGGAAGGCCGATCAATTATGTTGATTCGCCCTCGTTTACTTAGCCGTCGTCGCACACCTATCCGCTTTTGCTCATTGCTCGAGAGCGTCCCTCTGAAATAGCATCGTGCAGAGGAAAGTCCTGACCCACCTTAAGAAGTTTCGCAAAGTACTTCGCAGTAACTTTCACTCTCTCCGAATGAACTTACCCCGAGTTAACGGTCGAAGTAACGAGGAACAATTTTCCTCTCTCGCGCGCCACAACCACGGAACTTGCAGCGCGCACGATAAATTTGTTACACGCAGTACGCCACTGTACTCCACTCGACAGGATTCGATAAATCACATCGACCATTAGTCTGTTTACGATAATTAATTTATTGACAAATACATGGCACGACAAACAACCTTTATCGATTCAAAACGCCACATCGACGCTCGAGTAAATCGTATTAAACCTGTAAATAAAATATTCTACTTCTCGAATTTACTACTTCGAATTTTTGAATGAACGAGCGCTGAATAAAATGATATTCGCGTTTAATGCATACTTGTATTTAATCTCAAATTTGTTTGAATATTATTGATTTAAGATGCAACGTACGGATGAATAATGTCTGTATTGTTATACTTATGTACTGACAATTCAGAAGAGAAATAAGAGTTGTATGAAGGGATGAAAGGAAATAAAAATCTTATTAAAATTTGTACTACCCAGAAATAATTTTTATCATTCACAGAAATTGTTTTAATGGAATGTTTAAAGTAGAAATAATTAAAACGAAGGTCTGTTGGTATATTGGGAGTTTTGTTTTTACGTGGAGGATTTAATGTTTGTTCCTTATTAAAATTTGTATTGCCCAGAAATAATTTTTATCATTCGCAGAAATCATTTTAATGGAGTGTTTAAAGTAGAAATAAGTAAAATGGAGGTCTGTTGGTATATTGGGAGCTTTGTTGTAATTGGAGGATTTAATGTTTGTTCCTTACTATTTAAATTTTCGTAGATAGAGGATATCAGATTCAGGCAAATTTCCAAACTGATGCAGCGTTTTTCTGATCAAAGAGTTATCAGTGTCACGTGACGGTTACATTCGTGAGATCCCACGTATCGTAGCTATCGATTTTGTGTTTCCAGTAGTTTTACGTTTCCAAGGAGAGGCCAGACAGAAGAAGATAGGTAAACGTACGTATATAGACTCGCATATGTATATGTATATGGTACACACATATGTACATACGTCTATATGGTTCATGCGATCCCCGTGCGAGTACGTGTTGTACGGGGTAAAAATAGGGTGACATCTCGACGCCATGACAGATGCGTGTATCTGTCGAAGGAAAAGATGGAGTCTGGAAACAGTTCCCTTGTTGTGGGAGTTGCCCGAATATTTTCCCTCACAAAATGCAAAACTCGTAAATAGGCTGAGGATTTTTTTATGCATCTATGAAGAAATTGATTGGGTGAAATATAAAACAGTAAATGATTTAAGCAATTCAAGAATGTTGTAATGTTGCTTTTAATGTAACAAAGTCGTTAAGGAATTAAATCAATTTTTATGTTATTCCTGCTTCCCACAATCACTGCAAAACATTTTCATTTTGCATAAAGATCCGCAGTCTGCTCATAAATATGAATACAGCGATGCAAAAATATTGAAATTCCCATTAATAAATTGTATCATTACAAAAGTGTTCTAATGCAAATCAGTAAGAAATGTATTTAATTTTTGCTAGAACAAATGTTCAAGTTAAGAAACTAAATTTCTCTTGTATTCGAATTTTTCTAAGCAGCCTATGGAAATTGTGGAACTAATATTAAATCTTTCTCATGATTTTCCGAACTCCCTGCAATTGTTTGCTGAACTCTCTGCTTATGCAAATCAGTAGGAAAATTTAACTTTTACTACAACAAATGTTCAAGTTGAGAAACTAAATTTCTCCTGTATTCGAATTTTTATGAACAGGCTATGGAAATTGTGGGGAACAAATATTAAATCTTTCTCATAATTTTCCGAACTCCCTGCAATTGTTTGCTTTCAATGAAAGAGTCGCGAAGAGTCAGGAAAAATCCGTTTTCTAAATAGAAGCTTTGCTAAAAAGGGGTAGCCTAAACGCGTCATTGGGCTTTCATTGGCACGTCCAACGCATTACACGATATAACGGTGATCCGAGGTAATATGGTAGAATGTCGACGTCGGACCGGTACTTAAGAAACGGGTACAGGATATATAAGGGATGAGCGATGATGCTTGATATTAGGCAGGCACAGGACACGTCGCCTAGGCGAAACTCGGGGGTGTAACATGGGGTTGCGAAACGGGGGAGCCGCCTTGCAAGAGAAGAAGAACGTGGAAAAGGAAGACGCTCTGGTGGAAGGGCGGGTTGGTTGGCAAGGATATAAGATAAGGATATACGTGTGCATCGCATCCAGGATCCTTGATCCTTTATCCCAAGAGAGCTCACGCTGGAGATGGAGCTTTTCGAGTCCTCCTTTCAGCCGAGACTTCGTCTATAGGTCGGTTCAACATGAAGCACTTGTAACCGTATCGGTAATATTCAGCGTTTCATTATTAATAACCACCCGACATCTGGTTTTATAATTTATTAGCCTGCAAACAATCCTTCAGGCGTTCCAGACAATTTTATCATTTCTTTTCTGAAATAGTCAAAACAATTCTTGCCATCTCGCAACAATACTCGCCATCTAATTCACAATATTTTGTAATTTATTCATCTATAAACAATCCGCTCAACACTGTAGAAAAATATTTGGTTGGGGAAAAAGTTTCTCTTCGTATCCATTCGATAGATAGTCTTACCATGTCATAAGTCCTGATATTGCACCAACAGACTACCGTTTGTTTCGGTCTGTACAGAACTCTCTTAATGGTGTGAAGTTGACTTCAGAAGAGGTCTGTAAAAATCACGTGTCGCAGTTTTTCGCCCAGAAATCAGAGAAGTTCTACAGTGACGGGATTACGGTTTTACCTCAAAAATGGCAAGAGATGGTCGATCAAAACGGCACATACTTGATTTAATAAACTTCATTTAAAATATGGAAAAAATTTTATTCATTTCTGCATTAAAATACGAAGAAACTTTGTCCCCAACTCAATATTTCACAAATCCTTTGTGAAACAGGGATAAGAAAACATAAGTTTGTTTCTGTGGTTTCCATCTTAACAATACTCGGCTTTTCTCGAAATAATATTGTTACCATAAAAATTAATTTCACTACCACAAGAATTAATTGATATGTCTAGAAGAAGGAAAAAACACTCAAGGTTTTATCAAACCTTGTTCAAACGCAAATTATTGCGTTTCAAGAAAAGTTCGAGGCTCTGAAACTCAAAACTGAAGAATCATCTGTCACTTCATTTTTTCTATACACTTCCCTTTGTGTTTCGACGAAGTCCATAAATTTTTGCACGTAAAAAACAGGAAAATTGACAAGATAAAGTTTCTAGATAGCTATTCAGTGAAAAAGATGAGAAGACATCGTAAGAGTTGCGATACCGTGTTACAGAAGGATGTGCTGGCGGTAATTGAAATGTCCTGTAAGATCAGCAGTGGAAAATGGTGCAGGAATACTGTGCGACATACAGTATGCTGCTTTTCTCTCCATCGTCTTACACGATACCACCCCGTAGAAGCCTTCTCCCATCCCCATCGTCGAGTTCTCTGGCACATCCCGATCTCCCATATTATATTATTCACAGCGAATCCCTTCTTTGCTCTCTTCTTTCCAAGCTGGCTATTACATACCTTACAGCATCTCCAAAATGCTTAAAACTCTATTCTACGTAAAATAAGTAATATCTTTAAAATTGAATCCAGATATTTCTTGTACAAGTTGCCAACACACCATAGCTAGAACAATCCAACTGGTACTTTTCGCAAGTTTGTGCTGTTTTGCTTGTAGGAGTCTCAATTTTGATCGCGTCGTCATCTGAAAATTCGGGAACACATCTGATAAATCGTCAAAGCCGGTTCCATGAAAAATCCCATAACAAGTATCAGTTTGATGAGAAAGAAAATTGCAAGGAAACCGAAAGATTTTCCACCAAAAATCCTTCCTTCGTCATGGCGAGCTACAGCACATTTCCTTCGCCATCTCGGCAGTCAGCGACTCAATTGTACGTGTCCTGGAAGCTCCTCCATCAGTCAGCTTAGTGATATCTTCGGATTCATCGTGCCTCTCGCGAGGAAAAATCTATCTTCCTTCCGCTTCGACACATATGTCGCAGACGCGGGCACAATACCGTTTCGGTGATGACATCGCGAGTCTTTGGCTTTCCTCCGGGCTCTCGCTGTGTATCCGATTCGAAAGTAACAACCTTGCAGTCACCGTTACACCTACTCGAAGGAGGAACTTTTCCTCCTCGCTATCCCGTTTATTCGTCGGGCGTTCTCCGGTGCGTTTCCAGTTCGCAGGCCCGGCCTAGCGCACTCCAGTTTTCCTTATCCTCTGTTTCTTCGCCCGGTAATGGTCCTGACGTCTGCCGGAATACGCAAAATCCTATTTGGACCCTCGACAGACGTGTCTCAGCCCCCTGGCTGCCACCCACCTTCAGGTCGGTTGGCGAATCCTTCAGGAAACAGGAAAGAGAAACGACGGAAGAGAGGGAGAGAGAACGAGAGAGAGAGAGAGAAAGAGAGCCCCAGACCCGGCTTGCTCTTCGACTTGAATTTCAGAGGAACGAACGACCCTTGAGAAAACTATACCGACGAGGTCCTTAGTGTTCTTACATGCTCGAGGAGACGACGCGACGTTCCGTTTCGTAGGACGGCCATGTGTGTACTGAAAAAGCATTCGTAACGACGGGAACGGTCGCGGAACTCTGTAGAGCCATTAGGATCGTCGTATAAAAATGTTTCCCAGGAATCCGTGTGAGACGCCAGCGAGCGATAGCTTCCAGTCGCATTGTTAACGACGGGCACCGTTATCAGGGGACAAGGAGCTTAGACAATCTTCGATGCCATGTCCCGGCCACAGTTGCTATCAAACATTATTTCGCGACTAGAGTCAATGTACCTATTACTGCGGGCGTACGTTTGATTGCGGTATTTTTTAGCTCGCTTTCTTGTTTGTTTGTTTGTCTGTTCGGTGGCAAATTTTGCGATTAATTTTAAACTAACGTCCTGATGTTACCACGTTTTTGTTCCCGATGAGATTAAAATACGAAAAATAAATGTTTTGCTTTGAATAAATTTGTACAATTCAATGAGAAAAACTGCTCGTTCGCGAGGCAAACAAAATTGTTAATCATATATTCTCATATTTGTATAATCTCAAGATTTGTAACAAATTTTCTTCATAAAAGGTAGAAATAAGACTATTTTTCTTTTATCTCGATCATCAACTGTTGTTCACAGTTGAATTGGCACATTGTTCTTTTTCGTCCGCAGGAATACGTACAAAATGTGTGACCGATTTTATTTTTTAATATTTTCTTATATTGTATTTGGTTTTGAGGGCCACCAAATGTTTTTGTTGTATTTACAACACGTCATTCTTTCATAAAATACTTACACATATTATTTCATGATAAATTAGGAAGAACTAGGAATAATACTGAATTATTTCAAACAATTTAGGGCTTGGATTAAAACAATTTAGTGGCCGAAGGTCTGGAGACAATGTCAGCTAATTTCGAAAATTGTTGAACGATCTGTACAGAGATCTTTAAACTTCCTTCTTGTGTGTAAATATTATATTAGTTTAAATACTTCAATTTGATGTTATCTGTATTTTGTCGGGACTGCAAACCCGGCTGCGTCCTTTGCCGATCTTCTTCCGCGCTACTTGGTAAGTTGAGAGCTCATCGTTTGACGTCGGATTTCCTTTTTTCGAAAGGATGGTCACCCTGGTCAAAGGACGGCCCTTTTTAAAGTTCAGACCCCGACTCGGAACGTTTTATTGAAGACATGTCGCGTTGGGGGATGCGATCCGAAGTCGAGGAATTATCTTGAGAAGTTTAAGGTCGAGTGAACGTTTCGAAGGGGCGGGATTATTTGCTTTCGGAATTGAGTAATGGAACCCTTGCGTTTGCAGTGTTTGCTCTTTTTTTTCCTTAGATCGTCTTCCTTTTTTTATGTGTCTTGTGGCTCATCTTCCCAATCCTCTGACCGTTCAATGCAAAATATATGAGAATAATTTAAGCAAAACATTTCTAAAATGATTATCTCATTACTAGACTGCGGATTTTTATAAAAAAATAAAAATGTTCAGCAGCGATTGTGGGCAGTAGGAGTTAAATACAAATTCACTTCATCCCCTAACAATTTTTTCCACCTAAAAACAACATAACACTATTTTTAGAGTTTTATAATTTTTCACTGTTTTATATTTCATCTAGCCAATTTCTTCTGCGGATGTTCACGCAATTTGCAATTTTCCTAGATGAGTTTTAAGGAAGGGGAATCGAAGAAAATATTATTTTCAGTAGAAGTAGTCTCTGTAGATCTAAAATAATTAAAATCGAACTGACTTCTGTTAAATGTTATATTCTAGCATTTTTTGAAAATTTTCAGAAGCCATAAATGTATAAAGATCCGCGGTCTACTCTCATTAAAAATGATAAAAATAATTAAGGTGGGAGTTGTTGGTCCAGTCTACGTGCTCGAAAAGTAAATATGAAGACAAAAATGCTGGGTCACGTTTGACTCATATAATTACCAATTTAATTATCTGTTTAACTCAAACGTTCAGTGACTTATTAAAAACGTTTAC
Source organism: Lasioglossum oenotherae (assembly GCA_028455765.1). Classification (NCBI taxonomy): domain Eukaryota; kingdom Metazoa; phylum Arthropoda; class Insecta; order Hymenoptera; family Halictidae; genus Lasioglossum; species Lasioglossum oenotherae. The sequence continues at coordinate 28,199,013 of CM052279.1, read as the reverse complement.
AGTAAAAAGAGAAAAGAAATTTGGAATTGGTAGATTGGAACCCAGAATTGATAGAGTTCAATTATTGTTGCAAATAAGGGAGTGCACGGTAAGAAGAAGCAAGAAGGGAATTCCTGTAAAAATTGCAGGCTGGTGGAGCCGCGTTTCAGCGGTTAGTATGACTTAATTGACATGAATAATGAATCCTGGCTCTCGCGGTGATACGAAGAAGCGTAGGTCGGGGCTACTTGGATGTGTCGGTGCCGGCGAGAAGCGCAACAGGTTCCACTTAATTATTGAACACTATAACTGACTGGCACAGCTGCCACCCCCGTTTTTGCGCCCCTCGCGGCGAGACGTAATCAACCACCTGTCCGCGATTACGCGAAGGTTAAGGTCGATCGTTGCCCTCGAATCGCTGCCAGTTCTTCATCCTCTTCGGTCTCCTCTTCGTCCTCCATCAATTTCCATCACAAAGCGAACTGTTTCTCTCGCGAAATCTCGAATTTAACCAGCCGTGCGAATCGATTAGAAAATTTCTGTCCGAATCCTTCCGGAGAAAATCATTGTTCCGCTTTGATTTTTATTTTCCGCGGATTTTCGGATGTACTTCGTTTTGTAGAATGTCGGGACGCTCACCGTTGGCAGCACTGCAGGCGGCAGTACGGGAAATGGGTTCAGAGACGCTGAGACGGTATTGATTTTCTATCTGACGTATGAAAGATGCGTGTTTCGTATGGTCCTCTTGCTCTTTATTTTCCTCTTTTCCCTCTCTCCCGCTCCAGCAGGCTCTCTCGTCTACTCCCTATCTCGCCGAGCTGCATTCTTTAGAATGCACTTTGATAAAATGTCTTATTTACGAGTTTCGAAAACACGACTGCGTGGCGCGCACGCCTGCGCACTTTTCTACGTCCTTCGATCTAGGATAATAATTTTATACTGTTTAACGGGGACAACAGGTTTCTATAACGTCTCTAAAAATTGCAAAACTTACTGGAATCACACACGGAACGCGTTGTATTTTTAATGGGTTCCAGTGGAACCTCAAAATTCTTTAACTTGTTTAACTTCTTTAACTTGCTACTGAGCTTGTGCATGTATACTATGACCAGACTGGGGATCTTTATGCAAAATAAAAATTGTCTGCATCGATTGCAGAAACTAGAAACTAAATTGAATGTTATTTCTTCCCGTAATGATTTTAATAGACGAGAAATCATATATTGACATCTTCAATTTTTTCAATTTTTCAACATCATTGAATTTCATCTACTCAATTTTTCTATAAATGCATAAAGATGTAGTAGTAATATATTTCTTATTTTATATAATCAATTGTTCAAATGTTGTAGAAATAGTTGCTTCTAATACGAAATAGATATTGTCTATGTCGATTGTAAGAAGTGGTAATTAGATGGAACTGTGTTTCTTCTTTTAGCAATCTTAATAGGTCGAAAATAATTCTTCTAATTTATTCACAATTTTGCTCCTCACTCATTTCTGTCATAAATACTAATAAATTTAATATGTTAAATTTAATTTTAAAAAATTAACACGCTGTACGATAACCATAAAAAGAAAAAAATCATTCATTGTTGCAGTCAGACCACTACCCGTCGTCATTTTCCTAGTCAGAACCGGAATGATCTTAAAAGACTGTACTATCAATTTGAATAAAATAACGTTTGCTCATCTGTTCTCGTAGTTTCTTCCGTAAAAATGGCTGTCAAAGTAAAGATTGTTAGTTACCGTATCCTGAATTCATCTTTGCAAGATTGTCTTCGAGTGAACATTTGAAAAAATAGAGGGAGGGAGTAATTTCGATGGTTCCATGGGTATAAATGATGGTCCGCCATTTGGTGTGCAGGTACGACAGCGTTGGCGTCTCGTGAAGAATGAATTTCTTCGTCTTCTTACGAGGGTTTTTGCTCTCTCGCGGGAGAAGGGAGAAACTCGCGAGACCGGGCTGACGTTGACGAAACGCTATTTGGAAACAACAACTATCGAGAAACTCGCGATATGGGTAAATACTGTGGCTGCTGCAGGCGGCGGCGGCGTCTCGCGTTTTACACACGGACGAGCACACGCAAACAGGCGACTGTGTATGGAAATTCGCGGCATGCAGTGGCACACGTACGGCCCCGCATCTCTCTCTCTCTCTCTCTCTCTCTCTCTCTCTCGCTCGCTCGTTTCCTCCCTGTGTACGTCCGCTTCCGGCTGTAGGAAGCACCAAAGAAAGGAAACGCAGCTCCGCCGCTGGCTGAAGTTGACAGATTCGGGAAAAGTTGAAATAATGCCACTGTCTGTTCCGCGAATCATTTTAGTAATAGAGCACAGGATCAACGGGAATACCGATTGCAACTCGGTGCAACGACCAAGATCCTTGCAAGCACGGATGACATTGCGCAATGAGGGAATCAGACAATTTGAATGTGTCAGATGCTTTGGACTGATGATCGCTATACGATTACATATTTATAAATAGACTGTGGATTTTTATGCAAAATAGACATTTTCTTTATCCGGTCTGATGATCGCTATGCGTATATTTATAAATAGACTGCGGATTTTTATGCAAAATAGACAGTTTCTTTATCGATTAGAAATACGAGCCAAATACAAATATCTTCCAATTGTATACACTTCGTAAATAATATTTTCATTCTTAAATTTTTGCAGTCTCTTCGCTGTTTCAAATTTTACTTAAATTAAAATATTCCTTTATTTTTACCATGAAGGACCTTTTAACTATTGGGTTGGCAAGAAAGTAATTTCGGTATTTTAAGGTGTAGTAAAAATTTCTTTAAGCAATGATCTTTAATCGATCAAATATTTTCCATTTTGTTCGATGATCTTTTGCCATCTTTCTGGTAGCTTAATAACGTTTTTGCCTATTTTCATAAAGCTGCAATAGCTACATATTGAATAACAAAATTGGGCTTTTCATTTCACCTTAAAATACCGAAATTACTTTCTTGCCAACCCAATAGTAGTGAAATAAATTTTTCATTCGCATAATACACATAATGTTTAAGTAGTATGAACACGTCATAAAATATTCAACATCAAAATCGTCGAACATGTCGAATATTTGCATCCGTATGTTTGAATTAATTGTAGAAAGTGAATTGGAAACAACATATTTTCTATTCAATGAAATACGTTCACGAGCGAAAATCTTATTCTCGCCGAATTGTCTATGGGTTTCTAGGGACCCTAAATTAATGTCCGCTCGGATCCTTAAAGATGGCCTTAACGACTCAAGTTCCCGAGTGCGCATAAAACAAGAACGGCGTGTTCTCGTTTGTTAGCGACCGCAGTTCTGCGTGTTTTATCGCGGCGAGGAGCGCGTATGCGAGCCAAGAAACGACGAAAGGTCATGGGATGCCTCCCGCGCCCGCGAAGTCCATGGAATTAGCGAGATTTACACGGAACATAAACGCCGTGAGGGTGTCGTAAAAGTTTTCAGATGCGAGGGTCGTTCCGGGTCTCTCTCTCTCTCTCTCTCTCTCGCTCTCTCGCACGCTCGCCTTTTCCTCGAGAGTGTAAGTGTCCACGTATGGCGACAGAGAACCCGTGTTCCATGCCAGGTCTCGTTCGATGAGGATGTGCACGCGTTCGCCTTCGATCCCGCCGCACACGTTGCTATCACTGCCAGAATGGTAACGGCCTCGTAAAAATTTTGAATCGCTGCTACGGCGAAACTTTCAACGTCTCTTACGAGTAGAGGATAAGAAAAAGCACACGCCCCGACGAACACGTACATATATTCCGCCGCGAACATTGCCGATGCGACGTTCATTACACGTGGAAGGGTAAAACGTCCTTTCCGCCAAAATATTCTAATCAAACAATTTTTCAGCCATTTACAACCGGAATCAATTCCGTCAGAATTTTATGGAATTTTCGGTATCTACGAAGTGTTACACGAACGTTTACCTCCCTGAAAGATACTAGTAGATTCTGATCAGGCAAGACATCAATTAACCAGCATAATTGAACAATATAAACAACATCAAAACAGAGAAGAACAAATAGCTACTGATTATGCTAATCGGCAATCGCATTTCATCTAGCAAAAGCCAATCTTGCTAACATACCAGAGCTGTTAGAAAAATCTTCAAATAGTACCTGATCTTAAAAAGAATTATTCAATTGTTACTGGGAGTGATGAGTTGACTGCGGATGTTTATGTAATTTTCGATTTTTTTCAAGAAAGCTAAATTGTTATATAATATGAATATAACCTATTTTAGTTTAATGTTTTACAACGCACCGAAAGATGCAAAAGGTTTTAGGCAAAGGATTGGATTCAAGAAAAATTTGTTGGTTTGTTGGCATAAAGATTTTGCCAAGAAGGTTCGGCTGTATTTATGGGAGACCATAGCTGTCGGAGGTTTGGCAGAGAGCGTCTCCGCCGCATCCAGCCATTAGTTCTTGTCCTATCTACATCCACAACGTGCTCTACGTAGCGCGATGAAACATGGCGGCTTCATTCCCGAAACGGCACTTCGTGGAAACGAATTTTCAGACCGCCGAAATTTTCGATCGCTTCTATAGACTTGATCGAAAGAGATCGATAAGGATCTTGCTTGAGAGGAAGCGGATCAATACGTCAACCACGGCGCTCAAAACAGATAATGTACCTTCAGATAAGAAACAATTGTTTTTTTGCAATGCACCAATTTGTATCAGTGGAGAACTTTCCGAAAATCAATTTTCAGAAAGAATTACAGCTATCTCTAATATATAATTTTTTATCCAAAGCTTCTCTTGTTTGGAAAAAGAGGAAAAATGTACGAATCCAACATTTATTGTTAAGCTTATACAAATTATAAATTAATCTTCCGGTACACTCTCTACAGTGGCTTTCCTCGATATCATCTTTATGAACAGTTCGCCACTACAGCGACTATTAAAATATTTATTAATATCACATTCTGGGACAAGAAGATAGCATATCATCTATTTTTCCTCATTTGATACATTAAACTGAAGAAAATGAATATTTAAATACATTATATCAACATATTCTGACATGCCTGTACGTACAATTTACTGAATATCATCCACCATATGTCCTTCAATAGAATTTTCGAAATTAAAACGTAAATATTGAGGCATGCATACGGAACAAAATGATAGCACAAATAGCAATTTTACATTTGTCAGTTCTGCAGAAGTTACTGAAGAGCAAACATTCGTTGCAAAACGTAATTGATAAAGTGGGTAGCTTCTCTCGTTCGTACTTATTTAATAAAACAATATACTAAAGTGTTAAGAATGAAAAAGAAAAACAGAAGTCAAATTTATAAAAGGACGAATAAATAGTGAACGATATATTGAAATGATAAATGAACAACTAAACACTTACGCTGTAAGAATTGCTGCAAATAAACACATTTTACAACAAGATAATGTCGCAGTTCATGCGGCGAAAGCGGTCAAGAAATACTTTTCTCAAAAAATTGTTCGAGTTTTGGAGTGGCCTGCAAGATCTCCAACCTCAACATTATTGAAAATCGTTCGGGACATCTTGCCAGAGCTGTGTACCAAAATGGCAGACAATTCCGAAATATTAACGATTGAAAACATTGCATTTTGGACGAATGGGAGAATATTAGCCAAAGAGGTATTAAAAAATTGTATACATATTAGCTGTAAAGAAGGTCGTACAAAATATTGAACATTGATTTTTATCGATTAATTCTGTCATATCTCAAGTTTTTCGTTACGTGTGCTATCGTTTTGTACCTCTATATTTCGTTAATAATTCTACTTCATTCAATAAACATGGATAAGTTAATGAAGTTTCGTTTCATTTCATTCATATATGTTACGAAAGACACACTACAAAATATGTTTATAAAAAAACTTGAATTTCTAACTTGTATACTACTTCAGTTCCTGAAGCGAAAAAATATTTAAAATCCCCAATAATATGAAGAAAGACCTAATAATTCGCATGCGAAGGAGTTGAAAACAGCTCGGGGAACATGAGATTTTGGAATAAAAACAGTGACAGTTTTACCTCGGCAAGAATGAGGCGGCAGATAGAGACTCGTTGGCGTGTATCATCAAGCACTTTCGCCATTTACTTGGCTTATCTATTCTCGACCAGGTCGAGCCTAAAGATCGACAGCAGTGGCGTCATCAGGAAAGGGTGTCGAGTGATAGTAGATACCGCGGGGGATGCAGAAGAAGGGGGTTGTCGGAGAGGCTGTCGAGAGTAAGCGGGTAGGTTCTTCCTCGTGTCACGAAGATTATCAATATCCAAACTCCTATCTCTGGAAGGCGCGTGTACACATTCCGTCTACATGCTAAAGAGCCGGGTATCTGCGGGGGGGTAAACGTTCCGTCGGCACATAAACACCCCTGCAGATTACACGGCCGTTGGGTCCCGGAGCTTCTCCAGCTCGTCAGCAACCGGCAACACACCCGCCAATGCCTGTCTGCTGCCTAGTTGCTGCCTACACACCTCTCCTTGTGTATCGGGTAAAACCATTTCGTGGTCGAATTCAAAAGCGGGACGCGTGTCGTTGTACACGGGAATCGATTACCGCCGCACTCGCCCGATTCCCCTCGATTCATCATTTGCCCGCGAGTGCGTCGCAGTTCTGCCCTGGATAAAATAAAATCGGGACCAGTTATTGAACCCGCGATCAATCTTCCTCGCGACGACCTCCGCGCGTTTCGTAATTCGATAGCGCCCCGGAAAAAGTCCTCCGTGTCGCCGACCTTCGAATAGAATAGCAGAAATTATTCGAGTGTACCACTCCGTTTCTAAACATTTTTTGGAGAACTGTGAAAACTGAATACGGGCTCCATTTTCGATGAAATTAATTTGGACTACAGCTTGTTCAGGAATGGGAGTTTATGTCAGATCAACGTAGAAAAACATCCAGGATAAAATACTGGGTTTTGCAGAATTTTATTCTCAGAAGCTATTTAAACCTTTAAAAAATGTCATCCTATATTTTCCTCTTAACTTTTTCATGAAGAATGAACTCGCGACCACTTGTACAAGTTGTTCGGGCGCACCTTGTGTATTTGAAAGGACTTGATGCGCTCCACTGGTAGAGGACCTGTCCGTATCGGTATAAACATCATCTCGGATGATTAACAGACTCCGCAGGACGCAAGCCCGACAAATCGTGGCGGCCATTGCAACGGAGAAAGACATCCCGGATGAAATACCGTGGAGAAATAAGGTTTACCGCGAGAGATCGACAGTATCCAGCGGCAAGGGGGACGAGAGGACGTGGATAAAGAAGGTGGATGGGAGCTGCGAGTAGATGCGTGGGCGAGAGGGAGGCGGTTAGGGGGCAGTTAGGGGGTAAAGTCTGTGGTTGTGGCGGTGAAGCAAGCATGCAAAAGGGGTCCTGGATGGCGGCGGGTTCCAAGAGTGATAGATTGCCTCCTCGCGAGGACGAGGCAACCTCTCTTCCAACGGCAGAGGTGATCTCTCTCGAGAAAGCTCGAGCTTTCTCTCTAGGATCTCGCTTCCAGGAGGAACGGAGAGCCTGCTGCTCGGCGATGGAACGATAGAATGTATCATCGTATGATTTATTATCAGTAGCTGTCTTCGAGTAACCATCTCTCGCATCCAGTTCCACCCTCCGCTCCCGCACTACCGCCGTCGCGGACCTAACCTGGCGTTTCGACTTGCTTTAGCGAAAACCGTTGAAAAACAGCGAGCGGAATCAACAAATGCCTCGGGAACCAAGAAATTTCAATCTGCCAGAATACTGAAATGATCGATTAGGGATCTGTCGGAACGCGAATTTAATCAGGTGGCGCTTGGATCGATGGACTTCAAGTATAATATATCCACTTTTCTTCATTCCATTTTAGTGAATCGAGCAGGTTTAACCTTAAAAGAAATAAATAAAAAGATTCGAAGCAACTTAATCAATAGCAAACTTGGCTGAGAAAACAATAATTAATCTCAAAGACGAATTGTGATGCATTAACGTTTCTTTCTGCTAGAGTGTCCTGTTAAGGAGAACGTTTCTAAAGCACTATACTGCATAAAAAAATAGTTTCAACATATTTTTTAAAATAATGGGTCAAAAATTCAATCACTTCTGGACAATCTCAGGAATAAAGTTAATTTGTTATTGATGATCTACTTAGATTCTCCATTAATAATAGGATTGACGCGGTTTTTTCTACCGCATTTGTTTCGAAGTGAAAAGAAGCTTCGTTGTAAAGCCGGAGGAATGCGTCGGCAAATTACAGACACGCGAGAAGGGAAAAGATTGAAGCGATTGTTTCGGATGGCGGCTCCTTATGAAATTATCGCGAATGCAGAAAAATCTGCCTCGGAGGCAGTCGTTTAGAAAATCGACGATATGAAACACCGACTTTTGTCGAAAGATAAAGGAAACAGGGCGGGGGATGAGCACAGGCTGTGGTTCGACTTTCACTTAGGAAAAAAACTTAGCCGACTGGAAGACCATAATACCCTGCGGCTCGAGGTCGATGCATGTCAGAATACCGACGAATGACGGGAGGAATTCTTCCGGTGCGAATCCAATCGCTGAACACTGGAAACGTTAATTATATTTCCAAAGCTTGGACAATTTCATTATCTTGGTGTGACTACGTCAGTTAATGACTATGGTAACGGGCAATTAATAGTACTTTTTTTAATATCAACAATGTAGGGAATGCATGTAAAATGCATTTAGTATGAAGATTCCTCCAAATCTAAAAAAAAACAATTAGCAACATTACGTATGCATTCTAAGTAAAAAAAGTGTCTCAGGATATTTCACAACGCCTTAGTGCAATCCGAACCATTTTATATTTATTAATGAAGAAATTTTTCTTATTAAAAGTTTACAAGACACTTCAGAATGCATTTTGCACAAGATATCTTCAACCCCCTAGATCGATCCGAATCAATTACTGTTTTTCAATGAAAAGATTGTGAGAGGTGGTAGAGAGCACAATCTTTCAAAAAGAGAAAGACTCATTGTCGAAAGTTTACAGGTTTTTGAGAAAAAGTATTGTACAAAGATCACGTTTCCCTCATTTCCTGCAGTCGACTGGAGTGCAACGACCCAACGCGTTGTGCGGCGCAACTAAAATTCTGAAATTGCACGGCGCGATATTGACATTCGCAGAGTGAAATTTTACACGAATCCCGTAATTTCTTTCGCAAGATTTCCTTCGGCTGTATGCATCGCTGTTTGCATGCATCGGCAAGCCGCTTACTCGAACATTTGTTAACGTGTCTCGTATGCTTACTGAAAGCACAAGTCGCTCGAGTGTAAAAGCCTGCTTCAAATCCCCAATTACCCGGATCTACGAGCCGACACTTTTGTTGCATAATCGTTCGTTACGAAAGCGTTTCGCAGGATTTTCCTTGCCTCTTCCGTCAGAGATCCTCTTATCGCCGTAACAAGTGAACTTACATGATGTTAGTATCATGAATTTCTTAGAACCTTTCGAAACGTTTTTCCACGTACCCCCTTTGTACCAGCTTCCAATTTTCGAGAGAGAAAATTGACATCCTGCAGTCTATCGATCACAAGTTAACCCTAAGCTTTAACCTATTCCTTGCACAAAGTAAAATCTCGAAAGATACTCATTTCGTTTCATTTCTTTAAAGACTCTTCCGACGTTCTCATTATATTAAAATGAAGTGAAAACCAGTTAGAGTAAAAACAGACTCACAGAAGCTTGGTTGTCCATCCAATCCAATGCCAAAACTCCCTTGTTATTAATTATTTTCTTATGGAATCTTTATCAACATATTTGCGACATTTTTCTGATTAAAATGAGCACAAACATGACATATTTCAGAGCATATTCACTTGTTTAATACACGAATTAGTAGAACCTACAAACTGTTCTACTATCTGAATATTCATCTACAACTGATTATTTCGGATAATCGACGTTCTGCTATATCGTGGATTGAACAAGTAAACATGATCCAAAGTGTGTCATGTTTCGCGCCTTTGTATAGCCGGAAGTGTCATGGACATGTTAATAAGAGCTTCGCTGAAAAGTCATTATACACAAAATAGCTTTGTAAGTGAATTAGTATTAGGATGCTTTGTTATAAGATTCTGTAGGCAGATGGAATAATTTAGAAAAATAATTTGCACGAGGAATAATGTTAGGAGACGATTTGGAATTTCTTCGACTTTCTCTTACGTTGATATTCTTATGGTTTGAGAAACGGAAGCGGAGCAGTGCGGACCGCATTCTTTCGCATGAGAGCGACCATAATGGAGCAGTAGGAGCAACGCGTTCTTTTCCCGACGACATGTCATCGGGAGAATTGCCGAGGCTCGTCGATGTCTTCTCATCCCTCGCACGTTAAGAATAATAGAATTTTGATCGAATACAAACAATCGGGTGGGCGGCAACAGGAAAAAGTCGCTCGCTAGGAATATGGAAGAGGCTCTCCGTAAACCGCCCATCCAATCATCCCCATGGTTCTGCTCGCGCGTCACCTTTCGCCTCTCTCTCTCTCTCTCTCTCTCTCTCTCTGCGTTCGCTCTTTCGTATTTGGTCCCTCTTCATCGTCGTCATGTCTAGCCTTCGCATTTTTCGCGATCCGTCTTCCTAGGATTTGATGCTTCACCTGCGGCGACAACTTCGCTTCTTGCATTTTTACTCCGTGACGCTACGCGTTTGCTTGTTACCCTCGCTAGAATACAAAACTCAATCTAGCCGCTGCGCCACAGATCGATTTTAATTCTTTTCGTATCTGAACTCGAAAATAACGAAAGTCCTTAGGCAACTCTGACGGGTTCCGTCAATCAATGGCACACTTTCTAGATAAGGTGAATCGTTCGTTCACATTTGTTTCATATACAAAAAGATTGAATACATTTCTCAAAATAAAAAGAAACCTCAACCTCCGCCCAGTTGAACCCGATTTAATATCCAATGACCGTTGATCTACGAAGAAAAGGAATCTTGCGAGCCAACATGACGTCTCCGGCACATGTTACGCAACCCCTCCGTCGAAGAAAAAACAGAGTACAAAGAAGAGATCCAGAAAGCAGCAGGGTTGAGTTGAATTTCATCCGGTAGTTAACCGAACCCGGTGGATGAAAAAAAGAAGGTTGGATGTCAGGGAGAGAAGAACGGAGAGAAACAAGGAGGTGGGGGGGGGGGTGGTTGTAGGGAGAGAATCGAGGCCGAGGGGAGGAGGGCTCTGGGACAAAGGGGTTTGTATCGAAAGTCGGAATGCAAATGCGAGTAACATCGACACGGCATCTCCATTCGAACGGTCCCTAAATTTGTCCCCGGCATTCTTTCCGTTCCTCCACCCCCGTCCTTGGGGTTTCACGATCTTCTCGAATACGTACAAGGACTCACGGACGAGGTACACAGGACAAGAAAAGCATATTCCTGCCGGCGAATATGCGCGGACGAACGTAAAGGAACGAAAAGGCACACACGTAAACGCGGAAACGGCGGGGGCGACCGAAGAGAGAACCCCAATCAATACGAAGTGCGGCATTTCGCATGACAATCAACGATCAAATAAGAGAAACGTCAGTCACCGTACTCCTTACAGTCCTCGATCCTCTCGTAAACCCGAGACGGATCTATGATTTACGGCCGGCTGTCGGTGGTCACGCGAACCCGCGATTCCATTTCGGCGAACGGTTGCTTCGATCGCGACTGCGTTCTTGTCAATCTCGACAGCGAAGCTGCTCTATACTAATTGTTAGATTGCCGATTTTTATGCGATATACGAACTTTTACGAGATTGTTGAAATATGACAAACTTCCTTTGAATATTTGGGTTTTGTGATATGAAAACATTCGTGCCGTGCTTCTCAGTCCGAGGAAACTATACATCACGTCAGGGTTAATATTCTCTTAAAAAGTGGAAGGCTTCTGGATATTTCCGCAGATTTAAAATTCAACATCTGAAACGTAGAAATTCGTACAGAACTTTTTTCAAAAACAAAAGGTATATCTCCGAGCGTTATTATTTCTAACCTAGGGATCGACGAACGATCCAAACAACCGTGGCTGGTCTTAAATAATCCATCCGAATGGCAGGATCGAAAGGATATTCGCGAAATAAGGGTATTTCGGGGTCTTCGGCCCGCTGTATAATCCAGATCCGAAATGGGCTGCAAAATTTTCTTTTAAGGTCCGCCGAAAAACCGGGTCAGCGAGATTGGTCGTAGAACACGAGCGCAGCGAGGGGTAAAAGAAGGAAACGACACCAGGGTAGAGATGGGAAAGGAAAAGAATAATAAGCGATGCAAGGAGCGGAGGGTGGAGAGGAGGCCGAGAACGGGTGAACTCCGAGTGATATGTACGGGCGTGGGTATGCGGGGTGAATATTTCACGAGGAAAATTCAGTTACGGCCCGAAGATTCTCAGGACACGTAGAGCTCGTCCGCCACGACGGAGCATTTCAGAGTATTTCAGACTTAGTTAGAACGTTTGCGTTCCTATTTAACGTCCGATGCCTTCGAATCCTTCGCGAGTTTTCTTCCTGTTTTCCGACCGGGGAATACACTGCATTTTTATAAGCCGCCACCGGTCGAGTGTGACGTACATACCGCCCGATAATATTCTCTATGGACACACGTTCCTTCCGAATCGGCTGTCGTCGGCAAACCTGCAGTCCTCTGACATGTCAAGGTGCTCGATCATTCATGTTACGCTGGCATTTTGTCCCATGTTTGCTTCATCTTTAAGGCGATCGAAATTGTTCGAGGAAAAGGAAGGGACAAATAATTTTTTATATGTTCATATTCTTTGTTATTCTTTGAACTTTTTTTATTCGATAGATTAGGTATAGGGTATCACGTCCAATTTTTGTCAAGGTTAGTCTTCCATTAGTAACGTTTCTAAAAATTATTCAATCGGTCGATGTGTTGGACTGTTGATCCAATTTTCACATTAGCCGTAGCTTCTGTTATTTATCATTAATAATTGATCGCTATATTTATACCCTTCCTGTTCGTAAATTTTTTACCGAATACACAGAAGACAATTTTCAATAACATTTTAGAAAATCGCATAGTCAGTCAACGTTCCGGACTCTCTCCGACCCGCGTCAGTTTGATTAACATTTGAACCAATTAAAACCGAAGGAACCGACTCTTGGCAAAGCCGATTCCCACTGAGGTTTCAAAGGGGCTGAAGAAGAGAGAGAGAGAGAGAGAGGAAGAGAGTGGAAACGAGGTTCGTATTTATCCCGGACATGTATGTAGGTTACGCGCATGTACATCGCTGGATAGATAACCCTGGAGGATTTCGCTTTTCTGAGAATTCGACTTTAAACCGGTCGCAGACGAGCCGAGACGAGACGACAGCCTTCTGCCAATGACGTCGGCTCAAGCCGCCGCCCCAGCCCTTTCTATTAGGTTACCTATCCTATCCGTGCTATCTGTACTATCGTTTTTTCTCGGTCGGTCTCTCTTTTTCTCACATCGTACCGGAGGCATGCGTCTATCTGCCAAGTTCTTCCTTCGAGGTTGCCAGCTGCTGATGTGCCCTCGGGTTCAGACCGACGGACAGGCAGACATACGAAATCTCGTATCTCGCGCGCCTCCTCCCAGCCGCCCCCGCATCCTCCACCCCCTTCTTGTCCCTCTTTTGCCCCCCCCCCTGGTTCCCCTTCAGTCCCCTTCCTCGTTCCGCCGGCTGTTTCTTTCCGCGTCCGTCTCTTTTCACCCGTTTCCCCTGCACTCCACGCTTATATCGGCTGAAAGACGTCGACTCAGCTTCCAACCCTCTTTCCATTCCACCCTCCGACGACTCCCGCACACCCCACCCCCCTCTCTCTCTCTCTCTCTCTCTTTCGTTGGAACCTCGCGTATGAGGCGAGGAATTCGATTCTGCGCTACCGCCGCGCGAATGAGTCCTCCCGGAGCACACGGGAAATTTTGCTTTCGACTCTCCGCCACCTTGTCAGCGATTTATAATGGGGGGAACATTAATCTGGAGAGTTGACGTTTCCACTTGTCACCGAGAACGCATGAAATTACTTTCGATAACTCCCGATTGTGTCGCCCGACAGAGCCAAATCGCCGAAACCCTGATACAAACACTGCGAATCGAATTATCTGGCAATTTTGTTGCATCCTGCCACTGTTTCTGGTGTTCACCTTCAAAGTTCATCCCTTGAGAACGTGTACTGGTGTTCTGGTCATTTTTCAATCCCTAGTGGCAATTCTAAATCCCTCTGCCTCGAGCTAATCCTTTTTCGAAGATTTCTTTTGGACCTTTCCTAGGATGTGCAGCAATATTCACGTGGATGACAAGGTTTACTAGTTAGTTATTTAAATATTGTAGAACAGTTGACGATATTCATTAGAATACGGTTTATTACTCCGGAAGATGGAAATAAATACAGAGACCGCGGAAAAAATTAACCTCAACACTTGTGGATGGTAGAACCCTCCCTTAAGTCAGTGTCAAATTGTCTTGTTCTGTGTCATATAAGAAGACAAACATATTTCATGGTATATGAACACCCTCATTATGTACGGCGAGTTTTAAACATTTCTGCTTCTTCAGATACGTAACATTATTTTCACAGATTCCACGGTTGAAGTAGAAGTTCTTCCTCGTACGTTCCGTTGTAAGACATTCTAGCAATATGGACGATTGTAAGACGACGTAATGGAAAGTTTGAGACCTTGACACAGTAATGTAGAATTTTGTCCAGCATGAGGCACACTGCGGAGGATGTTGGTCTCGCAGGGAGCATTTTCAAGACCAGAGACGAGCAGAAAGGGGTGAGTGCGAGGGGAGTGCGAGTCTCGCGTCACCGACGCATTCTTAGACTCCATCCTATTCCGCGATTCTACTCACTCATTCCACTTTGCTCACCCCCTGGGAACCACCGAGACTTCTATTCCTCTCTTCGCATCCCGCAGTCCCGACACTGACGTCCCGACATCCGCAGTCCTCGGCTCTCCCTTTCTACCCTCACGTTTCACTTCTTCCTTCTTTCTCGCGTTCCTCGTCCTTCTTCCTCTCTACGGACCCGCTCCAAATCGTCGCGGCGTATCCTCTTCGCAACCTTTCTTTCCTCTCGCTCTCTCTTTCTTTTTGGTTCCCTCACCGTTTTCCATCTTCAGCTCTCCCGGCGTCAACCCCTCTCTTCTCGCCCACCCTTCGCTCGTACATCCAATATTGTAGATATGTCCCGGCTACGTCTCGGGAATCGCGAGTGTTCGCCCAGCGACGCCCCCGTTCGTGTGCGTACAGGTGTGTACCCCGACAGACAGGTGCGCAGGAGACGCAGGGCTTCCCCGGGAATTGCAGAATTTTTCTCGGGAAAACGAACGACCGGATAGACGCTGTTTGTTCGAGGATCGATGCGTCACGCTTGTTCTTGATCGGCTCGATCTGCTTCGCTTGCACAGTCCATCCTGCACTTTCATTCTGACTCCATACTGGAGAAAATGGCGTGCAGATTTTGGTGCAGTTATGATGAACTCAGAACATCGGCGGCACTTTTTATGTTATGCTGAACGCCCATGAAAGTTATAGATGAGTGAAAAATCGAAATAACAAGCACAGAAGTGTAAAAATATTTCCAGGAATTTCAAAATATTTCTGAATGCAAACGGAAACGATTCTTACACTAAAACTGGCGAGCCTTAAAAGTAATTGGTACATGATTCCTTATAAAAATGATAAGATTGATTTTATTTAGAGTTTGTGCGGTCCCTATTGTAATACGTGCTCTATTAAAGATATCTATACAAGCATTCCTTATGAAATCATTTATGTCAATAATTGTAAAATAAAAAATCTGGAACCGGTCATTTTGTCCTTGGTTCTGATATCATACAGGGAAATCGATAATATGAACTTGATTGTATTGAACGCCCATGGAAGTTAGAGATCAATGATAAATCGAAATATTAGGTTGTAAAGAAAGAAATGCAGGATTTTTGTTCCTTTGTTTTAATTGCAATTTTATACCAATAAATATTTACCTTAATTCAATTAGTTAAATAATAATGTCATTTTAAAGCTTGTTTCACGCTCTATTTAATTATGCTTTTGATATTTAATTTTATTCAAATTTTTATACAGGAAAATCGATAATATGCACTTAACTGTACTGAACGTCCATGGAAGTTAGTGATCTATCGAGTTAAAGAACAAGCATACAAGCGTAAAAATATATCCAGGAATTTCAAAAGAATTCTAAATGCAAATGGAAGCGATCCGGAGAAAACAAGTTCGCCAAGACTAGACGCTAAAATCGATAACATGAACTTCCGCAGAAGCAAGAAACCAATGAAAATCGAATCGGGCCTACCAACATGTATCGAAGCGTAAATAAAAACAATATCGCCACAAGAATTTCGAAGAAATTCCGACTGTAATTGTTGGCGATTCTGGGGAAACCGGTTCGCGTAGGATGCACCGGGTTCAATTGTTACAAGGTCGAATCTGAATTCCAAGGGGATTCATTTGCTGAGAGGGTATCATCCCTTGAGTCAACTCTGCCGGGTTTGCTCTACATTCGCGCACCCTCTCTCATTTAAGGGTGCACGCGAAGAGTCAAGGTCGCGATCAGACGTGAATGAGAGACCAAAAGAGAGAAAGAGAAAGAGAGAGGGAGAGAGAGGG
Organism: Lasioglossum oenotherae; assembly: GCA_028455765.1. NCBI lineage: Eukaryota > Metazoa > Arthropoda > Insecta > Hymenoptera > Halictidae > Lasioglossum > Lasioglossum oenotherae. The sequence goes on along the minus strand of CM052279.1, from coordinate 28,182,438 downwards.
AGAGGGAGAGGAGGGAAGCGCAAGAACGCGATCCTCCGATGCGCAAGAAGGAGAGAAAAATGGATTGAGATAAAGAAAGGAGAACGTAGAGGGTTCGTTGCGGCGGTGGGTGACGGGGAGAGAGAGCTATGGAGGCGCAGAGAGTAAGCGGAGCTGAACGAGGAAGATGAGACCAGAGGAGAAGGTAGTTTCCCCCTTATAATTAATGTGTAAGGGTAGGTCATGGCACGCGGCGACGGCGCTGCTCTACCTTCCTTTCGTGGGAATTAAATTACATCAGCTGATTCGAGAGATAGAGGACGAGGGTGGGGAACAAGGACGAGCGAGAGAGAGAAAGCTGTTTCTTCACCTTCTTCCTTCCACCTTCGGGGTCTCTTCTTTCTTCTCAAATGGCTACGACCCGCCGCAACCACTTGTTAAGCGGCTCCCATTGTCCTCGAGGAACTGGCCGAGACGAAACTCTTGATTAAGGGAGCTTCAACGCTGAAGCGATTACGCTACTGAATCGTTCCGTTTGCTGTTGGGTGGGAATCACTTTCGATTATTGAACTATAAACGGTGGTTTGGAAAATCAAAATAACTTTTAAGACAATCCTCAACATTATTTGCGACAATCAATGACATTGTACTTTGGAGCTAGACTTCGAATATACTAAAGATAGACTTCATAGTTAGCCTTCAGTGTATATTTTTATGCCTCGGATAGAAATTTAATTTATAATTATCCAAGAAAGTAGAACGTGGCAACATGTAAGAAATTTAAAAGACATTGAAAATAGATAACTGCGTGCCTGACTAAGATTAATCGGTTTCATTCAAGTACCCAAATAACATGTTGAAAAGCTAAAACCAAATGTGGTACACAAGGTAGCCAAGTCTACAACCCTGATGTCCGAGATGCTAAGAGAGTAGGTTGTGCACAGGGTGGCGGAGTCTAGATCTAGGTGTCCTTCAAGTTCTCAAAAAAGCTGTCGAAAAGCTAAACCATGTCGTACATAAAGTGGCTCAGTCTGAAACCCAAATGTCCCGATCCAACCTTTCAAGAAGTTAGTCAAAAAGCTAAAACAAGTGATCGCGATGATCACCAAAAGAAATTTCCGAAGAAGAACAACTCTCGAACGCCTCGCAGAGAGTCCCGAAAGAACGGCAGCTCCCTGAAATCACGGCTGCAGCCGGTATCCGTCGACCCTATCCTAATCAGAATCAGGCTTAGCGGAGCCGTGTTCGGAACGGAGGGCTGGCATCCTTCTCGCAGATCCTTCCGTGATCATGGGAATCCTTGGGTGAGCGCGACACACGTCTCGCGACATCGAAAAGGGAGTCTGCCAGAGGAAAACTCGCGAGGGGGCGGCGGTGTACGTTGGTAACAATCTCGGATAAGGAATAAAGCCGGTGCGCAGGGGGCGGAGGAGGAGGAGGAGGGGACAGAGAAAGAGCGAGATAGGTAGACAGAGGAACGAGGGGTTTGGAGGGTGCTAGCGGATGCGGTACGGCGAGGGATGTACGGAAAATAGAAAGAATTCAGATCACGGGACGCAACGGGGGAGGAGAGTAAGCGACGGGGTGGGCTCCAAGGAGCAACAGAGACGAGCCACGGGGCAAGAAAAAGGGGAGAGAGAAAGGAGGACATGGAGAAAAGGAGACGGAAGAGAAAGGAAGGGAAAAGGAGTCCCTAGAACGAGAATGGAATCAATACGTGGAGGCAAGTGTGTGCTTCTAGTCCCACATGCGTGTTTCACTGCCTGGGGAGGCCAAACATGCGAGTTTCCACGGGGGTGGATAAAGGCGGCTGCCCCGATCTCTCCACCCCCCGACGCACCCTCGGGGCCATGCGTGTACGCCTTTGCGTGCGTGCCCATATACGAGAAATTCGATGGTATCCAGAGTTATCGGAATTTCTTTCCTTTCGTACTGGTATTTTGCCCGGTTGTTGCGGGAAATTGGTTTTGTCTTTCGGGTTTTGGACTGACAAACCTGCCCCGGCAATTTCTGTCAATCACTAGCATATCACCAGCAACGAAAAAATATCTGAAGGCAGTAGTATCTGGTGACTAGGATCTGTATTAATTTGAGGGTGCTAGGATCTTCAAAAATAGGAAAGAGACGATGTACATACTTGCTAACCATGAATTACATTGCAGTGAGCGTTCAAATGATTAAAACCAGATATTATACATATCCCATAAAAGAATAATAAGAATTCAGTGAAGCGAGGTTTTCATTTAACAATTAACTATTTCGCAGCTATTTGCAGAGCAATTTGTCGACTACTACAATTTAAAGTTAGAATGATTTAATACCTAATTCCTAGATATGCTCCTCTTATTATTCCTGACAGCTGTAATGATTAACCTTTTGATTTCTTCTTGAATGATCGAATAATAGTTATCGTATTTAGCAGATTCTGTTTGAAATTTTGATTTCGAGTCTGACGTAATTTTATATGGCGTAGGGTCAATCATTGATACAGTGACATTTTTAGCGTAAAGAGAAGGACGAACAGAAGGCGCGCAGCATCCTTTTGTCTCGCCAATAAAAATGAAACTCCCATCACGTATGATTGATTCTTTTTGCCATCGTGGGGCTGCAACATCATTTTCGTCCCTCCGACGATCTACCCTCCTGCTTATCTTACGGAATACGCAAGAATACGAGTGATATAACCAAGCTGGAGGAGAATGGCGAGGGGGGCAGCGTCGGAGGGGGCAATATTCTTGACTCTATCAATTCTCAACGGGAATGGTTGGCAGCCACCCATGAACTCTTTGACGTTGTTGATTTGTCTCGAAAGCCTCCTCTTCCGCTTTCGAGTCCTCCGCCCGTCCAACAAATATTCCTCTATCGCGTCGCCATATTGACATATTCTCGTAAACATGTCGCGATTGTTAAAATAAATATACAGGCTCCTAGACTCTTTGCAGTCCTTTTGCCTTCTGAAAAATCGCTGTCTCGCTGCTGACAAAACTACGGTCCTTGTACAATGATTATTTTGCGCACACAAAATAAACTTTAACGTCCATCCCTCGACACAATTTTCATGAATGTGAAGTGACTGCATAGTATATTTTTTTTATACATCATTTGGTAAATATTGACGAAAGGATTACTGCATTGAAACTTGCAGAATGAACTGTTTTTTGCAAATATCTCGGAAACCGAGCCGCGGGTATATGTATGGGAAAAAGTGGTTAAAAACTTGACATTGACAACATATTTCAAGGGCAACGCGACCGGAGCTGGCTTATTAGTCATGTTCGTACTATTTATAATAAGACAACATTTTTATATATATTTTTTACAAACATTTTACAAAAGGTAATAAATTTTTTAATGTTTTCGGGGGGCGCAACGGTTCGATCGTTTATTACGAATTATAAAGCAACTTTGTTAATTGTCAAACCAAATCAACGTTTCGATCCTAGTTTGGATCTTTTTCAAGATCCAAATTCATTTTACACAAAAGAGGATGGAGAAATAATTTTTCGCAAAAGGTTTCTCATGCTTTCTGGGTCTGAATGTTCCAGCAAATTTTCTGTAATGGTAGGACAAACGATAATTAGATTCCCGGGATAAAATAAATCCACGGGATCAACTGAAATCCAGCATTGTTGACTGGTGTCCTAATTGAGCTTGCGAATGCGCTGTTTTAAATGCAGAAGCATTACCGTGGGCCACGTGCTGATGCAGTCAGAGCCGGCGAATGGAATTATCGAGGCACCGTGCGTACTCCCGTAAATACCGTGCAGCTTTACGAAATGCGAGTGGAATGGAATTAAATAGGATTTCCCAGCGTGTACTGTCGCGCGCGCTGCCTCCCTCGTGTGCTGTGAAATGCGTTCGCACTTAGAAACCCGTGCATGACGGAATTAAGTGGAATTAGCATGCTTCTCGCGCCGGGACAGTCTCGCAAAAAGCTCGGTTTTTCGGGGAATTGAACCACCGAAACGATACCGGGTGCGACTACATTTTCAAAATTGCTTTTCCGTTTATTCAATCCTTTGGCCCTGGAAACCCGGAAATCCAAAAACTCCTAAAATTTTGAAGACAAATAAAATATATCTGTAATATAACCTCATTTTTTCCATTTTTATTAATTCCGTTTTAAAAGATCACCCCTTACATAAAATTTAGATTTTTTGGTAGAACGTATGAGAAGAACGTTAATAATTTTATTAAACATATTGTCCATGATACAATTCTATCTTTATCGTGTTTGATGCATCAAAATTGTTAAGGGATGAATATATTGTATTCAATAAATTCAAATTGTTGGGGGATGAACATATTGTGTTTAATGTATTAAAATTATTGTTTTCGCGAGTGCTACACTGCAATTTAATGCAAGTGTAACATAGCAGAAAGCTGACGAATGTACTTCGAATGTCAATCGGTACATGTGGCAAAAGTGGATGAATTTAGCCGAAAATCTCGAAACCACCGACGGTCCCGATCATGCTCGGCAGAAAGGTCTTCGTGGAAAGCATGTGCGCCCTTATCGGGGAAAAAATAACGCCCAATCAGGAGCGTAGAACGTGTGCAGCTCACCCCAGCCCGGGGATGCGTGTGTCTATGGAATTCGGAGCGGTCGCCATGACAACCCCATGCCTTTCTTCGAAAGATGTCCATAGGAGGTTGCTCCACCCCCACTCTCTCCTCTCTTTCTCTCTCTCTCTCACACTCTTCCTCTACTGTTCGTCTAACGCGTTACAAGATTTACATGTGTCTTTTTTGTGCGCGTGTCAGTGGCCCGCCTTTTAACAATGATTTCGCGTTTAACGAGATGCAAACGAATCACCGCGGAATAAATTTGCCATTGTGACGCAACCTGGCGTCTTTGGACCGTACCCGACTGGCAACGGTTGATTAGCCTCGGCGAGACTGCTCGCGACGCCTTTCACCTCTCGGCAATGCAAGAAAAATTTAATTTTTACATAACTGTGACACGAAACACCATTTTCTCATTGAAAGTCACTTTTCAGAATTTTCTTCCCTCAAATAGTGCCATTGTCAGTGTCGTCAAAACAATTTTCTTTACACACCGAAAGTGCAGACGATTATGTTTACGGTGTGCAAAATTTAGAAAAAAATTTATACAGTACAAGATGTCAATGAAATTCGACGATTCACTGAAGTCAATAGCAAATGTAATCTAGACTACTTGGTGAACACCAAGTCTGTACTTGGACTGTTGCATATAAGGTACGCACACTAAATATTATGGTAGTAGAACGCAGCGCAAGTTTCTTGAAATAACGATATCAAGAGAGATAACAAAATATTGATCACTGGCATTACGACTGGAAAGAAACTCGTATCACTTTACATATTTATCAGCGAAATGGTTCATAAATATAAAGCAGTAAAGTAAGGGTAACATGTCGACGAGTTTATGGTAATTTTCTTACTCGCACGAAAATTGCACTGCCAATGTTTTTACGAGGCGATTGAAAATTGTTTCAGTCTGCTCTGCATCAAATTCAATATTTACCTACACGCCACTTATTATGGTGTATTATCCTAAACATGTTCCAAATTTATTCAGATTTCAGAACAAGTTAGAAATTGTTCCATAATCAAGATATAAGTAAATAAATAAAAAATGACAGTGTTGCTTACTGCACCATTAAATTGACTAAGAAATAAATAACGAAATAAATATAGGACAACAGGGTTTTTGACTGACAAATGACATCGAAATCGTTGCCGAATAAATAAATAAGTAAATGGGTGCAGGATATCGTTCCCGGGACAAGCGATAGACGAAAACATAGTTGTCGAAAGATGATGCTCCAGGCTGGTGCTAAGAGCCGATTCCTCGGTTCCTGGGGCGGTGATTTGACGGACCCGGGGGTTGGTAGCGCTGTCGGTCCATTTCGCATCCTGTCACCGAGCGAATTCCGTGAACGCCGAAGACGAGTGCTGGGGCTACGAGTATCCGCGTGTGTTTGGCCCGGAAGTCCATTCATAAATCTGGCTGTTTTCGAGTCTCCTCGGTGAAATATGATAATAGATGTGCGAGCGATGGAGGGCTGTCTGCTGAAGAAGCTAAATCCCAGGCCAAAGAGAGAAAGTGAGAGAAAGAGAGTGGATAGTCCGCGGGGCTAACCTCCGCGAACACTTACAGTCCTCTCCATTGTGGTCTCGCGTGCCGACAGCAGCTGAGAGTAACCGGCACCAAGTTCCCCAACCCCTTCTGTCTCTCGCCCCCTCTCTCGCCGTTCTCCCTTTTTTCCCTCCTTCTTCTCTACAATGTGGATTCTCGAGCGTGAGTTTTCCTGGGAAAGTTTGCAGATTACTCATGCGGATGCCGCGGTGCATCGCGTCGGATAGCGAACTCGTTGAATAAATATGTTTCGCGGTTTCCTGCAGCTTCACTTCTTGCCGCGCCACTTTCTCAACCCCACTTCCGGCCTGGCTCGCTGTCGATACCACTCAGCTTTGGGCACGTTTCGAATTAAAATTAAGAGACCAAACGATTCATCGAAACGATTCATCGGCGGAAATTCTTGAACATGAACGTTCCATCGACGATTTTTAAAATAATACCGGCTCGTAAGGATTATAAGAGGATTATACAACTGTTTGTGTCAGAAAACTAGCTGTTACAAATTAAACAAAATTGTTTTAGCGAGCAGAGGATGTTTTTTAACATCTCGCACACTGTATTCGGCGTGAGGCTCTGTCATCTCCTTTTGCAGGGGGTGAGCCACCTAACATTGAATTACTCGAAAACTATTAGTATTACGAAAAAGTTCTATCAACAAAACTTGTAATGCATTAAAGGAACTATATTTCCCAGTAAGTAGTTTTTTTGATAGTTTGCCTTTTTATTGAGATACAAGGTTTAGAATGTGAAGTACAATAAAATGGTAAATATACCGTCTATGCAGGGGGTGAGTTTACTAACTTTGAATTACTCGAGAACTATTAGTATTATGAGAAAGTTCTATCAACAAAAGTTGTAACCCATCAAAGGAACTATATTATCTGGTAATGAGTTTTTTTGAGTTAGACTACAATAATAATTACACCACGTCTGCTGGGGGTGAACCACTTAACCTTAAATAAGAATATTTTTTAAACAAACTTTGTAGACTACGTAACTTGGTAATTAGTTTCGTGATAGCCCGCTTTCTTATTTAGTGCTCAAAAGAGAAGATGCAGTAACACAGTGAATACAATTGTTGGTCAAACCAATTGACAATTTTGACATCGAATAACAGAGAGTTGCGGCAGTAAATCAGAAGAGGGAGGCTCGCCCGGGTTTTCGAATAATATTCTTTTCGAGGGTAAGAGTGATAGAGATAAAGAGGGAAAGTGGCGGCGGTAAGCATTTTCCACGGCGCCGGTGGTTAAGAGAGCTCGCTCGGGGGATGATAAGATGCGATGCGAGTTTTTATTAATACTCTACCTCATCTGCCAGTTACTCCTTCCACCGCGGGGTCTCTAAAGTCTTAAAGAGATTACGGAACAAATGGCGAGGAGCGAGAAAGACGCCAACGGTGGAGGAAGAAAGACGCAACCGGAATTTCCGCACCCCTACTGTACAGTGGCAAACACCATGGCATACCTGGCTAACCGAAACACCTGACCTACCTTAACTTGACCCGAGCTCTGCTTGACGCAGTGCTGCTTTAAATTAGAACTGTGGCAGCAACGTTAACTGCCGTACAACTGGATAATATAACAACAATTTGATATCGTAGACATTTACGTAAATCTTTATTGGCTGCTCTATAAAATTTAGAATGAAAGCAAAATATCTGTTGTTGACTAGGTGTCTCCAAATAAGAATAAAATGAAGCTTATTAATTAATTCTCGCTGATATACACGTTTCTTGTTCTATTTTATAGAGCTGGAAGAACAGCAAGCAAGAAATCAATCTATGCAGTCTACAGAAGAATTTAATTCAGTATCTATTTATGCAACTCATAGAAGATAGCATTCAAAATGCATATAAAAAATAGACTACGGAACGTAACAAATGAAGAAACCGATTGCAGATAAATAGATTTACGTCTCTTTTTGTTCTTCGAGGATCAGGGTGTTTGACAAATCCCGTTTTAAAGTCGATTCTGTACTGGTCCCTTTAAACTGTACACAGTGGCACAATTTAAGCGCAGCCTTGCGCTTGATAATAGTTTATGAAGCGGGGCCATGCTCTCTATGCAGAACGACAGCTCGTAGTTTGTTCGAGAGAGAAAGAGGGAGTTCTCGAGGGCGGGGGTGGGTTTATGTCCCGGAATTAATTAACCTAGAGCCCCTCCGACGGCAGCCATTCCACCCTCTCATTCTCTCGCCGTGAAAGCGGCAAGCGTGCCAGCCATTTTGTCCACGACTCTCGCTCTCGAAATTCGATTACCTACTTTCTCCACCCCGCGCGAACTACCCCCACAACTTTTGTCTCGTTCCCCGCCTTCTCTCTCTCTCTCTCTCTCTCTCTCTCTCTCTCTCTCTCTCTCTTTCTCTATCACTATTGTTCGGCTGTCCCGCTCGCTCCTGCCACCCCTTTTGGCACTGTCATCGTCCGCGCGGTTTCACCCACCCCCTACAGACTTAAACTACAACCCACTTCCTGTCAGAACTATCTCTCGAGTGGCAACGGACCGTTGAAATCAACGGGCACGCGAATTCCATTCACGTTCCCAGCTGACTGCGAATTAGTCATTGTTAATTAGTCACCGAGCTTAATCCTCGCGCTCTGTTAATATCTCATTTTTGTAATTTTCTTCTACCCTTTGCACATGACCACCTGAGTAACTACTGCCACTCTTTTTTTTGTATAGATTGGTTCTGTAATTGTTCGTTCTCGACGTCATTCATCTTTTAACTCGGTACACATTTTTTTTTAATCATGAGGTTTTAAGTGTTAAACATTACAATTCAGAAGCTCAAAAATCATATTCATATCTTGATAAAAATGCAACATGATAGAAAATAGAAGTTTCTTGCATTGACTCCAAGAAACAGCTCAATAAAAATTTCTTTTTTTTCTTGAATAGTTTTAATAAGTTGCAGGAAATTTATTGATATTCTTAAACCCCTTTTCGAAGTAAATAAAAATTAATATTCTTGGTTAATGTATACATTTCCCACATTTATGTATAGTACGTGTTCATTTGGACTGGCAAAAGTTATTCGAAGCTGTCGAATAGTAGATAAAGATAAAAGATGAAAATTTTATTCGAAGCTTCGAATAAATCCGCTCTGTATAAAAAAATTATCTTTATTCGTCGGATAAATTCTCGTCGAATAAAATTATTTATTCGATATTTCTTCGAACCTTCGAATATTTGGATAAACATTTTGCCGAAATCTTACGTATGCCGCAAAAACACGTATGTGCACAGTCTATTAACGACAGTTCCTGTAATAATTTCGATTGCGGCGGGATCTAAGATCGCTCTGAAATTCCCAAGCTGAAAAATTTTGCCACATTACAGTTTGCCAGGAGACGGAGGCTATTTCCCATGTAAATGTATACGGACATTCATCAGAGCCCATTGTAAGTCTTCCCGCGCGGCACACGCGAGAAAGTATTCCGACTGTGCCGACTTGGTTCGCTTATTGCTTATCAGGGTATCCTTGAAAGCATCGCTGCACCACGCACGATCGCTGTAGGGCTGTTTGCCAGCCTCCGTCTATGATTGAATGCGTAATTTACGATGTTTTCGCGGTGAAGTTGACGATACTTGCCGATAAATCGCTGCGGCTGTGAAATATCGCGAACGCGCGTACGCCGAAAGTCGGATAAGAATGTATACCCTTCGCCCTGCATAATTTTATGCCCTGCCGCTCCAGAGAAAAACATAAATAACCGCCTGAACTCTGAAAGTATCATCGAAAGTGGTTGCTCTTAACAGAACAACGAAAAACATCGTCTTTTTCTACTAAACTAACAATTCAATTCGCCCTTCGGTAACTCTATATATTGTAATAATCTATGAAGTGGACATCCATTTTGAAAAACACTGTCTTCTCGTCCTTAATCCTAATTATTCTGCAAATACACTTTATATATTTTGTGATTTTGCAGTTTGTTCATCTCCGTCATACATTTTCTAAGACTTTTAATTGAACACTGAATTCAGACGTGAAAAAGTTGAATTACAGTTAGGTTAGTTAGCAACCGAATCGTTTCTGGCGATTGATTCCGCGGTTTCTATGTACAGTGGAGATTCGTTTCGATAAGCATCAATGAATACTAATTTCTGTTTGCTCGCATACCGAACGATTTCGAATACAGGAAATTGAGCAAGGCTTTCACGGCAGCGAGCTTTCGATCGTAACCGAAACGGCAGGATCGGCTAGCAGAGGCAGGTGCTCGGCAAATGATACGCAGATGGCTGCAGCGGATCGTAATCGGCCGAGTCGAAATTGATAAAAGATAGAGGGAACATTTAATTAGTGCGTTCGGACGTGTTACGCGCGCGATTGCCTCACGACATCGCCGGATCGAAATAATTATAGCCAGCGCACCCGCGGCGGCTCTCCGCCGGCAAAATGACTCTTCGATTTATGGCTTCCGTGCTCGATGCTAATCGGATTGTGTATTTGGAGAAAGTGGTCGTAATCCAATTATCGATTAATCGCCTGCGACAGTGCAGATAGCGTCTTTATCGTTGCGTCGCGTATTATCTGTTTTATTACTTCCTGGACATACGTCTCCGGAACTATTCTATTTATTTAACGCATTTTGTAGGCCTTCAGAATGGACTCAACCCTTCGTCTCCAGTCTAATTTTTACCGTTCTATAGGTTCTATTAAAATCTAAAAGTTTTCTGTTCGAATTTATTCGACTGATTGCGAATGCACAGGGTGCAAAGAAATGTTTGGTCTTGGCTGCCATAGTATTCCACATCTTCGAATCGATGAAGATCGGTCAAATTTTTTTATTGCATTGTATCCTGTGCATCATGGGCATAAAAGTAGAATACAATGCAATCAAAATTTGTTTCGGACCGTGAAATTCAAGGCCAAGGACAATTTTGCTGCACCATTTTAATTACAGATCTTCATCGATCCGAAGATCAAACATTTCTTTACACCCTGTAAATAATTCAAGACTGGAATTTAAAAAGGCCGCATGTGCGAAAATGAAAATTCTGAGGAAAATCTATGTAAAACTTTGTGATCGTCTTGTAGCCAATTTTGTAGCCAAGTCAAAAAATGTAGCCATTCGTCAGGGAACTTTCAGCCTTATTGCATTGCATTGGCGTTGGAACTTATATCCTTTCTGTGGAAAAAACATTTTTTGGAAAAACGGCACTTACAGCCTTTTTTAATACCAGTCTTCAATTATTATTATATTTATTACAAACGGACCGAAGTCCTTTTACACAAATGTTTACTGATGATTATTAATTGAAATTATGATTAAAAAGGAGCCACTCATAATTCTGTACAATCTTGATGAATAAAAAAGATGCCGAACCTATTTATTTATGTTACGACTCAATACCGGTAATCAATGGCTAACATTCGAAGAAGATATTGAACGATGTATACCATGAAATAATTACATTCTTATACAGTTTTTGAAGGGGCGAATTATCTGTTAGACTATTAGAAGTTCGATCGTCTCCGAACGACCGTTGCCGAACCGATCATTGTATCTCGGCGGTCTCCTTTCATCTTATCACTTAAAATTTGTTTAGAAGGCAACTCCGTAGGGTCTATGGCAACGCTAGAATGGAAGAGAGTTCGATTCCATATGCAAATGCGCCGCTCTCACGACATTTCGCGCGTGGAGGACCCCCGGCGCGGCGCGGCGGCCGCCTCGGGAATTTGAAAAGCCACCACCTGAGAACGTGTCAATCGGTCGACATAATTCGATTTGAATAATGAACGAACGTCCCCTATGCAAATTTCGTCCATTATAGAGGGACCTTGTAACGGTCCTCGAGCGACGTTATTTCACGCGACAAGCCCGTCACCTTCCTTGAGAAACGCGGCCTCCCTTTTCAACCTCTTTTAATAATAAATCCCCGTTAACCTCTTAGCTGTATGCAACTAGCTCACTCGCAACGAAGAAATCGCAACTTTCTGTGTTACCAACAGTGTAATCGTTAGACTGCGGATCAATATGCAAAATGTTATAGATTTTATGTTATTGTCAACTTATTCGGATTATTAACACTAAACCTACTGAGCACTAAAAGGGATTCAAATGTTTTAGCTTACAAAAATAACAAGACTGTATTTATTTAGATTTTGTGCAATTTTTATCACAATATGTGCTTCGATAAAGAAATTTGTCGAATCAATTTACATATAAGCAACTTGATAATTTCAATAATTGTAAGATGAGAAATGTAAAACCGGTCATTTGACCGGCAGTGGCAGGTTTAGTATTAAAGAAATTTCTATGTGCTATTATTTGTTGCAATTGATGCAGACTGCTTTCATTTTGTAGAAAGATCCACAGTCGAGTAATTACATTTTTATGGAGTAAATATTATATTATATTATAGCAAACGATAAGCATGAATTTTATGAAATAGTATTTTCAATTTATTCAGACTATTACATAATGATTGGGATTGAAATTTTTTGAAAATATTCGTAAATTTCAGTCATTGTACAATTATTTTAGACAAAGTTGAAATAGGAAAATCAAGCACAAAATCAAAAACTTATTAAGGAGCTAGACTCGCGTTTATCCATTTTATCCAAAAATCCTATTTTTACGTTTATGAGTAATTTGCCTCATTTGGAAGAATAAAGCTGCGCATGTAGCTATGTTCATAAAGCTGCGACAGCTACATGCTGCCGAATAATGCAAATAATGTTTGAGCACGATTGTGGCCCAGAAGAACCCCATATTTGCATTATCGAGAAATGAGAAGGTGCACCCCGCACCCTCGCAATCCTGGAAACGAGTCTACTTCCTTAACGGTTTGCATCTACCTGCTTCCAAAAAATCAATTTCCAAAAATGAAGTAGGACTGACAACCAAGAGGCTTCTTTTGATTTCAATAAAAATTGTTTTACGCTCCTTAATAAATTATAAAAATTCCCTCAAAATATGTTTACCTTGAGCCCAAGAAAAAAATAATACACAACTCAACGAAATGTTCGAAGAACAGAAACTTATTACAATTTGTTTGAAATGTAGTTCTTTTCTTTCCGAGTGCGAACAATGGCACAGTAAAACGTGAAGTTCGTGAAACATGCGAAACGAAGCGACCAGGTTTTATCTGAGGCATTCACCTGCATCAGCTCGCTATTTTTTTCTAGAATGAAAAAGTTGTGACGACGAGTCCTATGGGAGCATGTGACTAAAAATTGGTTACCTATTGTCTAGCTTCCACGTACTATTTGCATGATGTTAATTAGTGTCGAGGCACGGTCAGCCAAAGGCGCGCGCACTAATCTGATATTGATCTTTCGACCCTGATATCATTGTTCACCGGGGATTACATATTCAATGGCGTCAAGAAACAATTATAACTGTTATCCGCGCGAAGCCTGTTTATAGCGATCTCCATATAATAGCGTGTGCGCGAGCGTGGAAAGTTGAAGGTAGTATATAATTTCCACCAATTAACATCGACTCCGAAATGTCAGTAAGCGGTGGATAATCATGTGTGAATGATAAATATGTTACATTATTCAAAATTTTACATCTTTGTAAATTTTTTACGTTTTACCCGGTATGAATGGGTTTTGTTTCTGCAATACGATCAGGGTTTTCCGGCTTCCCGATTGTTATTACGGCAATGAACTGGGTGAAGCGTTTGCGTCCACCACCCGCACGCGTTTATGCTCACAATCCGTCAGGAATTAAAAGCGAGCCGGAACAGATACGTTGACACGCGCATACATTAGCGAGCGAACATCTGTCGGTGGGCAAAACGTGATAGACGGCTAACAGGGTCAGTACAATGGCTGAATGCCACCTTGAGAATTTAGAGTGATCCAAGGTTGCAGACGAAAGACTGGGGAACAATTTCGATCGCAATTTATACTATAAATTCGATACACCTTCGAAACTTCTTTAATTGGATCAATAGTACATTGAAAAACGCGATAGAAAAAATTTTCCTCTTACGAAAAATTGGAACCTTTGTAACTCTAGGTCAAAATGGACCCTGACATTCAAGGGTTGAATAAATCGTGGACCATAAATCCTTGGCTACAATTGTTTGTAAGAGAAAAACTTTTTCCATCGCGTTCTTCAATGTTTTGAATGCCAAAATTTTTGTAATAAAGTTATTATTATTTAAAACGTGTATATATTATTATATGTATTAAAAGATAGGGAGGAGCAGAAAAATTTTTTTTTCGTGGATACATCTAAATTCTAATTTTCTAGCAACCAGTTTAAATCATTGGCCATTTGTATCAAGTTCAGTAAGACGATCGACAAGTAGATTAAAAACATATCGATAAAATTGGTGCATAACATAACATTCCTTGATATTCGTATCTGTATAATATTGGAGAACGTATTGAATGATTTTTCACAGGAGAACCTTTATGATTTTTCTTTGTTGAAAAAACAGATCTCCGGATAAGAATGATTCCCAGCTGAATTTGTTCCCCGAGGAGGGCCAAAATCCTCGAATTTACTGCTTCGATCTTGCTGGTCCTTTACCGAATCCCCTAGTAAACGAGATTCGATGAGACCGTGTACCAATGAGATCGATAGTCTCCCCCTACAGATGGTACTGTCTTCCACGCCTGTAAGCATGCAACTGGAACTACACCTCTGTGCGGAGACCGGTTCCCCTGAAAGGATGCTACCATCTCGGCCTGGCATTGTGATGCAATCGTTCTACAGGCGCGGTCTGTAATTGTATCTCCAGGGATCGTGCTGGTCTCGAAATTACAGAAAATTTTTAAACGGTGTCCTTATCGAGTAGAATTCTTAAATATTCACAACGCCATTTTTACTATATTTCGAATTTCGATAATACTCTATTTTACTGTAAAATCGTACTTTAATTTCTCTCGTATTTTATTTCAGACTATTGATCGTTGAATTTTATTGTAATTATTGCATTAACTTGACTAAGATCAAAATGCTCTTGCCGAAATATTGCACAATTATTTTTACAAAATGCGCACAGACAATGCAAGTTCATTTCTTATATAGAACTTCTCCATTCTGCCTAGCTCCAATTGTCATTTCTATACCGCAGATTTTATGAATTTATGACAAAAATGAGTAGGCATAATTTAAAAAATTGGAATGATTGAAACATTTTAAGAATGTCGATGAATTTCTAGCTTATTAAAATTACTAAAGAGACAATGAAATTTCTATTTGATCCCTCTTTCTTGCAATTTATGTACAGCATTTTCATTTTCATAAAATTCTTTAAAATTTTCTTAAATAATTTGTCAATTTTTGTCAATAAATCGTATCGTTTCTGTAAAAATTTAATTTCCTATCGTAAAGAATAAAATACGAGTTGTACATTCGTCAGAAATCGGTTCGAGCCACGCAAGGATCAATTCGCATCGGGTTTCTTAAACGTCGTATCGCGGGCTCTGTTAACGTTAATACGCCGGGTAAAACAAGAAAAGAAGGAAGATTTTGTTTAAAAGGGAGTCCGTGAGAGGTTTCTTTTTGCGGCGTAGGATAGGAGCCAGCGAGAGCACGAAGAAGAGCCATCCAGTCGGATATCGACGGGGCAGATGAACTACCAATAACTCAATGTGCGCTTATAAACTGATCAGACTTCCAACTCACTCTCCTCTCCCACCTTCCATCTCCATACAATCCTCGAGACCTTCGACTCGACCCCGTTCCAATAGCTCCAAGTTCCTCTTATGCCCTCCATGGCGACGACGACGACGACGAAGACGACTACGACGACGACGACGACGACGACATATTACTTGAGACTCCTTCGGCAGAGAGAGAAATGCAAGCGAATTTACCGCACGATTTAACATCCCCTCCGACCTAAGGGCACGAATCTGCCTTCTCCCGCGTATTCGTTGCGTACGGGGGTAGATGGAGGATCGAGAAAAAATCGGGAATCGTAAACGGGGGTTAACCGAGTTTCCTATGCCCAAATTTCGACCTTCGATTTACTTGTACAGTGCGTCAGAAAAGTACAGACTTCCGATAAAATCTTTTTAAAAAGTCTGTACGTGTGTACCTACCTTTAATAACAGTAAGCAAACATGGTCTTCTTAAACAATCTTTTGTACATTTGTTATTGATTTTGTCAGGAAAAACGCCGCAGGTCACAATTTCGAAAAATTTGAGTTTATGCATTAATTGAACTTTATAATATGGGATTTACGTATTTACCAGAAAAAAGTCATTAAGATAAATTCGGAAGGGTAAAAAAAAAACAATGCAATTTAAACGTATATTAAATATAATATAAATGTGACATTGGTCTTGTTCTTTTTTTGTCAACCACAGATATATTCTATACAGACTTTTTAAACAGTTTTTATGACAGTTTTAATTATCTACAAAATATCTTGGTAATTTTTTGACATAACCCTCAATACATTCACTTAGTAAATTGATCCAATGAAATTGCTTAATAAATTAACTCATTTAATAAATTCGCACAATAAATTAACGATTTAATTCACACAATAAATTCACGAACTAATTATCACAATAAATTCACGAACTAATTAACACAATAAATTCACGAATTAATTCACACAATAAATTCACGAACTAATTAACACAATAAATTCACGAATTAATTCACACAATAAATTCACGAAGTAATTTGTAGAACTAATATTTTATTCAAACTTCCAATAAATAGATTATAGAGGGTTGATGATGTGCAAGCCACGTTAAATTAGTTTTTAAATGGCGATCATATTGGAAATACACTATACATCGAACGCAGCGTATCTCGTTTGGAAAAAGAATGTAAATTTGTAATCACGCAGGGGAAGTGTGTGCCAAAATGATATCCCATCAATCTTAATTTGCTGTGGATGTTGCTTTGGAGATATCGAATCTGTTACCGTACCATAGTGAACCACAGTGATAGCGTATCAAGTGACGCAGCTATGATGCGATAAAAGACCGGTAGTGGTAATCGGCTATCGAAGCGATGATCAATCGTTATAATAGTACCGTATTACATAACACTATACAGTGTGAGCCACGAGAAACGGAATACTTGAACAATTCAGATCAAAGATGAACGCTGATATCCAAGACAAAAAAATTATACTAACTTCTAACTTAATAAAATGTTATATTATCTTTCTGTAATTCACACATTTTACGGGACTTTGAACAACGTTTTTAAGGCTAATGTGTTATTCATGTTTCAAATTCATACAGAGGTGAAATATCAATGAAAGAAGAAGATAAATAATTGCCTTCATTATTTTACGGAAAATAAAATACTTCATCGCATTACATTAACTCTCTTCTAGAGATGTCACAATTTCATTCGCACGTGTTCGATTTTGCATTGATCCAATCTCACCTTTGTCTCGCGATTAAGAATGAAGAGAAATTCCAATGTCTCTTCTACAAGTGTGCATATCTAATTGAATTCTAATGAGATGGAATCCTGAAGACGCAGTCCAATGAATGCATAATTATCGAGCAACAATTACAAAGCAATGAACAAGCTGCCAAAAGACTGTATCGATCCAAAGAAATACGTAGAATGTCAATCTGAGCACTTTGTGTAACAAAGAAATATTTTCACACCTTGTGATCTTATATTTTATCATTGACAACACTAAATATACATATATACATCTCTTGTCACAAGAACAAAAGTCACAAGGTCTCAATTTTGCTACCAATAGCTGAATAAAATCATCTTTTAGGTAAAAAAAATGTATACTTCTTGAGAATGAATTTCTATTTTCAATCACAACGAATAATTCTGTACTTTATGGACCACCGTATGCACACGTACCAGCTGAAACCAGATAGCCAACATCGAAGGGTTTCAGCTCCGGAAAAATCATGCTCCCCATCGCATGGAAACGCGACTCATTTCGTAGACGCCATTATTAATGGTCATACACACTCCAAACAAGTGTTCCTAATTAAACGTACAAATTGACACGTTGCTGCCCCGTGAAAACCCGTGGTCAATCGGGACTTGAACAAATTGGACTCGATTTCTAGGATACACCGAGTCCGTTTCCTGCCCGCGGAAATAAGATTACGTTGATGAGCGGCCATTAGTCCGCGACTTTTTCGAAAACAGAGAATAGATTAGAACGGGGCATGCTGCTGAACCGATTACCGAGCATAATGACGCTGATTGAGAAATTCGAAAAGAGTATTAGTGAAACATCGTCCGGGAGTGTACCGACGCGGCGCGGCGGGCCGGTGATCTGCGTGCAAGAAAAATGACGTGTCGTTCGCAGGTGTGCCTGTGAGTAATCTACTGCGGCCTTGATGAGTTAGTAACAAGGAATGGAATATTATTAAAGAAATATTGTTTTACTATCGGAATGGCCTCCGACGCGATAGCTCACTCCGTTGATAAATACGTCACCGTTGAAAAAACAATCCCATTTACAGATTGCATCACTGCTCGGATACCTACGAAGATGAAATTATTTGCGCTGCAGAAAAACTAGTAACGATTAGTATCGCAGCGAGGGTGAGTATTTACGATGCCATTTGTCTTATTGGGCTCGCAGGATACCGAAAAAACCACTGTCTGCGACACAGACACATAAATTTCGCGAAAAGCGATACCGAATCGCGGATTTCTCGCTGAACTTATTTTACACGATGGCCGACACGCTTATTTAAATAATTGCAGAAAGGTAGCGCAAGTTTTCTTGCTATTAGCACTTGGTTCGAGGAATAACCTTCGGAAATTGAAGCAACAGGTGCCATAAACGCCGCGATAACTGACAAGCGTAATTTATACAATTTTCTACATAATAATACGTGTAAAAATCTGCAAGAATTACAGCGAGTCCCATTAATATTCGGACGCTCTAAGAAAAAACGATAACTTTGTTATTATTGGACTATGCGATTTGAACTTTTTTGGGAAACTAGAGCAATTTGTTTACTACAGGATGTGAGAAGAAATTTTTTCAAAAATTGCATCTGTCCGGAATTGTAGAGAAAATACTAAAAGTTACATTTTACAACTTTTTTATGCGGGTCTATATTGAAATTTTGAAACATACGTTTTGTAGATCTGTGTCAATTATATGCACTGTGAAAGTTTCATAGAAGTCGGTCATTGCAGTTGTAAGCCGAAAATCGTGAGAAACTGCAAATTTTACCATCTTTAAACGTTTCCAGC
Source organism: Lasioglossum oenotherae (assembly GCA_028455765.1). Lineage (NCBI taxonomy): Eukaryota > Metazoa > Arthropoda > Insecta > Hymenoptera > Halictidae > Lasioglossum > Lasioglossum oenotherae. The sequence goes on along the minus strand of CM052279.1, from coordinate 28,163,199 downwards.
TCATTGCAATATCTAACGTTCAGCGGAGTTCACAACGGTATCACCACCCTACATTTTCGCAAATAAAATCGTAATTAATAAAAAAATGTAAATTTTTTTTGCACGGGATCATCCCGGGAACATACTCTACAAGATGCAAAAGGTTTCGTTCCGATTGGTCCATCCATCTCGGCGTAATCGGTGAAGATACATAGAAAAAAAGCGAAAAAAAGGCACATGCAGATCAAATTGGGTAACCTCCTCCTTTTTCGAAGTCGGTTAAAAAGCGACTGAAATGATCAAAAATTAATATTTCCGGGATGCAATCATTCCGTTCCGTCGGATTGCTGACATGTCACACTGCGGGAAAACGGAGGGAAAGGCAATCCGAAACGCGGCGCTGAGATTACACGAAAGAAGAGCAGTGGATATTCGCAGTGGAAGAAAGACTTACCAGCTTGTCGGGCAGAGTTATGCGAGCTGAACGACGTAAATATGCGCGTCTGCCATGCTTCTGCTATGAAGACCCGGTGGAAGAGGTGCACTGTGGGGTAGCGCGGGATAGGGCGAAGAAGAGGAGATAAAGGAAGTTCTCGTACGTAGGTATAAGCGGAGGTTTCGAGATACAAAAGGCTAGACGAGAAGGAAGGTGGTTAGGAGCTAGCCGTAAACAACTGTCGAACACAATCTCCTAATGCACGCCTCTTCTTTGGCACACGGGACACCTCTCCGCCCCCGCCTTCACCCCCAGACCGACCCCCATCTAGATCGCGCAGCCCCCGTTCGGTAATAGGAAGTTATATTCGCGGGATTCACGAGACCGGTGCCGCCGAACTTATCTTTCGCGGCTTCTTTTGCTGGGCTTCAGCGAACGGGCCCGTAAACATAACATTCCGACTCTCGTGAAATTTATATCGATAGAACACGCCGAACTGTTACTGTATCCTGTTCCATTTCTCTGTCTCGGTGACCGGTGACTGTTAGTGTACGCGAAAGTTTTAGTCTTTTTCAGATAGCTTGTCTAATTCTCTCCACAAAAGTCGAACAACAAATCAAATTGTAGAATCTCTTGCTGAGATATGTCGCTGCTCCTTCCTGAACACCCTGTACGTGGAACGTCAAGTGTTTGAAACATGAATGGGAAAAAACAAATATTGGAATGGAAGGAATGTAGCAGTTTTCGTTCCGGACGTAAACGACCTACAGTCGCCGCGGGAAGTATGTTGACACGTCTCAAAAATGCATATTTTACCACGGTTTTGTTAGCTCGCTTTCTTATCTGTCTATTTGTCTCTCTATTCGGTACAAATTTTGGAATTGATTTTAAACTAACTTCCCGATGAGCTAGAGACTTGAATCTATAGAATAAAAATGAAATGCTGTTCGTTGGTCACGACATCACGGGAGAACGGCTGGACCGATTTGGCTAATTTTTTTTTAATGTTCGTTGTAGTCCTAATCAGGTTTTTAGATTAAAAAATTGGAGAAGTTGCCCGGAAACATGAAAACTCAGGAAAAACTAAAAGTGCTTTTAAAATCATATTTCAATACAACAAGAAAACGAACGTCGTAGCTTTTAATCAATATTGCAATAGAAATTTACATTATCGACAGTTATAAACATTCGCCAGTTAGTTAATTTCGATTATAATTTATTTCTTCTCTTGGAGAGTCACACACCAAATAAAATGCGTATCACTAACCTTCTCGCGAGCTCGCAAAGCGACCGAGCAACAACTCTCCTCTAGTTTTAAAAATATATCAGAACTGGATGAGAATGTAATATTTAAAAAAAGTTTTTTTAGAAGTCTATGCGTTTAGGAGATATAAACTATTAAATTCAAACGTTACACCTCCCGCGCGATGCTCGGTAGTACGTGATCACGTTCAGCGCTCCCTACTCCACTACGCGTTCTCACTCTGACTTATCCCCACTCCGCTGACCCGCTTCGCACCGAAGGAGCTCACAATCAGTGTGCGTTAGAGCTCCGTGCGGTGTTTACAAAGTTACTACGTATTATTATACTATAATGTTTGTTTACCAAGCGAAAGAACAGTTGTGTGCACCGAGATTCTATGTCGACCCTTATCTTTAACATTTCACCACGGCGTTTGTTTTCGATATGATGCGGTCGCAATACCGTCTTTAATTTACTACATGTCTCTGTTATAATCTTAAAAATGTTTAAAATCGATTGTAAAATTTCACACTCACAAGACTAAAAAGCAGAAAATAATTATTTAAATAAAAATAAATTTTTAAAACGGACTGACAAATATAAAATAATTTTTCCTAGCTCCATACAGATTCCTAACCCCGTACAGATAGTCCTGAAAATTTATGACTGTGAATTTTTAATAGCTATGAAAATACTTGTAAGATTTAAAACGAAAAACGTGGGGCGCAAGATAATAGTAAGCAGTGTAGAGAGCAGCTGCGCCTTTGAGAAAACTCGCACAACAGTTCATATCATTTGCAGTGCAATAAATTTGTTAGTAATTTAGGTGAACTATTCATGCACCACTTATCGTTTTTCGTTTTAAATCTTACAAGTATTTTCATAGCTATTAAAAATTCACAATCACAAATTTTCTTTATGGAGCTAGGAAAAATTATTTTATACTTTTAAGTCCGTTTTAAAAACGTGATATTTTTAAAAAATTTATTTTTTTAAACGAAATATGTATGGAGAAAGCAAGGTGAATGCTTTAAATTTCAAATCTGTAGTTTGCCAACACAGGGTAAAAATTTGTTGCTGTACGAGTGCCTGGTTTTGCAGTTGCCATGGAATAGGCTGAATGGAAAATAAAAGGAAGCGGGTAGATAGCATAATCAATACAGTAAATTCGAAGTGAGATCGCATCTTGATCGGGTAGGATTTGGTCGTGGGATGTGTAATGGCATACAGATATACATATAGAGAAGTTTGAAGCGAAATGGCGACGAAGCGTGATGTCGTCAATTAGATCGGGCCGCGGAGCATATCGCGTGCCAAGCCGCAAAGAAATTCCCCGTCAGCCCATTACATTGAAATGGTCGGATCGTCTGTAAATAAGAGTAGTGCATCCGCTTGTATCATTAACCGTAGCAAGTGGAACGGTACACGGAAATAGAGCAGAGACACTCGATTACGCTTTATTGGTTCTGGATCCTCGAGAGTGTTGAATCGTCCGAGCTGAACGGGCCGACGCGACCACGCACGGTTTAATATAATTTAGAATAAATACGGCCCGGTCACGGATAATTGACTTCGGATACCGTGCGTATAACTCGAAAGAAGTGCAAACCTGTTCGGCAAACTTTTCCACCGAGTTTCGCGGCTTTTTGCTCGCGAAAATGAGACAACTGGCGGGCCGGGACATGTAGAAAACCATATATCAGCGATCATATTTTCCACGGCAAATTACACATTTTTATATAACGGTGGATGGCGCGCCGGAAAAATCCACAGGCGCACAACTCGAACGATTTATAACTGCATAGAAGCTATTTTGTAATCAGATTCTCACTGCAGAAAATGAGCTATCTGCCTTTACATGGGAACGGTAATGGGTTCGTATCAAACAGAAATAATAAGCTGCCGATGATTTATTAACCAACGTTTTATTGGAGTTACCTCGTTTAATTATGGATGTCTATTCCTGGCGTTTCAACTATGCGGATTCCACTTTGTATCAAAACCAACGCTTCGGGGAGTGGAGAGACACTTGGTAAACATTTCTGGTATCGGTTCGACTGCGGAGTGATTCGAAAGTTTTCAACCTCTTCATGTTTAAATATTCCATTTATATTTATGATAATGGACGTCGTGCTTTTCATATAAATTGTTGTTTTGACGTAGCTATAGAAATTAAATTGCAGCCATATAATATATTTTTATAATATTGTTACGGTGCGGCAGCGGCGTGCTCGACACGTTCTCACAATAGATATAATTTCAACACATTTTCCAGATAAAAATGACACGAACGATAATTTGCAAACAGTGTGTCTCGATATATTTAAATAAACAGCGAAGAACGTAGACGTGAAGATGTAATCTTCTACATAAATCATGCTACACATCCTAACTGAGCTAAACACGTCGTTACCAAGATAACGAGATCCATAATGTTGCATCGAACTCTGCATCTGTCTAAAGCGAAAACGAATAATAACAGATTGCTCTATCAAATTGTTAAAATGATATCACTGCCAGCTCAATATGCAGAATGTTGAAAAATGACTCGAGAAAAGATGTACAGCTTCCGAAACACTACACGCGATCGTGTTACAACCGTACAGCACAGCAACAAGCCTGTGTAATTAAAACATTTTAAAGAACAAAACTAAATAATCGCTGCACACCGCAAAGTCTTCTCACAGAGTCGACGCAATCGCGAACATAAGTTGTGCAACCTAGTACAAGCTACAATGCGATGTGTTGACTCACATATGTCGCTGGCTTTGATTCTTTCTCGTGTACAAATTGGGTTCGTCCTACAAATTAGAAGGATTACTCGAATTTGTCACTTCCGAGAGATAAAGATGCGAGAAATGCTTGCTGTACTTCGTTGCAACCGCACAGCATGCAGGACACGATTTATGATAAACCGGTAGCCGGGACAGAGGTGCACAAATTGCAACCAGGAAGTTTCCAAGCTTATCGCTGAGCGCGAGGATTGGGCTCAATTAACTCGCAAAGAAATCGTGCTGGTAAATGCACGGCCACGAGAAATTAGAGATTGCCCAAAAAAATACAAGTCAATCGTGTCCGGTGGATGGGCGGGAAGGATCAGATAATATTGCAACAGTGTTCCAGGAGCGGCCTGTTTCGCGCAGGTGCATCCGATGATTTAAGCGCGCATCAAGTAGATGGCCAATATAGCAATATGCAGGGTTGATGCTAGCGATTTTTTTGCTCGCGTGGAGACCCTGCACACATATGGATATCAGAGCAATCAACTGTTCGTTAGCATGTAAAATTCAACTTTGATTGCATGCTATGCCCTGCGAAATGATTGAGTTCAGAAGCATTGATTCGACCTTAATATTCAGAAAATAATCCAGTGGAAGTGAGACAGATCTCATCGGTAGGTCTCTATTGCTAATACCATTATACCATCGACATGATAGACAATGTAGATAACGCTGTCCAAATTTGTTCCCTAATTACTGTTGGGTCCTTCTTATAGAGTTTTTTGCGCTGATTCCGAATCTGTCCTTAATTTTTCTCCTATACGCACAGTTTTTGAAGAACATGGCTTTGAAAAAAAACATATTTCTCAACTTTAAACAAATATTGTGATGTTATTATAAAAGATATTAAATTTTTTGTTCTTTGCAGCGAAAGATTCTGTAGACTTTCCCGAATACAGTGATATCCAATATGAATACATTACGATTGTTTAAACATGTTTAAACAATGATTAAAGACGGAGAGACACCACTTTCGCACCAATTTTTGAGGATATTTTTCAATTTATCTCAAAAAATAAGGGTCCAGCGGAAAATCGAACTATACCACGCCATAGAGCAGACTTTTATTTTAAGAAACCCCCCTTTGAAATTTGCGACATGCATAATGTATGCGATGTACATAATTATTTCTCGAGAGAAAAATAGATTTGTTTTAGACGGAACGAATCATAAGATAGAATCGTAATGGAAGGCATACTAAATAAATACGTAATTAAAAGGGGCTGTCCTGTCGCATATAATTCCATCTTTAATTGTGCGCCTTGATTAAATGGGCGATTTTAATCGCCGACACTTATCGAATAAGAATACGATGCCGCTATGATCGATATAAGGGACGATCGAGATCGAGTCGCCGCTGTTTCATAAATCGGTGGTTCCGTTAGCTAATGGCTCTGTCATAAAGTATATATTAATTGCTAATCAAGTCGCGTGCAATTGAAAATTGTAGTCGATTATTCATTCACTCGATTACCATTCGAATCACAGAATTCATTCCAGAAACTGGTACAGCTGCTATTATTGTTCCTTAATCGGTCCAGACTAATTAAAAGCCGGTTCGTTAAACTAAATTATAAATTAAATTGTTAATTTTACTCTTATTAACATTCGAACACACGCTGAGACGCGCACTTAATATTTTGAGACGTTCTGCACACCGAATGCAATTTATTCAAATTTTTGTGCTAAAGTTGCTAGAAAATTCCAGTACCTTTTTAATAACTCTTTTAATTTTCACCTACTTATTGTTGTCATAAATGCATAAAATTCACAGTATACTTATCACTCATTTATTACAAATAATTTGACAATTTCTGCTTTAAAATTAATTTCAACAGCCTCGAAACGTTATAAGTCTGTTTGTAGACACTGCTTTATTTTTTAAATGAACTCGACAAATTTTTCGAGCACACTTCTTAATACTAGAACTACCGAGCACTAAACGTAATTGACATACATTGCCTTATAATCAGGACAAAACTGCATTACTTAGATTTCGTACCAGTTTTGTTTAAATATGCACTTCAATGAAGCAGTTCGTTACAAAAATTTCTCAGAAAAACATATTTATAATTTCAATATTTCTAAAGGAACAAATCAGAAGCAAGTTATTTTGACTCATCCGGTAGTTCTAGTGTTAAATACTTTCAATCTTCCTAGTCATTTCAATCTCAACTACTCATTTTTCTTATGAGTGCATTGAATCTGTTGTGTGCTTGTCACAGATTCTCGATACAAACCATTACTCAATTTCTGCTTAAAAATGAATTTCTACAGCTTCGGAACGCTAGAAATCGCGCGTTTCGTTTTTTGACCGAACTGAACAGATTTCTCAAGCAGACTATAGATCGGATCGCAGGACCGCCGCGCCGCGGGCCGCAGGGCAGAGAGAGGATCGTACCGATCGCATCGATCGTCAATCATTACCGGGCGTCATTATTAACGCACGCCTCACGAAAAGAGAAACAGGTCCCGGAGACCCGGGTTCGTGCGTTCGAAATCAATCGGTTTCTGCGAGCCGCATCTGCCTTGTATCAGATGAAACGCGCGGCGTTCATGCAATTTTAATCGAATGATTGCACAGTTCGGATAAGCGGGTCGGCCGTCGTTCAACGAATCAAATTGCATTGTGCCTCCGACGATCCCGGACCGTAACCGACGGTTAGATCATTTTCGTGAATTAGCGGTCGAATTCTTACTTAACTGTCCAGCGAGACTCGCGGAATGCAGACGATCGAACTCGATCGCCGCCGCGCCGATTCGAATGATCCCAGGAGCAGATTAAACGTTCATCGCGTATGCATTTACCAGCTGTTTAATTCGTGCTTGCGGGAATCCTTGTTCTTATAATTGATACTTCGTGCTTCTGCTCAAAAAATGCTAGGCTGCCGCCATCCATCAATTCGACAATCACGTTCTCTACCATTATTAATCTTACCATTACTTATGCAATTATACATTAGTTATGCATTTTTCAATTTTTATAGATCAGAGTTGGGCATCAATCGATTAAAATTTTAATCATGATTGATTGATTCATGTGTACGATTAAAAAATGAAATCATCGAAAAATCGACGATTGATTCAATCGATTGATGAAGTTAATCGTCAATCGTTGATTAAGTATCTTAATAATTATATTAAGTATCTTAATAATTCCAGTAATTATTGAGTAAAAAATCTGAAACCGTTAAATTGTGAATTAAGTGCGGAAGATCCAGAACAAAACCTGCTCAGATGTCTTGATACGTATCATCACAATTTCCAAGAAACGAAGCGCATTTATAAAACATAATCACATGTGCTGTTTACTTCGTAAAAATACCGCATTTTAACACGGTTTGCAGCTCAGCGTGGATGTCAAAAATTATTGGTTTTTGTTAAAAATTTGCTGGAGCTACCAGGAATTTCGCATTCTGCCTCGGTGAATGATTCGTCCTTCTATGTAATTGTGTAATGTAAAATTGACTGGAGAATTAATTGAGGTATTCGTGATATTTCAATTCTCCGGTTAGAACAGCGTGTCAAGGATCCCGATACTCGTCGGCGGCGTGTCGAGAAAAGAAGTGAAACGTTTTCATGATAGTCGCCGGCTATAGAAAAATCTCTAACCTAGATTTATTATGCTATATAATCTTCCGTGGTGGCGTTGTCTGATCATTATGCAAATCAGTCGACGCTGTTAGTTGATCGTCTCACGGCAAGGTCTGCATCGTTTGCATAACTTTAATTATTTCGTAGGTGCCGTATCTATTATGGGGCCGCGGAAAGAGAGTTTATGCGTAATAAAATTACAAAGACCGCTAGACCAAAGGATTCCGCGACGGCCGACATTCTTCACGAATTTCTATTATAATTAATCGCGGATTACATCGATTATGAAATAACTGAGATTCAAGTAACTTCTCGTCTGAATTATATTAATTATTTTTCCGTTCGAAGTATTTAAGCACGCCATTATACTCTTTTCAATTTATTCGAATTGTTATTAAGAGACGAAATCAATTTCTGACTTCTTCATTCTTCTTCATTTATTCATAACGATCCGCAATGTAAATTGCTTACACGAATCAATTTTCATTAATATACTTGTGTTTTAAAAATTATCAGAAAAATTACTGCACGTTTCTATTAGAATTAACGTTAAAAATTCTATGGCAATATTGAAATAATAATAAACATTTATATTAGGATTAGTTAATATTGAAAATTCTGTTGCAATTATTACCAACGAAATATTACCGAAAGCTTCTATTAGAATTAATATTGAAAATTCCATTGCGATTATTATTCCCGAAATATTGATGAACACATTTCTACCAGAATTAATATTAAATCAAAAAAACTTTTTGAAAACCACGCTTATATTAAAATGCACTAAAAAGGAGAAAATAATTTTTTTCCTGGTTCTCCATATATTACCGAATCCAGTTAAATGATTAATGATATTTTTCTCCAAAATTTTAAGCAATTAGTTCAAAATTTCTTGTGTTTAAAATTAGTGTAGGAATGGATAGACACAAATTTAATATAAATTTAAATAAAATCATGACTAGTGATTACAAAAATAAAAGCGTGGAGTGCTAAACTATATTGACGTAATCTTCGTGGGCGATCCACGCTTTTAACTGGATTCGGTATTTTATGGAGAACCAGGAAAAAACTTATTTTCTCCTTTTTAGTACATTTTAACATAAGCTGGTTTTTAAAAAGTTTTTTATATATCTTATTTTCTACTTATATTGTTATCGGAAGCAAGTGTGTATACAAAGTTTCAGCAAAATTGCACTATGAGAAGAAGTTTAAAATTCGACTACAAGATTTGACGCGTACAACAACACGGCGAGTTAATATAAACGTGGCAAAAATCTATTGTAACTACTAGTGTATCACAATATCATTATACATAGAATCATTACCGAAACCTAAAATTAAGTGTTACACAGTACAACATTCAATTTTAATGAATCGTAAGATCGTTAGTATGCGCTTTGAATGTAAATAATTTGTATAATAAGAGATTGACTATAATTAACTAATTTTAGCATAAAAGGCCGGCGAAGTAGGTGTCTCGATCGTCGGTTTCCGGTCTGCTGCGTCGCAAGATGGCCGCGGTCGTTGTCACGGTAAAAACTGCATCGGCTTCCCTCTTTTTTCGCGACGTGGAAAAATTTTCGCCGGCGCGGCGGGACGAGAGAATTAACACGGCGGTCTTGTACTCATTAAAAGGAACAATTACACGCGCCCTCCATCACGAGATTTTTATCGATGCCCAACCGCCGTTAATGTCCCGCTTTTTGATCGTGTTGCAGCCTCGGCCGTTGCACGACACCGATTAAATTAATAACACGTTTCAGCGGCGCGCTTCCGAGTTAAACAATTAAGGTTCTGTAGCGCGTATATCCAAGGTGGCCTGCACACACTTCACGCCCACGTACATTGTTGCACAGAAATCTGAATAACGGATGTACCGTTCAAAGTGAGACTCAATTTTCACACGACACCAAATATACGTTAAATAAAAAACGAAGCAAAAATGGAAAACAACATTTTTTTAAATTGTAATTCTTGTTAAAATAATATGTATTATGCGATAATGGAATTCTAGAGCTTTTTGATATTGATTTATACTATACACACACACACTATAATTTACTTGTTTACACTAGAAATTGTTATATTATGCGTAGAAGGTTACATGCTATGGATTACCACGACAAATATTTATTATGCATGTGGATAATGTTGTCTACACTCTTGTTAAACGAACATTTGCATTTTAATACGCTCGTAAAATACTTTATAAAAATAACAAGAATTCAGGCTCATATAAAAATGTATGCCTTTAATGTACGAGAAAAAATTAGAAATGTTTTTATTCTATTTTCACCAGAAAGAATCTTCTAAATTCTAATATATATTTCCTATACTTTCTTCAACCCTTAGCACTCCGAATTATTTTTCAATTATATTGCCAACAACTCCCTGCAATTTCAAGTGTTTCATTTCAAATTGACTTCAAAGGACAGTTCCTCCACTGCTACTTATTTCAAACAATTTTGTTTACCACTTACATTAAATATATCTCTGAAACTTTGTTGCAATTCATATTTGTGAAACTTAAATATAAGAAATTAAATAAATAAAGAAAGAACCCCACAGATACATATAAAAACCAGTTTCGTTTACATTTTTCTATTTCTCAACAAAGGAGTGTCAAGACCTGCAATTATGTATACATATTGACCACTAATTGTAAGACTGCGAAATTTAAGCATTTATAAAAAAAACGAATAGATCAAATACAAAATTAGAAAGACATTAAAACAATTTAAAGATACTATTATATTATTTTCGGCTTTTTAAGACGATTAAGAGTGAAAATACATTTTTACTAACCTTCAGTTTCTCAAAATTGAACAGAACAATTTTTATTTTCCATAAAAATCCGCAGTCTATTGATCACTTATAATAATTTACAGGGGGATGATTTTTCTTTTCAGAATATTCGCAAATATCTGAAGGAACCGAGTTCTATTTTAAAACATGAACACCAAACTAGCCGAAAAATATAGTTTCCAGTTTAAAAATCGGCAGCATCATTTTCCGCGCGGAATTGAAATTCAATCCGCAGAATGCGCAGAATCTTCGGTGTGTCAGAGGTTAATAAACGAGGATAAACAGCGCAGTCCGAGCGGAATCTCTCGAAACGGTTTCCGAGGCCGCAAAAAGCGTTCATCAACATAATAAACAGATTATACGAACGATTATGGTGGCCGCAAAATGGCACCTCGTTAACCGGGGAATCATTAGCGATAACGGTCGCATGTTCGCGCAACAACAACAGGCTCCCCGCGACCGGGGAAAAAGAAGGCCGCGTTTAATTCTTTGTAGCATCCTCGGAAACTATTATGAATACGTTCGTGGCGGAAATAGAAGCTCGTGGAAGACAAATTGAATGGCGGACGGACACGCAACGCTCTTGGAGATGCGTTCCTCGGCGCGCGTGGGCGTCCGTAAACGTTCCAGACAGCGAAATGTGCAAATCGAGAGGAACACGCTGTTTAGACATTCTCGAGAGCCAACAGTCCTAGAATAAGGCTAGCTGCTTCTACATAATGTATTTAAATTGATGACACCTTCTTCGAAATCCCGTAAACAGATTTAAATTCATAGCAACCACGGCGCGGTTAGCGTTTCTTTCGTAATGTTTGCGTTCCACTGAGCACGGGTAATCTAAACGGTGGACTGTTTGGAATCCAAAAAGAACAAATGCTCTTCTTCTCAGAAAAATTAATTTCCTATTGTATGCTGGATGCGTCGACGAGCTGAACGATTTTTTTAAACGTTTCGTTTCGTTGCTCTGTAATTTTGTTTGTCGGAGTGCAAACAATTTTTCGATTCTCTGTAATATTAATTCAATGCATTTAGTTGATAGTGATATAGATTTTGTACGCATTATTTTCAGCAGTTATTAATAAAAATGAGCAATCGTTCTATGATCTACGATTTAATTCCGATGAATGTATGGAGCCTGAGAATGCTTTATTCTCGTTTGGTCGGGGAAGGATCGATGGATCCTTAGTTGGCACACGCACGACCGATTATGGAGCCGTTGTTCACGGTAACGCAACCCCTTCTTCTCATTAGAAACTTATAAAACTCTCGGGAACGCGGCGTGCGGTAATGCTAGAAAGGAGAGGGAACGATAGAAAGGAAAAAGAGGGGCGGAAGATGTTCGTGGAGGAGCGAAAAGAACGAGCTTGGGGGAGACGAACTTGGAAACCAGTTCCTTGGGCGTTACTCGAACCGAGGAAGAACGATTTCTTTCCCACGTGGAAACGCCACGCCGCGGATGAATATACCTGTAGCTCCGGCTCCTTTTATAGTTATGCGAGATTAGTCATTGGAAATTCACGGGTGCACGTGTGCCTTCTTATTTCATTGTACGTTGCCATTCTGCATTGTGAACGCGGTTACCGTGCAGCCCTCATCGCTGGCGATGCAGTACAATTCCTGCTTCGACATAAACACAAAGCTGGCCTCTATTTACAACCAGATTTTATTCTACTCAATTGTATCATTCACAATTTGACACCAGTGTCGGTCATATATGGCCGACACACTTTTAACCGTACTTGAACATTTTTATTACTTTAACACATTACCGACCGGTGATTATTGCATAATTTTGAAAAATTTGTGGTACATGGCTGAACACTTTTTAATGGAATCTTCAATAGCAACAGCAATTTTCGTTGTGAACTAACAAGTCATCCTCAATAACGTCATCTAACAGTTTCATTTAAGATTACAATGTAAAAGAAAATTTCTATGATGTCGTTTGGTACAGCACAACTATTTCAAAGCTTATTAATAGGCTTCCGGTAGGTAAAATGTTAATAAGATCTATGAGGCGCGAGAAGATTACAAAAATCATTGATATGATAAACTTTGTCTTTGTGTTCCAAGAAAATTCGAGTTCAATGAAAGTGGCGGAAGGGTTAAACGGAAAAATAATATGTATGGTGACCTTTTCATGTTAAAATTTATTGGTGTGTCTCAAAAATGTTTAGGTTCATTAAAAGACGCGGTTCCTGAGGTCATTCGAAGCGACATTTTCATTTGTAAAATTACCTTTTTCATTACCTTTTTCAATCGAACACATCAATCAATCGATCTTGACTAAAATTTTAATTGATCGCTTTTATACAATATCTTTATGTTTATAAATAAAATAAAGATTTCTCGATGAAAATCGAGAAATGATTGAGTAGGATATGAAATATATAATAATAATACCGTTTTCATTCAGAATATGTATCGTGGAATCATAAAAAGACGAAAATTCGTCTTGTATCAGGACGTACGCCGCACTATGGGCCAAACCGACGAAATCTGTGTCAAAATCAAAGAACTTTCGATAGAAATGAGATAGAGCGATGAAATTTTTTTTGAATGAAAGCTGAAATTCTGCAGAATATGGGATAATTATGGAGATTGTGGTACGAACGTTTTTGAAGCTTGAAAGAATTCGTAAAACTTGCACAATTTCAAGAAAATTGCGGTTTTTCCAATGCCACGCGCGGAAAATTTTTTTTTCAATTTTCTTGAAATTGTGCAAATTTAACGAATTCTTTCAAGGTTAAAAACCATTCGTAACACAATCTCCATAATTATCCCATATTCTGCAAAGTTTCAGCTGTCATTTAAAAAAAATTTCATCGCTCTATCTCATTTCTATCGAAAGTTCTTTGATTTTTACACAGATTTCGTCGGTTTGGCCCATAGTGCGCCCTACGTCGTTCGGGTCGGAAGGGTTAATACGAATTATATTATGTGTTAAGAAATGTCTGTGGATTGAAACAAATTTCTAAGCTGAACCGTGAATTTTTCAGAGCCCGATGAAGACGTACTCGCTGGGACGTTCCTCCAGTGGCAGCCATAACAGTGAAACGATTGAGAACGCGGATGCTCCGTTTGCAATTGTTATTCCTGGTAAGGATGCATCGTATTATTCCATGGCCTCTCCATCAACCAGAAGAGAAATAGCATGGTAATCATTACGGTTGCCTCGATAAGATTCATAGCGCAGGCTATTTTCAGTCTCGTGTGAAAATTCCACGATCAGATAGTGGCGCAGTTCGCGACCCCTTCGTAATTGCATACAAATTGTCGGACTATTTACGTTACTGCTCCTCTCGTTCGCATTTTATTGCGTTTCTTTTTATAGTGTATACGGCCGGCTAACTTTTCCTTCGGCATTGTTTAATGACTTGTTCTTTCGTTCCATGATAAATAGTGCGAAAGACCACGGTTTACACTTTTCTCACACGGTGGGGCGCGGCGGGACTCGTAAAAATGCGACTCGCAATCAACGGTGTAGCATAATCTGCATGCACGTTTGCTAATTTTCATCGTGGGTTTATGGATACTTTTGGTTTAATCTCGGAATTCAGTCGGGGAACGTGTTTGTTGCGGAGGGTTTGTTTAAAGATAGACTGCATGCACAAACTGCGTTATAACCTATAAAATTTCTGGTTATATGTAATAAGTTGCACCTATAAAATTTCTTTCTTTCGTGTCGGTTTATTCATTAAATGTTGTCCTTAGATAGCTAACGAGTAATGAACGTAGGTGACTGGAAGTTTAATGGTGGTGAAAAAGATTTTTAAGGATAAATACAATTAAAGATTAAATGGTACTAATTTACAACCGATTAAGTTGCACTATTAAATTTGATACGCGCATATTATTCAGACTATTTTGTATGTCTGTTCAATTCCTTACTGTTGTCTACATCTCTTCGATTGCAATAATAGTTTTAGTCGGTTCTATATCATCCTATATAGATATTTTTAAGGAAAATCAACTCTAAAAATTTATTTGACATGCATGCTGTTGTGTACTTCTTGTTGAGACATTATTTATAGTGTAATCCAAGTTAATTCTAAGTATTTTCTCTTTTAATCATATTAAAAACTCGAAGATAATGTAATACCAACCAAACATTTCTCTAATGTCTTTTTAGTTTTGCATTTAACCTGTTAAGTTTTATAACATAACTGCATAAAATCCGCAGTCAGTAAGTAATTACTGTCCCACGAATTTTTACAATTAATTTACAGAGACAAATCGAATAAAAACTTGATCCATAAGTTAAACGTTTGATTAAGACACAAGACTAAATAAAAGTCTGTCAATCTTCATCCAAATAATAATACAACAAAATGATATGGTTAATGGACTGCGCACTTTATGCACTCATAGGAAGATAAAGTGGGTGAGATACGAATCAGTGAAGTAGAAAAATGTAAAAGTTCTTATTGGCATTTTATTCTAATTAATGAGAAATAACACTTACAAGTATGTACTTTACACTAGGAACTGCAATGAAGAGACTTTTTATTCTGCACAAAGATCTGCAGTATAATTAGGAGCATTCCGAGCAGCCGCGTGCATGGTGGCGAGGCAATTTGCCGAGCGCAATTAACAATTCATTCTAAAACGATCGCCGTAAAAGAACAAAAAAGAAAAAAAACAGAGCAGTAAAGCGATTAGGCGAAGCGACAGTAGTCAGGCAAAGAATGGATCACGCCGAGTTCGTTAGCTCATCCTGTTCTTGCAGAAATGCAATTCGCCAGCTGACGATGCGCTTAAGTGCAACGAAATGATCGTGATGCAGGCCCCGCGTAGAAACGCGGTGAAGTGGGAGGAGGGTGAAAGGGGGGGGGGAGGAAGGAGGAAACGCTATAGCAATGGAGGCAAGGGAACAACGCGTCCAGGATAGAAATAGATAGGAAATCGGTGGAAAGGTGAGAGGGAGTAGTTGGTAAAGGATAGCAACGTTCCTCTCGATTTTTTATTTCTAATTATCGCGTAATGACCCTGCACTCCGACCCCCGCGCCCCACGTGTGCAGACCTTATGTTTCGACGAAGTGCACGGCCCTTAGTTATGGGTTTGCGATAATTGCCAATTTCCATCGGACCCGTCTACTCTAGTTTCTCATAGGTTCTGCACGTGTTCTGCGCGACTATGCACCCCTCAGCTCCATTCACACGCGTGCGATCTGTCTTCGAGATCCTCCTTTGGTTGCTTGTTCGATCAGAAAATTTATTTGCCACTTTTAGATAATATACACTATACAGTCAAAGACGAAAATAAGTGGACAGTTAGTAGAAATAGGTAAAAATGACATTTGGTCGAATTAATATGACTGTTATATAAACTTAACCCTTTGCACTCGAAGCAATTTGAACTCCAAAATCAAGATATTTGTTTCAGCCCAGATCATTTTTGTTCCATGTAATCTTTTTTATATTGTGCACATGAAAATGAACATGTTTTCTTGTATAACAGTTGAGCTTTTTACAATTTATAGAATACAAACAAATTGAAGAATGTTACAACTGTTTTGAATAATAGAACGGACAATTTTTAGTGGCGCCTCAGACACGCCATTCGAGTGCAAAGAGTTAAGATTTATTTATTATATGTATATCCTTATAGCGTATAGATTATTTAGTGAATAATTGAAATTCATATTGACATCTTTGTGTAAACACGCCGTACCTTAACGAAAATCTCAGCTATTCATCAGGAGACAAAAATAAGTGGACACTCGATGAAATGCGTAACAAATGAAACACATAACAAAATTAATACTTGATATTGCCGCCTTTTGCATGCATTACTGCTTCCAGACGCGTCGAGGAATACTTTCTATTAACATTTCAATATATTCGTGACTAATGTGTTCATATTCAGACTCTAACCTTTTGAAAAAATCGACCTTATTATTTCGCTGCTCCAATGGAACTTTTGCGTCCAGTAAACTCCATAAGTTCTCGAGAGGGTTCAAGTCAGGGCTCTGGGCCGGCCATTCAACCAATTTAATATTGAAATTCTTAAAAAATTCGAGCCAGTAAAAAATTTATAAAATATATCTACTACTAACACCGTGAAAAATTAAAGAGGTCGTGGGCGCAAACGCTGCAGCAACAAGAACGCTATACATAAGGACCTAAAGCACTTCAAGGTCATCCGGAGGTCATGGTATACTAGGTTGTTGAATTCGCTTGTAGCTCGTGTGTATGTTAATCGATTTCGATGAAATTTTCAGCATGTGTATAACTCTCTAACAAGGCCCAAATAAAAAAGTTTTAAAAATCCCTTTTTTTATTTTTGCATGTAACCTTGTAAATTATAATTTTTTGATTATCTTTTTGCATATCATTTCGTAAACCAATGCTTCTAATTGATTATAAAAAGTCAGGTCGTTTGGTACAATTATGAAATTGTTATTAGTTTTTAAAAGGTGTATGGATATTTTATACACCCACTGTATATGTATACATATAGGTATGTGATACGAGTGAATGCACTCGATGTTATTTTGTTGCTTATAAAATGATCTGGATTAGGTACAACTTGATATACGAAGGTTAAAATAATTGATTCGATCGTTTAAACATTTTCGAAGACCTTCTTCTATCATTCTAAGAGTTGATTGTCTCTTCTGCACTCGATTTCTGCTCGAAGATAAAGAATGTTTAGAAACATGTTTCGTACGCCGTACCTGGTGCAGTTTAGCTTTCAACCAGCCCTGATAAGTGACTCGAATTCTGCAGCCAATAAAATTAATGATACATGCGGGAGATAAATGAAAGCAATTTCAGGCATAATAAAGTAAACGACAGATATTAATAAAATAGCGTGTTAACATCGCGGTGGTAGAACTCAACTGCAGGATGCTGGAAAAAACCGTTTATCATCGAATCAAGAGAAGTGAGCGCGCCGCTCGCAGAAGTCATTTACCTTTCAGAGTAATTAGAGGTTCGACACGGCAATTCAATGATAAAATCTGCATATCTGAGTTGCAATCATAAGATACACCGGCGACTATTTGGTTCCGTTGAATGCTGGCGATAGCGAGCGCATGTTCTCTAATTGCGAACATGATATTTTGATAAATTAAGTTTATCACGGCCGTTCAAAACGATATTAACACTAAATCTACCACGATCAAATGACCGGGGTTTCATGTTTTTTAATTATCGAAATTATAAATGTCCATTTATGGAAAATAATGGAATAAATTTCCTTGTCCAAGCATCTATGTATATTGCAAAATTACAGACGATCTTAATTTTAGCGTTGCCATTTTTATAAGGCAATATTTACGAGATAGTTTTAATGCTTGGTAGGTTTACTGTTAATTGGAAGTCAATGTCCGCGAAAGGAAAATTATAGTTAAAAGTCCTCGGTAACGAGCAACGTTTATAACGTTCAAATCTGTTCCATTCTCTTGTCTCATCTTTCCTGGTAAACTGCAGGTGTTTTACACAGGCGTTACACTCCGCGTTAAGAATGACTATGCACGTGGAGCAGATGATCTCTTCATAGAAAATTCCTGGGACGATCTACGATCGCCGTTGATGACTTTTTCACGGTATAACACGCGGGGCAAGTCATATTCTAGTTTTTGTGGCTGACTTTCTGATGAGCAAGGGTGACAACGATTAAAATGACTTATTGTTCGCTGTCGGGTGCAATCTGATGAATCGTCTCGATTGATTTTATCTCCGGGAGATGAACGCGTTGAAATTAATTAAGAACTTGATTGGGAGAGTGGAAAATGTTTCAAGCGTTATCTGCAACACTTGATGTATGATGTAGAGAAATTGTGTAGACAAGAAGAATAAATGTTACTGTCGATCAGAAGATAATTGTTTTTCTAATAGCTACATTGTCAGCAAGAAGCTTTCTATTTCAATAACTATTATTTTTGGTTGAAGCTTAATAATTTTCTTCCAAAATTATACATATTATGCCACGAAACTTGTCGATTTATACATAAAAATCACGATTATTACAAAATGTCTTAACAAGCCTTGTATTGCTAGTAGACTGCGGATATTTATGTATTTATAGCAAAATTGAAGTATCAATATTTTTCCTCTATTAAAATCCTTAAAGGAAGAAATAACATTCTATTTGGTTTCCATTTCTTGCAATCGATGCAGATAATTTTTATTTTGCATAAGATCTGCACTCTTAATAGCCTTTTAATATTGAAATTACCTCAATTAAATGGCAGGCCTTTTATTCGATAATTACTGAAACTATAAAAATGCGTTCATAGTGAACGATATAATAAATCTCCCAATTAAAGCATCTGCTAAAATACAACCGGGAGACGAGATTATTGGAAAGTGGTATAAGTGAAACGGTTCAAAACGGAGGCGCCAACATCCGCCGTTAATTATCGATCATTATGCGTGCGGTGGGCGGTTAATTGGGATTTATGCTCGCTGTGATAACATACGAGTAACATGGTTCCACTTGGCTGGGGGCGTCGAGAGAGTTCGACTTAATTCGCCCATGGATTTCATTTAATTGTTATTTACGCGAAACGATCACGCCATTCTCACGTTCGAGCGCTGTGTGAGGGAGTAGACAAAGAAAAAAATGGAAACGAAGGAACAAAACCGTAGAAAAAGAACGCGAAACGCGGAGACGCAATGGTCTGATTTACTAGTCTAATTCGCGTCAATTATCAACTGAGAAGAAAGTGCCTCGAATCACGCGAACCTATAAAATCTTTCACGGGTTGTGACATTCCGCGAGAAACCTAATCTTTGATACGATTAATCGCTGCTTTCGATTTCTGTGAAACGAATCGCCATTCATCCCCTCACTATCAATCGAATGACGCAAAAATACGTACATATTAGAATCGAACACTAAACGCAAGTAATGTATTATATTGCGTTGGCAAGATAAAAGTGAATTTCTTTATTCAAACGATGAACTTGGACCAACGAAATATTTTCGTATTTATTCTTTTTGGCAAAAGATCATTAAAAAAGGGAAAATATCTCATTCGTTAAAGTTCATCGCTTGAATAAAAAAATTCGGCTCTATTTCACCTTAAAATACCGAAATTATTTTCTTGCCAACCAATACAAATAATGCTTTATAATTGAAAGAAGTGTGTTAAATACAATTACTGTGCTATATTACCGAGCATACAAATTAAATTTGAGAATTTCTTTTGTCAATAATTATTGTCAGCAGTGGCAAAAACAATACTGTGCGTATAAGACCGCACGATCGAAGTGAAAACCTCTATGGCGATTGCATACCTGTCTGTTTCTCGTTCGCTCGGCTAAACTTCGCTCCCCTGAATTTACCAGAATAGTGTTTCACCTCGGAGCGTGACGGATCAGACTCATTCACTGCCCAGCAATTGTGTACGCGGTATGCCTAAAGAAGTTTTCACTTCAACAATTGTTGGTTGATCATAAAATATATTTTCTAATTTGCTACTGAAGCCCTCGGCCGATTGCGACGTCTACACCTTGCGCTTTTTTCCGGCCGGTCGAACGGAATGCCGGAAGTATCGATGCTCGTATTCACCGACGTAAAAGTCACGGAAACGCCGAACAATCCGGCGGGCAATAAAATCGGAGACAAGCCGTGAATTCGTGACACGACGCTCATAAAGGGATTTATGCGCGCGTTCGAGAGTAACGGACGGCGAGGTCGACGGTTACGACGAGGATGAACATGCTGACGGAGAATATTCCCAGTAAAACGAGCGTCGCGCGTAAACTATGTTTCACAAGTTCCATACAGGAGGATTCTTGAACGATGATAATCGCAGGCTGCCCATTCTAATCACACGGAATTCAGTAATCGTAAAATACGATCGTGGACAGTAGAGTCCCGGGCCTCTCAACCATTTCAATTCGTAACGTTACCAAGAATAAGCAACATTGTAGTGCGCGAGCGACATACTTTATTCAACGACCACAATGTTATCGAATGTCGCACAGTGGGGTGTTTGACCTCGAGCTTCGAGAAGATGGATGGATCGGTGACGTAAATGCATGTTTCAATATTTCTGTGGGATCAGTGTCCGTGTGTCCCAGCGAAGAGTGAGACAGCGTTTGCCAGTGCAAATCTCATCGCCTTCCGGACAAACAGCGTGCAAGACGCGACTCTGAGAGATCGCAGAGAGATGTGGAACTGAAAAGGTCGCGGGGAAAGGGACGACGGGACCAAGTAGTCGCCAAGGAGGCAGAGGAGAGAATCAATCGAGCCGATTGAAGATTGATTAGGCGGTTGCAGCGTCGTCCGAGATTTAGCATGCAATGCAATTTCTTTGCCGTCTGCCCTTTGTGCTCGGGGATCTTTGGCTTCCGGATGCTTCTGCATCAGCCTCTCTCCTATCCTCTCTCGATACTGGATCTTCAGTCGGCACAGAGAAAACGCCGGTTTCAATGCCGGCTTAGAAGATAGTCGACGGATACTCGGGACAACCAGACAAAAGCAGGAAAAAGCCATCCTGTGATCTCCCATTTTGTATTCGATGTATTTTTGCACACATCATCTCATCCTATAAGCATTCAAACACTAAACCTAACGTAGAACAAGCTTATGGTGACTGGCAACAATGTCTCGTGCATATCTCCATTTTAGGGGATGGACCTTTGCATTCCCATCGTTGCATTATCTTTTAAGAATTTGAACATGAAACCTAACATGGAACTTTATGGTGACCAGACTACGAATTCCTGAGCCCATTTTAGGACATTGTTTTACGAAAAAGATTCATCTTTTTTAGTCTAATCATTATCATTTCAACAATGATCATGTTGGAATTTATTTCATAAACGAAGAACAAAATCAATCGATTATTTCTTTAGAAGGAACGATCGATGCTCAGGAATTTTGGGACACCCTGTATGCATTCTATCTACAGTCAATATAATGTATATTGTATATTGTATATTGTCCTCGATCTTCGGTTGTTCATAGGACCCCTCATCCCCATTCCTCATTCACGACGTTTCTTTCGAACTGTAAAGACGTACCTCTCAACGTCTCAACGTGCTTCTAGCATCGTTTTCTAATAAACTTATAGTTAGACTGTGGATGTTTATGCAATTTGCAATTTTTGTAAACGGATTTTAAGAAACTCGAATCAAATGAAATCTTACTTTCCGTGGTATTAGGCTTTCTAGATCTGACATAAAATAAAATCGCATATTAAATTCTGTCATGTTTCATATCCTAGCATTTTTTGAAAATTTTCAAAACCCATAAATGCATAAACATCCGCTGTCTACTTATAGTTTTTCCACGTAAAGAGTCATAGTCTATATTTGTATGTATGCTGTACATACATACATATATACATTGTACAGTGACTCCCACTAATATTCGGACACTCTTAAAAACACCATAACTATTTTAATATTGGAATATACGACTTGAATTTTTGGGAGAAATTGGAACAATTGGATTGCTACAATTGGTTTGTATCAATTAAACATACTCTGAAAATTTCATCAAAATCGGTCGACGTTGTAATGAGCTTTAAAGATGGTAAAAATTGCAGTTTCTCGGCCTCCAACTGCAGTATTCTAAGGATTCTTACATCTTTCAATGCCTGTCGTATTTCTCCGCATCAACCGATTTCTATGACTTTCACGGTGAATATAATTGACACAAATCTACAAAACATATTTTTGATAAAATTTCTTTTTACATCCTGTAGTAAACTAATTGCTCTGGCTTCCCAAAAAAGTTCAAATCGCATAGTCCAATATTAAAAAAGTAATGGCGTTTTCAAGAGTGTCCAATAGAATAGATTAGTGTCCATAGTCCAATAGAATAGATCACGTGCTAAAAGCATGCTGGCTGCTCATGGGAGTAAAATTTTCTCGTGCTTCTTCCCGGTGAATTCTTAATTGTTGTTCGAGAAGCAAAAATGCTGACACGTTCCGGGTTCTCTGAGGAACCAAGGAGCATTGTATAGCATAATTCCGGCCCGTGGACGATTTGACACGAAATGGCTCGGTCCTAGTTCCCGTCGATTGACACCAAGCAAACATCGAACGCCAATAAAACTCGTTGAACGCAGCGCAGTCCAATTACGGATTTCAATTTTCTCTGTCAGGCGAAACTCATTTTAATCCCGTTACCGGCCGTTTGATTTACGAGCGGCCGATGTAAATCACCCCGGTTCTCGAGTGTCTAATAAAACGTAGAAAATCATGCAAACTCACCGCGCTGACTTTTCGCCCTCGTAACCCTGTAGGCTCCGGTGTTCCTCCAAATAGTCGAAGAGGTTTCCCAGCTCGGCTAGCTGCTCGTTCCGTGCCGTTGTTGCTTCCTTCAGCACCTGCGAACAACCGGTCGTCATCAATTAGACTACGCAACATCGTGAGTACACTTAACGGCATCAGTGTAACGTTAATTTGCTTGGAGTAATTTCATGACTTCATTTTCGTAACATATTATTTAATAATATTGCAAGCTGACGGGTAATGCAATATTTTACATCGATATTTAGATATTCAATTTTTCCGTAATTATTAAGTGAAATACTAAATTTTTGTATGAGAATGTTGAACATATGTTCTTATCTTTATTTTTATGTATTATTTATGACAAAATGGCAGAGTTATGCTATATCGTGTACTGCCGTGTCCAGGAAGACTATACCACCAAATTCTAAAGCAGATTTTCATTTTTTTTCTTAAATAATTATTGAGTAAAATATATTAAATTTTTGTAAAACATGTTGAGCAACTTATCTTTATTGTCACGTACCTAGTAGCACCTCAATTAACCTCAAATACCAATTATAAATTTCAAAAATAAAAAACTTATTTTAATTATGTCCCTCCGGTCTCGATCATTCATCGGGCTTTAATTTATCCAGGCTGTTTGTCTCCCGATCAAGCCGGTTAATTGAGGTCCTACTCTATTATCTATCCTTGAATATTGGAAAATGCCAGGGTTATGCAAGATTGTTTACTGCCATGTCTGGGAAGATCTGATGACTAGACTGCACTGCAGATTTTCATGATCGAATAAAGTATCCTTTCTCATTTGAATGTTTAATTTTAACTAATTCTAACCAATCCAGAATAATTTTAACCAAGTTCAAACTCTTTTAAACTTTTGTAAATTGCCAGGGCTGTGTAACATTTTCCGCTGGCAGGTGTGGAAAGAAAATTGGAACCGTTTCACAGCTCTCGGAGCGGGAACATTCCCTCTTGTTCCTCAGTTTCTTAATTTGAATACATTTGAGAAACCTTCGGAAGGCTGAGTCAAAGGGCAGACTGCACGGCCACGATAATTTTTCACAGTTGAAGTCTCTCCCCCGGTCGGGAATCGAAAGGAATGGATAAGTGGTTGTTACGGGCGGAAACAAATCTGACGCGGAACGATTCCGAAATGGCGCGGTGTCGTTCGTAAATGGGGTCTGAATTTCTGGAATAAAGGGGTGATTTCCACCCGCAAGCTTGCACGAACAATGCAGTGTTTTCGCTGCTCCGAATCGCTTTCTTGCGCATCGAACGGTGAACAGGTCGTTGAACACCGTCTTTTCCTGATTTTCATGGAAATCGAGCGGCGAAAGCAAATTCTCATTTACATACTGCGGATCTTTATGCATTTATGAAGAAATTGATTGGGCGAAATGTAAAACAGTAAAAGATTTAAAAAATTCAAGAATGCTGTAACGTTCCTTTTAATATAACAGAGTCGTTAAGGGATGAAATCACTTTTTATGTTATTCCTGCTTCCCGCAATCAATGCAAAACGTTTTTATCTTGCATAAAGATCCGCAGTCTAAACATCATACAGAGATAAAAGTTTATTTATATCGAAAAACTCGGATTTTTGCTTTTATTTCCATTTTCCCGTCGCGCATCGAAGCAGAGAGATTGCATCGAAGCTATAAAAAGTAACCGATAGTTTCCTAGAAGAGTTCACGAAACCTTGTAACACATTTCGTACATATTACATGTGTCGTGTGTAAAAATGGCGTCTATGATATGCGGCGTGATTTACATAATTGTAATACCTTTGCCTTGTATCGCATCACGACAATGCCGCAGAGAATCGTTCCTCCAATGGTCTTCTAGAAACCGTAGAAAGGAACGCGGAAAAAGATAGGATGAGAAATAACGTGGTAACCCGTGGAAGCCCTTGAAACATTTAAAAAATATTTACAGACATCGGCGAGATGTCTCGGCGAGGAAAAACGCCGGGGCGAATCTGTTTTGAAGGAAAACATGTCGGAGACATGCAAATCGTTGATTTTTTACTACCTTGAACACGGCGAAATGCATCAGGCTACTTCTGAACAGTAGGTTCGCGTGACAAATAACATGAAACTTACTAAAATATTGAGATTCTGTCTAATCGCAGGACTTGAACTCCCTTAAAGATAGAAATAATGTATCAAATAAATGCTTGAAATACTCCTGCAATTCCATTAACCCCTTGCATTTTAAACAAAGTCTAACGAATATAAATGTTACACCTTTCTTTTTAAATGTAGCCATACAAAAAATATAAATTTTCTTTTCTCTTCTACGATATTTTTGGGGATAAAGACGTTTTTTAAGGGGGTAGTAGTTTATGGGATGCGCGTTCTAATTTCTCGATAGTACAAAGATGGGTTTTTTCAGTAGCCAAATCCGTTAGATAAAAGATGAATCTAGACTGCGATCACCCTCGAAAGTAAAAATCGCCCTCATAATTAGACTGCGGATCTTTATGCAAAATAAAAATTGTCTGCACGAAGTAGAACGATTGCAAGAAGTAGAAACCAAATTGCATGTTATTTTTCCCTCAATCATTTTAATAGAGGAGAGACAATTATATTGACATCGTCAATTTTAAAAATATTCCAACAATTTTTAGTTTCATTTACTCAATTTTGTTATAAATGCATAAAGATCCGCAGTCTACTCCTAATCTTTTATCTAACGTTTTTGACTACTGAAAAACCCCATTTTTGTATGATCGAGAACTGAGAAAAACTTCTACTCTCTTTAATCACTGTAACTGTAAAGAAACTGATACGGCAAGGGGTTAAAAAATACCAGAAGTCAGGACATTAAAATTTTGTTATCCTTTGTAGATCTGCTCTTTGTAAAGTTCCACACATCCTCGTCCAAAGTAACTCGTGGTTCGCCTAATTTTCTACCGCGATTTCTACAAACTTTAGCAATTGTCCCTAGTTTGCCAGATCCACCAAGAGGAATGCTTGCCTATTTTTGTCTCATAGTGTATCGATACACAGGTTCGCAGCGATGTAAGAGAGAGAGAGAGTGAGAGGAGGCGGAGAGGGATATGATGGGTAGAGACAAAGGGACGAAGGGTAGCGACGAGACACAAGAAGAAAAAAATATCGAAGGCAAGCGTCCCTCGAAAATAAAATCGGTTTTCCGATAACTGGTTATTTGCTCGCACAAGTGGCTCGCTGACTGGGCGAGCACATCGAAAGCGGTTTTCGCGTGTAATATTATCGAGTTATCGATAGGAGAAGAGGGCATTGATCGGCTACCGAAGGGACAGAGGAAGAGAGGATGAGAGCATCAGACAGAGAGAGAGAGAGCGAAGAGAGACGAGAGGGAATGGGAGGTGGAGGAGGTGGAGAGAGTAGGTGGATGCGGAGGATAGGCTGGCTGGAGAGGACTAGGCGAACGTGCATTGCACGAGCACAATATATCCGCGTGATTACAATATGTCGGTCCTCCAGAGACCAATATCAACGTGAAGTCGGCTCAGCCAATGCTAATAATCCCTATTGTTGGTGTCTCCTCTCGACTGCCTCCCGCGATCAGATACATCTTGTTTCGAAAATTCGAATTGCCTCGTCGTCAGTCCTGCTGTCGTCCACCCCCCGTTAAGAACAAATCTCGTTTTCCGGCATTTGCTCACTTTTTATTATCATTTACTCTTCACAGTAATTTTCAAGATAGCTACGTCCAATTAAAAATTAACACCGTATACTCGATGGAAACGTTATTTTATTTTAGCATCGTTAACTTCTTGTGCTTGAATAAATTAACCCTCGTAACGCGCGCATGTATCTGGCGATTTTGTGGCAGCCATGTTTATTTTTTCACGTATTTTTGAACTTTTTTCTGTCAGATCACCGTTGATCCTCGTAATATTAATATAATAACGCAATTTTCGAGCGGCACTGGACATTAAAGAATCGAGCATCGAGTATGAACGCGTATCCCATGGTGTTTTCTGGAAATGGTGGTTGAACATCGAGGCAGGCTAATGTCGACGTGGGAGAACTGGCGCCGAAGAATGCGTAATTGTTTTGAAAGAGATCGAGCTTCGTCGTCTTTCGTGTAGGACGTGTGAAAGGCGACGTAGCCAGCTGACGCCATGTTAAACATCGAGGACAACTTTGATTTCCTTCATCGATTGTCTATGCCATAATCTCTTTTTCTTTCACGCGGTGCTCTGCGAGCTGCGAACCCAGCCCGATCCCAGAAGCAACGGGAAAATTCTAGGAAAAATGGAGGAAAATCAGCTATTAAAGTCGTCGTAATTAACATGCTTCTTCAACGCCTTTTTCAGTGGCAGGCTCAAGTCAAATATTATCTTGGTTAATAAACCACGATGTTTATAACCTACGTCAGAAAAACTGTGCGAGCATTCCAAGTGAAACGAACTACCGTTCAGAATTGCATTATTAATAATGCACAATTTCAACCCCAACAGCGTACTCAGTTAATAGTAGTAAACTTTAATGATCGCATGAGAATACACAAGCGAAAGAATCGCGGCGTTATTATGACCTATACAGGAACGATGCTAATCAATGCTAATGCATGGTGATTAGCCGTATATGTGTCTTCAAAACTTCACAGGATTCGCGTAGAATTGAATTGAGGATTTAATGATCGAGCTAAAACAATTTCTACGCAGGCCCATTGTATTAAAATACGAACACGTGCATATTAATTTTTTTCCGACTATTCAATTGTCATTCAGGAACACAACTGATTTATGCTCTCCCGAACAATCGCACACCTACTCTCTGTTTGTTGCACAACGAAAATAATACTTGCATAAGCATAACGTTTTCAAATTCATTAAAACAAGTCGAACAGTTTTACAATTAAAATAGCAATCGATTATATCGGAGGATATTTTATTTAGCAGAGCGATTTCGCGGTAATGCGGCACAATTACAATTAAATTACTTCACGACTTATAATTACAAGATAATTAAGTTATATTGTAATTTATAGTTCAGATCTCTCGACCAATTAAATTACGATTCAATTTGTAATTGCAGTTGATGTAGTAATTGTAGTATAATCATTGAAAAGCGTATTGTGATTGCAATGTTCAGATTTCATACAAAACAATCATCATTATCAGTAGACTCCGGATGTTCATCTACGTAAAATATGCAAATATGCACAAACAATATGTAAATATGCACGAAAAATATGATCAGTCAGACGAAAAAGTCAGTGTGCTGTTTGTATTATAGAGTGAAATATAATAGCATTTTTCAAATTATTATAATTCTTTACCACTTTATATTTCATTTCTTCCGTAATCATTTTAAAGGGAGAGACTTTTTTGCACGTACCGCGACAAATAAACGCGAATCCGCCAAGACAATTAGCTGAATGAAAAGATGATTATCCGATCGGTCTTTCGAAATAGTTGTCGAAATGAAAAGGGGAGAAATTGTTGGAATTGCATGTTTACTCTTACTAAACGAATGGTCATTTTCGCAATACCCATGTGGGAAGGAATTACTAACAATAAGTATACATTACAGTCCGGTGCTCAACGAAAACAGCGATTTCACTAAATCTCGCAGTAAACATTGTTGAGTTAGCGGTAATTGGTGACCCGGGGAACCGTAATACCAGTGTTTACACCAGTCATGAAATAATTGTTGCGTCCCGGCGATCCCGTAATTTCCCGGTACGCAATTTCGCGAACGTGTAATTCAAGAAGCAAGAATACCAATTGTCTTCTCGCGAAAATAGATTTCTGGAACCTGTTAACAGACTCCAAATCATAAAACAAGCACCGAAAACAAAATACTCCAACTATTATAATTTTCAGGGACCATTTAAGAAGCCATTACATCGTCAACGTTTTCAGTTTTTACGGTGTTCTGGTGGTAATATTAAATTCTACATATTTTTTTCATTTAAATCGTTGACAAAAATATCTTCCTTTGTAATAACCACAGTTGAAATATTTCATTAAATGCATTATTATTCATACAGAAACTTTTATGCACAAATTAGGGAAAATCGGGATTGAAGAAAAACGTTCATGTTTTACCAAAGCATATGAATACAATGACATACAATATTGTATTAAACACTTTTTATTGTCAGCGTAAAATATAATGCAATTCGAGGTTTATTCGGGCAGCAATTTTTATGCACAAATTAGAGAGAAGTGGTATCAAAGAGAAAAATTTATATTTCACTAAAGGATTTGATAAAATAAAAGATAAAAAACGTATTATACCAAATGCACTGTCTGCCATTCGATATTCATACACGTACCAATTTGTATGATGAAAAAATGCGAAATTAAGTATGAAGGGAAAGAGTATGTAACTACAATTTGTCAAAATATTAAATAAAATAAGATGCAATGCAGTGGTGGAAGATTTCGCAGCTACAATATTGTATTAAATGTATTATGCTGATCATAAAATATTCGGTAATTCAATGTTTACGCACGTTCGAATTTTTATCACGAAGAAATACTAAACCAGAGAATCTAATCTGATTGAACATTTTAAATGAAATAAAATACCACAGCCTGCAAGAGTCTTCACAGCTACAATATTGTAGAATTAAATGCACTACACCCCCGTCGTAAAGTCTCCTGCAATTCGATGTTTATCGAGTTGATTCGCGTATCAATTTTTCTTATCGAGGAAACTCGAAATAATTGTAGTCGAAGAAATGGAACGAAACGGTCCCGAAAGGAAAATCGTGTGTAGAAACGGGTCCGAAAGAAAAATCGTGTGCAGAAACACAGTGTTTGATGGAATGTTAGGCGCATAAAGATCAGCTCGCAGCCGCCGCGCCGCGCCGATACCGAAAGGTTCAGCTGCTAATTATCTATTCGAGCAGTGAATCGGTAACAGGTTTGGTGTTCTATTTCTCACGTCCTAGGTCTCCTTTCTCTGGTAGCTAGACAAACCGCGAGCGCGTTCTATTAACGCGGTGTCAGTTACATGGAAAACTACTTCCAGTCAATAAATAGCGGTCGGCGAGTGCCGATGCAGGTAAACGCATTTCCCTTTGCCGTTTCCCACGTATTTCCACGGGTTTCCTTCACCCGAGGCTTGCACACACGGCTGTAGCCGTAGGATGGAATTCCAGTGGCCGACGGGAGTACCGTTCCACAGTTTATCCCACTCGCGATCGGCCTACACACGCCTAGAATGCGCTGAAATAATATGATTATGCTAATGGGACAGGACACAAACCGAGACAGAGAGCGAGAGAGGCGAAAGAGAGACAGAGGGAAAAAGATTCTATTGAATTATTCTTGGGAGTAGCGACGCGATCGGCAATAATTATCGGGTACACACCATTCATCTTGATCGGCTTCGCGAGACGTCGCGTAATTCTTATTGTTACTAGCCAGCATCGACACCTTCGCCGTATGTCTTATTCCTCCTTTGTGTCCGTGGCGGCCACGACAAAAGAATGTAATTTACGAGACGATTTGTAATATACCGTTTGCTACAACTGTTCGCAGCTGAACAACTATCCCGCGAGAGGGACTACATGCAACGGGATAAAGCTGTAAAGCTGGAGCGCGGCACTAATGCGAAAAATTCAGGCCGGCCGGCCTTCAGGCACTCCCTCTTCGCTGCCCTGGGAACAATTAATGCTCGAACTACCCGAGGTGTCAAAATAAGTCATTTCTGATGGATCGTTTCACGATTACTGTCGATCGAGAGTCTCCTTTAGCACGACTGCTGCTACTGTCGCGGATACGTGACGTCTACAGGCTCGCCGATTACTTGTGTAGCACTCCACGTCTCGCTACACTTTGCAAACGGGAATTATTAGCGAATTCAATATTTTATCGTGAACATTTTTTGAGAGGAACAGTCCGTTCAGTAGAGTAACAGATTACTTGAAAATTACTGACAGTCACAGAACGGTAAAATTGGTTTGGAGACTGTCGGCAGACACGCGTCCGCAAATGGTTACCTTATTGAAGCGGCGCACAGTGGGCAATTTGGTCGAAACTCGATTCAAAATCAAAGAACTTTCGATAGAAATGAGGTAGAGCGATGAAATTTTTTAAAAATTAAAGCTGAAACATTGCAGAATATGGGAAAAATAGGGAGATTATGGTAAGAACGTTTTTTAACGTTGAGAACATTCATTAAACTTGCACAATTTCGAGAAAATTGTGGTTTTTCCAATGCCACGCGCGGAAAAAATTTGTTTTGAACATGCTGTACTTCATTCCCCGTAGATTTTTTCACGTTGATTTCAAATCTAGTCTCAAAATTTTTCTACGACCTCAGGATATTGCAAAATTGATTTCTTGAAATTCTACATGTTTACCGAATTTTCTCAAGGTTAAAAAACGTTCGTACCATAATCTCCCTATTTTTCCATATTTTGCAAAATTTCAGCTTTAATTTAAAATAAATTCCAATTGAATCGATGAAAAACTGAGTTGTTGGCAGATTTTTGTCCAAAAAGATCGGTTTCTCGCCCACTGTGCGGCGCACAGGGGATAAAAAGCCATTTTAGCGTTATTTATGAGCTCAAGGTCATAAAAAGTAGGTCGTTGCATTCGTCATAACGTTGGCTGTAACATTAAAAATCGTAAATGCATTTTAATATTCACAAAATCAAAAAGATTTTTAATTTTTGTCGTGGAAAACATTCTTTTTCGAAATTTTATAATGAATGAACGCTGTTTGAGACACTGCTTAAGAACTCCTTGTTCAGACTTTTAACTTCGTCGACAGCAAAAATCGTACGTTTTGCGCAAAATTTTTAAATTAACTTTCTTCCAACTTTTCGGGCCAAATAGCCCTGTGTGCGACGAGATGGGGAGCAAAATTGGGAGATTTGCCTAATCAGATCGCAGACGTTCGACCGAACGAAGACAGAGAAAGTCTCGTGGTTAGACAAGGGGCCTGAATATGGCGGATAAAGGTTAACCGCGGGCCGAGAACGGGGGCATAGTAAAATGGAGAAAGGATCGTTATAGCTCATTAGCCTTATCGTCTGTTGATCGTTTAACCTCACACCTTTCCGGCAACGGAACATCTATCCGAGAATATTGGAATTTTAATAGAGCACCGTATACCTCCGAGGGTACACAGGCCTCTTTATGGGGATCGGGGCCCTAATTGTGCGATCGAGGCATGTCTCGATCAACAATTGGGCCGCCCCCGCGGTCACGGGGACGATCGCCCAACGAAAAAATTTATCGGTATAATAAACGCGGGCCCCGCGTGACGTAAGACAATAAATTCTGCAAACGAGCCCGTGAAAGGTCGCCACATGACGGAACGATCGTCGCTATTCCCGAGGTTGATTTATGTGCCTACGAGCGATCGTGAAGATCGCTGCAGCTGATTCGAGAGACAAGTAAAATAAATGTCAAGCCTGAGCACCGGGATCCGTGGAAATCTGCCGACGACACCGGTGAACTTTCTCTTCTATTTTTCCCCGCCTTTTTTCTCTTGTTTCTCCCATTTACACGATATTTAACGCGTTCACGGTACACGATAATTCCCCATAAAAGAACTGCGTAAACCGATGCCAACACCGCGCATCTTCATTCAAATTATGATATTAATAGCCTATGTCGTCTGGATCATCCAAATTAAATCTTTTTTCGTCGGTAAATATGACTCTTCGCCACTTTGTCCTCATGTTTATATGTTTTTCGGCAAATTGTAAGCGGAACGCTTTACGCTCCTTCTTTAACCCACGTTTTTCTGCAATTCCCTTCGCGCTAAGTGTGCTTGCATTTTTGTAAAACACAACGTATATTCTTTCCGTTAGTGTTTACGCCAACACTTCCAGCGATTTGTCTCGCAGTCATCCTCGAATTTGATGTTGTTCTCAATGTTGCACGTTTTCCGCTGGCAGTTAAACTTTGTGGACGCCCACAACTCTTTTTTCCCCGTTATTTTCAGGATTCTTTAACAATAATTCATAATTTAACGATAATTCCCCGTAAAAGAACTGCGTAAACCGATGCCAACACCGCGCTATCAGTAATTAGCCGCGCTGCTGATCTTTACGCAATCTAAAAGTTTGCTGCGTCAATTGCAGGACTAAATAAAAACTTCTCGCTGCGTTTTATCGTTGCGGTGAGTTCGCAACAGTAGACTAGCGTGAACACTTATAAAAGAGCACTAAATCTTCATTGAAAATGTTCGTCCATATTGGATGGTCCCCATACTCCTCAAAAAATGGTTTATAGCGGAGTCGTTTGAATTTGATAAGCTTTCTAGAGAGAGTACATAATTTTGCTCTCTCGTCATCCTACATATGATGCACGTAGCGACGTATTCTGAAATGAAGAAGCTAGCTACGTATTCTGAAAGTAGAAACATTGCACTATAAAATGAGCTTGGAATGATTATTGTATGACATTCGGTCACGAAGTTATACCAGTTCAAATGTCAGTTATTCCTCGACGAGAATTTAGTGCTTCTTTTATTTTCCACTCTAGTATGGTTGCACAAAGAATATATAAAAGGATAATACTAAACCCAATTTTACTCCACACTTTAAAATAACAAATTCTATTTGTAAACCCACCGTTACAGAACAAGACTTCGTAACGCAAACAGAAAGAAGATAAAGCTTTTGCAGGGTTTATAAACTAGAAATGTGTGAATCCATGAGGATTTCACGTTTTCGCCGTGAATGCAAAAAAGTCAATTATTTAGTAAACCAGTTTGAAACTCCGATAGCAGATCACTGTTGAATAAATGCTGCAAGATTTAATCTTTCGATCGACATTTTATATTCCATAGATCTCGGTTGACACATTAACTGTCCAAGTTTGATTATCGCTAGCCGATGGAATGCGTATTATAATAAGCGAGTAATGAGAAAATGTTGCACAACGTTCTGTCGCCCATTATCCCCGAAACGTTGCGATACGATCGTGCGATATTATAACCATGTTGAATAACACGGTTTTTACTTCAACTTACTATCAGGTTAATTGACGTTCATATTCGCTGCGAACTTTTTAGACAATTCGATACGTCGTCGATAACCAATGATCATTCAAGCGTCACTGACAACACAGCGAACGGTCGCCGTGAGTGTCAGCTTGTCAATTTAGCTGCTAAACTTCATTACTTTTTTATTCCTCGAATATCTCGATGGAAATACCGAGGTTTTGTTCGTGCGAAAAGTTTCCTCTGGAAATCGCTTACGTGTGCAGACATCTTTTCTACACACTGTAAGGGAACTAGAACACTGTACTGTAATATTTAAGCCAAAAGTTCACTTTCAGATAATAAAACGAAAAGAAAAGATGGCTGCACACGTTAGCAACTTTCAGAGGAAACTTTTCACGCGAACGAAACCTCGGAATTTCCATCGAGATATTCGAGGAATAAAAAAGTAATAAAAGTGATAAGCAAACTGCGGATCTTTATGCAAAATAAAAATTGTCTGCGTCGATTGCAAGAAATAGAATACAAATTTAATGGTTTTTCCTCCCTTATTAATTTTAATAGATGAGGAATTTTAAATATTGACATCTTCAATTTTCAAAATTTTCCTACAATTTTGAATCTCATCTACTCAATTTTGCTATAAATGCATAAAGATCCGCAGTCTAGTAATAAGAATATGTCAATCAGTTGAATCCAATTCTAGATATAAAATTGAGGGAATTTTTTGTCAAATTGAACGAGTTCCTAAAAAATATTGTAACGTTGTCTGAAAAATGTTTTGGTGCGACTATAAACAAACATGAAAGGAACATTTTTAGTAAACGTTTTAACTAAATCGTTTCCATTGGAACTTTTATTATACAGATTCTAAAATATCTGCTCAGAGTTATCGGATTAAGATTTGTGGCTCCTCTCTACCTTTCCCCTCTACGACACTGTTCCCCACGCTTCCGCCACGGCCCGGTCACGTGACGCGTTCCGTCTCTGTCTTGCACGTGTTAAAACGTCACGTGACTAATCCGATACTGGCAGAGAGAGGGTAACCTTTCTGACGAAGGAAAACACTTTTTAACATGAAATCCTCACAAGAACAGATATATTTTCCGAAACGGAGCAGATAAAATCAAGGACAAATTAATTGCGTCCGCGCGATTTGTCGTTGTACGTCGAACGATCCATATTTATACGTTCCGATGATGCAACCCCGTATATACAATCGGATGCCTGTTGACACACCTGGTCGGAGGCGAATTTAGCATAATTCATGGCGAGCCTCCTTTCAGCTCGGCTCGGCTCTTGCGCCGTCTTTGTTGAAAGGATTCAACCTACCGCGATTAGAATTCGCAGACGGGCGTGATGCGGCGCGACACGTGACGTATTTTTCACGTGTTTCTGTTTGTCGGTTAATCCCGTGCCCCCGCGCACCATTCATTCGCGGATAATTGCTTCTCCCCGCCCCGTAGGCGTTATTGTTGTATCATTACCATTATCGTTGCGTTACCATTCGATGCTGTACCGCGAGGAGGAGTTTTAGAATCCGTGGTTTCTCGAAGCGAATGCACAATGGAAGAAACATGCGTTTTTCTCAGCTGGCTGATGCATTCTATGCACTTTTAATCAGAGAGCTTTTTAATAAGTTCATTTAATGGTATGGATAGTTGAACATTTCTGAAAAAACGTTTTGGACGATTGTCGTTCATTCCACGAGATATACCCACACACGCTCGGTTTAATGTTCAGTCTTAAAGGGCAGTCGAGCGTGAAATTTGTTTGACAAATGGCATGGAACTAGTACTAGTACGGATTAGTTCGTCCTTGGAGGAAATCGCGTTCTCCAGGTTGGCGGTACGTACAGCCGAGCGATTAATGTGAAGCGAGAGCAACAGTGAATGCACGCGCGCGTTGCTCAAACGACAGAAACCGCCACGCAAATGTTCTTTATGAATCGGCGCAAAACTGACAGACGGCCGACACCATCACAATATAATCGCCCTGTTGGAAATACGAGCTGCACCGGCCGTTTCGATATTTCATCGAGAACCGCTCCTAACCGACCCCGAGAATTCATTATGAGTCTATTCATCGTCCGTGTTGGACACCAGATTGAGAAAGAAAATGATTTTTAACCCTCGCACAGTCGGGTGCGATTTTATTCGTAAAATTTTTGCTGTTCGACGTAGTTAAAGGTCTGAAGAATAAGGCTTCAGTATTGTTTTCATTATTTGTACACCTGTGAAGTACTTTATTTCATCGAAATTGAATAGAGTTTATAGCTCTTAAACAGTCTGTGAAACAGTGGTCATTCATTAGCAATCTTCAAGTGTTTTAAGGAAATTGTTTAAATTCTTCCATTGCAGAAGCTTTTCAAGCACGTATGCAGAGCACTTCCACATAGATTTAATTTCGTTATCATCTACATTAGTACAGTTATTAATATCTGAACATAATCAATAATTCTTTACGTTTTTTTACGATTATAAAACTTCATTGACCATTTTGTTATACTATTGAATAATATCAGGTGCTTTTTCTGGTATCACTACATTCGATAAAGTTTTGTGATCGTAGTACAAAAAGAGAATTAGTCCCAGATTTGCACAGATAGAAGATTCATAACTAATTTAAGTACATATACATACATGAGCATCAAGAGACGCAGCATGTTCCTGATGAAAATGAATAGCAAGAATTTAAAAATTTCGCAAAATATATATTCACTTGCGCGATAGATAGACAAAAAATTGATATTTATTTCCAGCTTCAAAAGCCGTGATACATAAAAAAAATAACAGAACAGTGATCTTCAATTCCTCGAATGCCTGTACTATTTTGAGATCCGCTCATTTTCCTTACAAGCGCATAAAATCCGCGGTTTATTGACAAAGATTTCCCGTTGACTTGCTCCAATTTTATTTCGGACATTATCGCAAAAATCTCTGTCGATTGAGAGTAATAAAAAGTGCTTCCCGCGAACAAATAACAAATTAAAACGGAGTCAACGTTCTCCGAACTAGATTTACATAACACGATTGAACATAACCCAGCGATGTAAGCTCGGATGATGCAAAAATGCGTCGAACGATCAGCGTACAAAAAAAAAGCGAATCCGGTCCTGCAAGTCCCGAGCGGTTAAGTCTTATTAGGCGATGTACTTCCTATCGCAATTAAACTTTTACTGGCCGACTATGCAATGATATCCAGCTTATAATTCAGGGAATCGTTCTTCTGGCTAATTTACGCTAGGTATTTACGAGCGTTGCAATTAAAAGGGGACGCGGCGAGCTAGCAGAAATCGTTTAAATCTGCTCAGGTGCTTCCGTTTGGGATTGGCGTCAGTAACGTTCATGATAAAGTATTTCTGCATCGATCCTAGTATTTAGTCCTGCTGGATGTGTGCTCGGTGTTGAAAAAGAAAGTTTTCCATACTAATAGCTTCATCTCGATCTCGTATCTTCATTCGCCGTCTTGGAAAGTTCTTTCCCACAATTAATGAAGTTGTAAAAGCGTTTTTATCAGAATGTTTTCAATAAATTCGTTTATGGTTTATATTGCACTAAAAATCGTACCAAGTCTCACAATGAGTATAAATGCAATTTAGGGCAATATCTGTCAATCATGTTTAATGCTCGGTAGTTCTAGTGTTATATTATAATGAAATTTTTGTGTATTATTCTGAAGAATATACCAAGGAAAAAAATTTCCA
The DNA here is from genome assembly GCA_028455765.1 of Lasioglossum oenotherae. Taxonomy (NCBI): domain Eukaryota; kingdom Metazoa; phylum Arthropoda; class Insecta; order Hymenoptera; family Halictidae; genus Lasioglossum; species Lasioglossum oenotherae. The sequence continues at coordinate 28,125,538 of CM052279.1, read as the reverse complement.
TTTGCCGGTAGTATGAAATTCGAATAACGCGGTTAGGCTCGCAGGTGCGGCGAAATTTTCGATGACTAACGATTGTCTGCGAGCATCGGCGCCGATCGAGGTGCTAAGAGGCAGTGGAACAAAGGAGAATTAATTAACACCTTCGCCACCTGCACAGACCGGACGGTGTCACGACGATAAACGATCAAACCTCTCGAGAAGAGTGAGAAAGGGGGCAGGGAGAAAGAGGCGGCTGATTCTATCCTTTCGAAATCCCGATCCGCGGAAACGCGATCTCTAATTGGCCGCCGGCAATCGCATCGCGTCCGATACGGTTAGAATTTTCCTGGCCGCGAGATACCGTACGGTGGCGCAATTACGCATAATTTCTGCAACCACTTTCAACGCTGATTCGCCGACGCCAGTTACCATCGCGGTAATTGCGCGAATCTGGCTCGAAATCCCGAGAAATCGAACGATCTCGCCGCGAAATATCGCTTCGACATACTACCAACAAACGTGCCTGATTCCCCCTTAAAAATACTGAAACGTGCTTTTGCACAACAGACATTTCACGCTACATCTATCCAGAACTAAAAGCGAATCGTACGTGTCTTTTTATAACAGTGACACGAATCAATTTATTTTTAATTGTAACATTTCTATTCATTTATTTTATTATAACATTTGCTTGACTAAAGACACGTGTATAATTATTTATTAGACTGCGGATTTTATGCTTTTATGGCAAACTTGAGTTGGTGTAGTTTCAAACGTTGAAAAGATTACAATAATTTTGAAGTGTCGATACATATCTCATAATTTAATAAATGTATTAAAGAGAGAAATAAATTCCAACTTGGCTTCTATGTCTTGTAATTAATGCCGAAAGTTCATTCAAAAAATTTTTAACTTTATCTGAGCTTTGTACAACTGTCTTTATTTATTCTAACTTTTTTATCGTATTCCTCGGGAAATTTCCTATCGACTCAAGCAAAAGAAATGCTCAAAAATCTCATTTTACACAAGGCTCCCCCTTAATGGTTGTTTCTCGTGTGAACGATAGCAAAAATAAATTATTTTACTTTTGTATCGAATGTGTAGAAACGTGGAAGGAATGCAGCGGTTCGTTCGTTGGTGGTCCTCGATTTTTGTGAGGGCGCCACTGTCATCATAGCCGCGTTCCAATTACAGACACACACGCCATTAAATTCAATTATTTATGAAGCATAAGCAGTAGGAAACGATCTTGCTGTCGAACTATTCGCGACCGTTCCTCCGGGCGATATTGCTAGATATACCGGTTAACTAATTCCGTCTACTTTTTGCTGGAGATAATCGGTAACTGGAACTGTTTATACGGCTGAACGATCGATTGACTCCGCAAGAATCACTTTCCATAACTCGATCAGAGATTCCGATCAGTCGATTCTTCCAAACAACCGACGAAACTCGAGTCGAACGCTCGAATTAGCTTCTAACCATTCGCTTGGATTTTTCGGAAGTCTCAATTTGCCGCGGGCGAACATCGTGCGAACATTCTTGCTGGCTATGGAACACGCACAACTTGCAGATTTGCATATTGATGTCGGATATTGGCTTACATTTCGCGTGCTGTTATCTGCTTTAACACTTTCGGTCTCGAGCAATGAAATAAGACAATATAAACGCACATATACATAAATACATGCGCAACAATAGTTGCACTACGAATTTAATGCACTCAGAATATTAATTAAGTAAAGTAGAACACTGTGGAAACATTCGAAGAATTTGGAAAATATTGTTACATTATTTACGATTTGTTATATCTGAATCTTGTTAAGAATTTCGGTGATTCAGAAATTTCGGTGTATTTTAACAATCTGCAGATATTATATGTATAATGTATAACACGCTTGTGTTGAAGATTAACGGAACCATTATTCTTTTTGTCTCAAGATTAATTTCAGATGAAATTGAATTAATTTGAAGAGCTTCAATAAATTAGGAGATTGTATGTATTTATTTGTTTTCTGTAAATACATCGACGCATTTATTATTATATTTATCTCATTCTGTTCATCTATTGTTCATTCTGCTCCTTATTGAAGGAACAAAATTATTTTGTTTTAACTTCTGCTTTTTCCCACAATCAACACAGAACATTTTTATTTTGAACAAAGTCTTGCAGACTCTGTACAATATCTGTACAATTGTTATTGATTATTTATGAATGTGTACAATAAGGAGCATAAATGCTAGCAAAGTATATTCGGATTGGTACTTTTTGTGAAACAAATATATACATTAAAAATGAATTAAGTTACTTTAACAAAATGTGGCGTTCCCTCGGAACAGTAGTGCTTCACAATTTTCAGCTGTTTGTACGATTTTGCCAATAGCAGGATGCGTATGGATAAACAGCATATTTTATGCATTTATGACAAAAATGAGTAGTTGTAATTTAAGACAGTAAAAACATTAGAAGAATGCAATAATGATTGCGATCGTAAACCAATAAATCGTCTCCAGAAACGTAATCTAATAATTTCGTTTCAACTAATTATGTGAAAGAGAATCTTTAATCTTCTATTCGTTGCAGCACAATTATTGAAAAGCCTATTAACACTAAAGCTACCGAGCCTTTAACTGGAACATGTTCCCTTATAAAATTGACAAGATTGATTTTTTTCTTTTTTTTTATTAGGAAATCTCTTATGAGAACAAGATTGATTGTATTTAGACTTTGTACTATCTATACAATGATTTCTTATAAAATCATTTTTATTATTTCAATAATTGTAAAATAAAAAATCTGGAACCGGTCATTTTGACCGGAGGTGGTATCACTTCAGTTTTAATTCAGGTAGAACATTTTTATTTTGCATAAAGATCAGCTGTCTGCTTACAGCACAGATCGTATCTAATTTTTCTTCGCGAACAGATCATTATGGATCGGTAGTGTGACTACTACTATTGATTTTCAATTGCGCTCGGCGCGCGGAGGAATTACGCGGCAGAATTCAGGATATTCCTGCCAATTAATACTTTGTAAATCAATCTCGGACACGGGCACACGAGAGGATGGCTGGAGCCGTGGGGTTTCGCCTTTAACAACGCCGCGATTACGCGGGCCACGGTCGCTTTCGAGATTCTGCTCGTCTAATAATACCCTGCGAACCGGTAATTGCTACCCTCTGTATGGAAATGGCTATTCTCACTCGAGATAATCGTACACAGTCGCACGATTAATAAGCGATAAAGTCGCCGAGCCCTTCCCGTCGCTCTGCCCACCGTACCGTCTCGTCTCGTCCATTCTTATGGTTACCGTTTTTCGATCTATTCATCCTCTATGGCCGGCGCTAGTGCAGCCATGAATCCACTCGACGATGTACGTGTCCACGATCGGCAAATTTTGACAAAACAACTCAACCTTTCGCAGTCTGAAATGTTAAAATGAAGGTCAACGGTATGGTTCTTTATTTACATTCTGACAGTGTGTTCCAAGACGAACGACCCATTATGAAGGTCATTCAAGGTCAACTACAATAGAAAATAAATTGTTTCAAAACGCTCTTCGAACACTTGGACAATTTACAGCAGAGTTGGGCAAAAATTCGATCGACGATTGACAACTAAATTTCTACTTCAATCGTGAATCGCAATTAACAATTAATCTCCTCGTTTAGTCGTTAATTGTGGTTAACGATTAAATACTGATTGATCGTTATTTGCGGATAAGATTAAATACTTATTAATCGTTAATTGCGGTTAACGATTAAATTTCTACTTTAGTCGTTAATCACGACTAACGATTATCAATCGTCAATCGGATGATCGATTAAATGCCCAACACTGATTTACAGGGTGAAACATTATAATATAGAACTGGTTACTTGCTTGCTAAGATTAACAGCATTCTGACTGTTCCGAGGTGAACATTGTTTAGGACTATCTTGATCTATTGTAATTACAAGCGGTTATAGCTATTTCATATTTCCTGTATTACCACAAGTCGTTCTATAGATAAGAGATTGCAGATCTTAATTACATCTTATGGCTCCATAAAAATTCGAAGACCGTTCTAACTGTTTCCTTGCAAATACATTTGAAAAATTATTTAAATAAAAATAAATTTTTAAAAAATACCACGTTTTTAAAATGGACTAAAAAGTATAAAATAATTTTTCCTAGCCCCTACAGACTCCTAACCACGTACAGATAATCCTGAAAATTTGTGATTGTGAATTTTGAACAGCTACGCAAATACTTGTAAGATTTAAAACGAAAAACGTGGGGCGCAAGATAATAGTAAGGAGTGTAGAGAGTAGCAGCCGTTGAGAAATCTCACACAACAGTTCGTATCATTTGCGAAGCAATAAAATTTTTTAGTAATTTGGGTGAACTATTCATGCATCAATTATCTATTGCATGCGCCCCATGTTTATCGTTTTAAATCTTACAAGTATTTGCATAGCTGTTCAAAATTCACAATCACTTTTCAGGATTATCTGTACGTGGTTAGGAGTCTGTAGGGGCTAGGAAAAATTATTTTATACTTTTTAGTCTATTTTAAAAATGTGGTATTTTTAAAAAATTTATTTTTATTTAAATAATTATTTTCTGCTTTTTAGTCTTGTATGTGTGAAATTTTACAATCGATTTTGAACATTTTGATGAGATTATAACAGAGAGATGTAGTAAATTTCAGACGGTATTGCGACGCGTCATATCGAAAACAAACGCCGTGATGAATATATCAAAGATAAATGTTCGACCGAAAATCTCGGTGTAACTGTCCTTTCGATTGGTAAACAAACATTATAGTATAATAATACGTAGTAACATTGTAAACACCGCACGGAGCTGAAACGCACACTGACAATGAGCGCCTTCGGTGCGAAGCGGGTCAGTGGAGTGGGGATGAGTCAGAGTGGGAACGCGTACTAGAGTAGGGAGCGCTGTCGCGCGGTTGGCGATGACGTAGTTTCGAGGGGAGGTGAACAGGTAAATATTTAATTGTTATTTCTCCGAAAAGGAAAGACTTTTTAAAAAAATTTTTTTTTGAATAATGCATTGTCATCCAGTTCTGAGCTATGTTCAAAATTTCAAGCCTCTAGCTCATCGGGAAGTTAGTTTAAAATCAATTGCAAAATTTGCCACCGAACAGACAGACAGACAGACAAACAAACAAGAAAGCGAGCTAATAAAAACGTGGTAAAATCACTTTTTGTGTACATAAATCCCATGAATTATCCTTCAATTTACATTAAATCATGTTTACTTGCAGCTGTCCAACGCAAGGAAACGATCATTTTAGTGCGTATAGAAATGAGCTACTGACAGAAATATAAACAAAGCATTAGGTGGTTCGGATCGGAGTAAGGAGGCCTAATCACCATAAACCAGTAGCTCAGTGTATGCCTTCCGATACGCCCGCGGAAGAATCGAAGCCCTGACGAGGTACAGGACCAAACGGCGCGTTCGCGCGACAGTTGCATCGTACGTGTCGCAGAATGCAGTTACATCTTATCGCGTAAGGGATCAACGGTGCGCGGGAATGACGCGGACAGCGCACGCGTTTTGTCAGTATTTATCGAGCCGTGTAATTGTGCACGCCTACAAATTAAAGTCGGGCACACGGTGGACAAGCCGCGGTAGCGGATACCAATCTTCCATCGGCGAGTATAGAACGCGGAAAATTTTCGCGAGGTTCGCGCGAGCTGGTTAGCGCTGCGACAGTGATCGATCGCCGCGTTCGAAGAGGATTGACCGATCTTGCTAATAACCGCACCACTCCTAGCAATGCATACTCTCCGACAGAATTTTCAACGAACTGGTTGGTGGAAAAATTTTTCAGTTCCGTCCAAGTTCTCAAATGAAACGTTCTGTCCTGACAATCTTGTTATCAGACTGCGGATCATTATGCAAAATAAAGATTTCCTGCATCGCACGGCGGGGTATTTGGCTCGAAAAGTCGGGAAGAAGTCGATTTAAAAAATTTGCGTATGTAACAAGGATAAAGGATAAGTTAAAGAACTGAAGAATAAGGCTTCGGTATTGTTTTTTTATTTGTACATCGGTGAAGTGCTCTGCTTTATCGAAAGTCAAAAGATTTTATAGCATTCTTTGTGATGGGATGAAATTTTCAGCAGTATATAACTAACACAGATCTACAAAACATATATTTTAAATTTCCATTAAGGGCCCAAATAAAAGAGTTTTAAAAAATGCCCTTTGCATTTTTGCATGTAACCTTGTAAATTATAATTTTTGGAAAATCTTTCTTGCATGTCATTTCGTAAACCAATGCTTCTAATTGATTATCAAAAATCAGGTCGTTTGGTACAATTATAAAAAAGTTATTCTGTTTTAAAAGGTGTCGTCACATAGATTTCATTTCGTTATCATCTAAATTAGTATAGTTATTAATATTTGAACATAATCAACAATTCTGTATGTTTTTTTTATGATTATAAAACTGGAAGCCGACATGTAACATCTAACATGTAGTCGACGTTGTAAACCGAGTCGGCATTCTGAAGCAAGCTTAGTAGTTCCCACAGATTGATTTTAGTGTAATTGTGGATGTTGATTAACGTCGTTGTTGGCGGGAAAAAATGGCACTAACAGGGGCCTGGCTATCTAGATAAAGCGGAAGACAACTTAATTTGATAAATCGATAACGACATACCGGCTCCGCAGACATAATAGTTCCCATGCGACAAGAATTTCTAATCAAGGTAGACAAGGTTCGAAGTAGAGAACAAGAGCCGATTTAAAAAGCTCGAGAGTTAGATACCGAGATAGCCTGTAACTTTGAAAACATTGCTGTAACCGTGGCATAGGTTGCGACGAATTTTTCCAAAGAATTTTGATCTTGTCCGACAAGTAAGTTCTCGCTCGAGGATGAAAATTCCGTGTCCTTCGAGATAATCAGTCGCATTCTGATTAGTCTTATTTTCCTGATCGATTGATATGCGATCGAGGAAATAATGCGTCATTGGTTCAGCAAACAGAAAACCGGGAACTGCTTCACGATAGTCTGACGCCGGCGTGATACGATAATTGCAGGATCAATGAATTATACACAAAGTAAAGTTCCGTTCGCGTGTAGCGTGCGCGTATCGTGAATGAATATCGATTAGATGCGTGCCATTAGGCTATGAGCTTCGTCGATTCTGTCGGCGAATTTGAAGGGGCCTGCTCGAGCACATGATTAAACAGTGGGTGATCAAATTGTTAGAAAATCGTATTTTTTATCCACGTGACGAATCATTTTTCTGCAGTGTTGCTGACGTATCAGGCATGTATGCAAAAGTTTCAGTATTCTTCAGTCGTGCATGCATAATGACTAGATCATTATGCAAATTCTCATTTCCATACGGTATTTAATAGAACGATGATTGTTAACCCTTCGAGGGTGTGGCTGGTGCACTGAGTGCGCCAATCGAATTTTAACGAGAAGATCGAGAGTTATTTTGTGCTCATTTTCAATAAAACATCGTTCTTTTTTGATAATGTCTGAATTATATTTAGTAATGTACCTACATGGATTTGTCTGAATACCCGATGATATAAAGTCAAAACTGAGTAAAACTGACCCAAAACAGCCTGGCGCACCGAGTGCACCGCCCCACCCGAATAAGGACGCGAGATCACCCCACCCACGAAGGGTTAATAGAAACAATGTGAAATTTTTCGATTATGAACAAGGTGGTTCCACGGTTGGAGTTGCCAATCGTCCCGGATTGGAGCTGCTGTCCAGAATCCCGGTTGAATGTCAAACTGTCCCGGAATTTCAGAGAAAGCTATACTATTGGAAAAACTTAATTATTATTTATACAATCTACAGGGTGTCCCAAAGCTCCTTCGCTTCCCAGAAATGGGAGGTTTCTACAGTCATTCGAAGCAACATTTTCCTTTGCAAAAATGGCCGCCGTGGCTTTGTTTAGGAGTTATTAATGAAAAACACGGACCATACACAAAATCAGAGCGCGCCTAAGGAACCTCCTATTTCTGGGAAGCGAAAGAGTTTTGGGACACTCTGCATACAAGAGGACCATCAGGATCGTATAATGATTAAAATTTTTTAAAAATGTTTAAAAACTGTGTTATGATTTTTTTTATACATGAAAAAAGTTTGCTTGGATAAGTAGGTATGTTATTTAAGTGGTTTCTCAGTGGAGAATATTGTGAAATTATACGATAGCATTTGGCAATATGTGCTGGAAGGGCCTCAAAAAAAGTTAGCAACACTGTCGACGGTTGACGGTCCGAATAAAACCTGGTAAGAAGCGTGATAGCTCTTTGGCTGTTTGGTTCGAAGCGTTCGAGACGCAGTGTTAGCCGTTAAATCTGCGATCGACTGAAAGCGACTCGGTTCTCGCAGGGATATCGTTCCCGTGGATCTCGCATACCGATAGCCGTCGTCTTTCACGCGAGCGAGCGGTCTTCGCGGACGATTTATGTATCAATGTTATCGAAAACAGGTGGTTGCCTAATTAATTCCATGCGATCGGCGCAGGCTGTGCAGCGAGCGCGCGAGCCTGCTAGAGAGATAAAGGGTTCGAAAGGGGGAGGAGAGGATGAGAGGGAAAAGGTTGGGGGTTCGAAGGAGGAAAATCGATGCGGGAATTATTCGATATGGGACGAATTATCGGTATCTGAGCGGTGTATCAGCCGGAGAGCAAATTCGAGCGATACGACGCGACGCGAGGCCTCATTTATCGCGGACGCACGGTCGGTCATGCGAGGATATTCGTCCGCGGGTGCGTATCCGCCAGCCCGACCTTTAAATAGGCACAGTGGAACGGGTTTTAGAACAGCCGGGCCTTAAACCGGTCCCCAAGTTATCTCTCGCGAAGAAGTATTTCCTGCGCGTAGGTACAACGATCGTGGCAGATAAGGCGGCCGAAGCTGCGCCACGTCGAGTCCGATACCCGCGAGCTTCGCGACAATGGTTGCGTTTCGCAACACGCGACCACAAACCAGGAACGTTAATCTACACGCGCGGATTTGACTCGCACCGGATATCGCTGATTTCGTGAGCAAGACTGATTACTAGGCTGCGGATCTTCATGCAAAATATACTCGTATAAGGTCAAACAACGACATGGCGCAGACCCATGTTTCGGCCCATTTTTCTAGTAAGATTCTAGGTATTTTCTAGTTACAATCCGAGCCCATACTACCCCCTTAACTGAAGAAATATATTCCTACCTGACTACGAATTAGCAATTAATAATTTCTAAGTCCCAGCTGCTCTATTTCGAGACACAGAACGATCCTGGAGGCTTAAACTAGAAAGCGATCATTTTCAGCTTAGTTTCTCGCAGAAATAGTTTAAACTATCGAGGTTTTCTCTCAATTCGAGCTGTCCAGAATTGATTGCTCATTAATACGAGTGATTTAACACTCCTCCCGGAAGTGTGCACGCTAATGCACTACCGCGAGGTCACGGAGGTAAACTCCGTCATGCTTTCGGGAAACACTGATTGTAGAAATTTAATATGAGCACATTAGAATCCTTATCGTGCGGTAAAATATGTGGAGAGAGATTGATGGCGTTCATGCCGGACTGTGAAACTCTAAAAGGCTCATAATTCACGAGTCGAACGAAGGTATCGCTATTTTTAAATCGAATGAATAAATCACTCGAAATTGCGATTGTCATTCAACAAAATCGCCGGACGGCGATATTATCTGAATTTGTTTCGCGAATTGCTGCAACTTCGTCTGCTAGGTACTTCATAAATTGTGCGTCAGATAACGGTGCCGGTGATAATCGTTGTCTGCTCTTGAGCTCTTGAACGAAAAGCGGCGTGTCCGCATAGAAATTAATTCTCCTTTATCACGGTGCCACTCGATATTAATGGACAATACCAGGCGAATTTATGGCACCTACAAGTGGCAACAGTTCGCCATATTTAACCACTCTTATGCCTGACTTCGTATAGTCATTCCGTTGCTGTCCTTAATAGCGTCTTTTGAGCACACGCTATCACACCTATTGCTCCTTAACCATTTTGCTTCACCTGATTGCAAGCAAAAATTCTGAAAATAATCCGGCACGTCGCGGACACCTCAACATACATCGAAGAATTTTTTCCGATTTTACGGATGGAAATTCTGGTTGCAAGAAGATCGCGAGAAAAAGAGAAAATATTTCTGATAAGAGTATTTAATCGTTCCGACGCAATTGAGGGGATTCAGTCGTTCTTGATTCAGAACACGTGCAGCAGAAGAACGAGAAAACAAAAATGGATGTTTTGAAAGTTGGAAACCGGATTATCCTGTGAACGTCTCGCGAGTGAAATCTAGTCGCGTGTCTGTAGCGCGATAACACTGTCCTTAATCTTTCTCCTAGACGCACGGGTTTTGAGAATCATGATTTTGGGAAAAAACATATTTCTCAAATTTAAACAAATATTGTGATGTTATTCTAAAAGACATTGAATTGTTCTTTGCAGCAAAAGATTCTGTACACTGTCCCGAATACAGCGATATTCTATATTAATACATTGTGAATGTTTAAACAATTGTTAAAGAGGGAGAGACACCACTTTTGCACCAATTTTCGGAGATATTTTTCAGTTTATTCAAGTCTTTTATAATAACATCACAGAATATGTGTTTAAAGTTGAAAAATTGTTTTTCTTCAGAATCATGGTTCTCAAAAAACTGTGCGTCTAGGGGGCAAATTAAGGGCAGATTCGGAATCAGCGCAAAAAACTCTATAAATAATCACCCAACAGTAATTGTTGAACATGAAAAAATGTTTAATTTTGTCGGACAGTGTAATCAATGGACTGCAGATCTTTGTGCATTTATAACAAAATTGAGTAGGTGAAATTCAAAATAGTTGGAAAATTTTTAAAATTGAAAATGACAATAGATAATTTCTCCTCTATTAAAGTCATTAAGGGAAGAAATAACATTCGATTTGGTTTCTATTTCTTGCAATCGATGCAGACAATTTTTGTCAAGATATTAACCTTATATCAAGATATTTTTGCATGACATAGTGGGCTCTAAAGACATTGTAAAAATTTTTTCGTTACAGAATCTACCATAGATTTCAAGTTCGAAGCTTCCCTTTTATAACGACGCCTTAAAACTTGATGTACGATTTTTTTTTCGTTTGGTTCATTGAGTGTTAAATGAAAAAGGTATTACCAATTTTTCTTTTCTATAAAACAGCTAAAACGATCGCACAAGTTTTAATGGTCGCTATGAAGGGAAAGCCTTGAAACCTATGATAGATCCAGCCAAGAGAAACATTTTTCAATATTTTTAACGCTACCTACCGGAAGACTGTTTATAGAATTTTCAATAATTGTGCTGTACGAAAAGAAGGCACAGAAATTTTTTCTTTTACATGACACTCTAAAATGACATTATTAGATAACGTTATTGAGGGTGACGTTCACAATTAAAATTGCTGTTGCCGTTGAAGGATCAATTAAAATGTGTTTAGCTATAAACCAAAAATTTTTAAAAATTATGTGTCATTACAGCTAAATTAACCCTTTGCACTCGTAATAGCGACTGTAAGGCGCCAGTAAAAATGGCCACACCATTATTCAAAACAGTTTCAATATTATTAAATGAGAAAACTGGTTAAATTTCATGTGCACAATGTAAAAAAGATTACACAGAATAAAAATGTTCTGGGTCGAAAGAAATGATTTTGATTTTCGAATTAAAATTGCTTCGAATGCAAATGATTAAGTATGGTGGTCCACTTTAGCTGTTCATACTTGTGGAGACATACGTTAGTTGACAAAAGGATCGTAAAAGTCATGGGAAATCAATCTACTTTGCAATTGTTGCAACAGAATAGTAACCCGAGATTCAGAGGTATCTCGGAGGCGAATACACGTATCTCCAATAACGATCCTTGTAACAACTTTTTGTTGTATGCTTGTGGGGTTTCGCATCGGCGAGCGAGTTACGACACGTTCAAATTACCCTGAAAGATCACTGATTTTCCTGCGATCTGCACATACGCTCGCGGTCACCCGTGTCCCGCGTCCTTGTCCACTCGGGAACACGCGCAGATAATAACTTAATCGGTTCCATTATTTTCGAGGGCCTCGGGCGACGTTTAGCATGCGCACCGGAGAACGCCGATCCTACTCGCGATGGATTCACTTTGAAACTTTAAATGCGTCATTAGACGCCGACCGGCCGAGTGGGACGCGGCCAGATCGTCGAGTAATTCGTCCGCTATTGTTTCCCGCTGCCACTTAGTTCCGTGCGAGTTTTGCAACCGATTTTATCGCGCCGGCGCGGCTCGCGGCGCGCGGCGCGCGGCGACGCGATCTCTCCCGGGCCGCGGACTTTGCACGCGATTTCTCGATCACGGAAACCTGCAGAATTCGCCTACGAAAGCACCTCGGACGCACGAACCTTCGGATAATAGAATTTTCCAGCGTTTTTTCAAATTCTGTGTTGAAGAATTACTTAAATCAAACGCGATAAAAAACGTACGAAACTGCATTTAATTAGCTTAAGGATGAGACTAGAACCGATTGGAAATGTTGAAAAACGACTGATTTACAGCCATTCGATGATTTCGCGACTAAGAAAAATTGTCTAAATTTTCTTCTTTGTTGAAATTAGAATTTAACAGCCTTCTAGGATCAGCAAAACATATTGAAATGATAATGTCATCGGATTGTTGGTTTAACATCTGGATCAGCTCGTTGTTCGCGAAGTAATAAATCAAACACGCAGCGTTAAGCGCAAATTACGAAAGTAAGCGACAGATTGATTCCACGAGACAATAATTGGCCAACGATAATAGTCACGGTTGATGATACGTGGTAAAAAGGAGCGCAGGGAGAGCACGTCTCAATTAGGCCGGCTGTTAATTAGAAAAGTAGTGGCTGCTGCTTTTCGCGAAGATGTAAAGCGCAATTAGTCAACCGCATGCAATTACATTCCGGTAGCGAGCATCGGTTGGCGAGTCGCAATTATCTGTCGACGATTTTACTGACAAATGATCGATATTAGCGTTCTTAATGGTCACCGTGATAATTGATCGTTATAGAGCCATTTTTGCGCGAATCAGCGAGTCGTTCAAACCGTACACGCAATTTATTACGAGTCGGTCAATTTTCCATTTTATCTGAAGACAATGCGATCGCACTATCAATTACTCAAGTTACAAATGATGATGTTATTATTTGGAAGCACCATAATAGATTGTAGTATTGAAAATAATTTTTTAAATGATTTCCACGTTTCGGCGTTAAATTACATATTCATAATTGTCAGAAGACAATGCTTTACTACAAGGAATCCCTGCAATTCAACTTTCCTTGCAATTGACATTCAATTTGCGATATTCTAACACACGAAAAATTTCTATCACAGTGTTTCATCAATGAATACCTCTTTTCCTTAACTGCTTTTGCAATTATAGTTAAATTTAAAATATTGTGACACAGAGAATATTTGAAATTGTCCCCCATATTGTAAATAATCACATTTTTAAACCTGTCATAATATTTCACCAAATATCCATAAAAATATCAATTTGTTTTCCTCGACTTCTTTTATAATTAAAATGAAATTGAAGATATTGCAGTCTTCAGAAAATTTGCAATTATCTCCTCGATTGTAAATAATCATATTTTTAAACCTGTCACAATGTTTCACCAAATGCCCATGAAAATATCAACGTTTTCCTCGACTTATTCTTTTATAAATAAAATTGAATTTAAGATATTACAACCCTCGGAATATTTGAAATTATCCCCTCAATTGCGAATAATCACATTTTTAAACCTGTCACAATATTTCACCAAATACCTATAAAAGTATCAATTTGTTTTCCTCGACTTCTTTTATAAATAAAATGAAATTGAAGATATTGCAGCCCTCGGAATATTTGAAATTATCCCCTCAATTGCGAATAATCCCATTTTTAAACCTGTCCCATTGAATATCCATAAAAACATCAATGCCTGATCAATTTTCTCGTCTTTCTGTACATTTAAGATTAAATTTGAGACATTGCAGCACTCAGAATTGTCGAGCAACTGCTTAAATTTCGTCTCGCACCCTATATATGGAAAGTCGTCTCGATCCGCAACATCGGGTCGCGTCATAATGAATTTATTAAGTGTCGCTGTTGCATTCGTCGGATTTTATGAAGTATTAACCGTAAGCTACGCGTACAAATCGCCGACATTACCGACTTGTACCCGCGTTGCGCCAACTTGGACAGAGAGGAAAAAAAAATGATTCCACGGCATCGTTATGGTTAATTTACAGCGCCACGGCCGGGAACGAAATATTCGGCACCGGGTACGCCTTTCGCGAGATTTGATCGAGTCACGCGAAGCCTCGGAATCATTAATTAATCGTTTCTCCGGATCGGGGTAATAATTTCAGCGTAACTAGCCGAAGTGCATAATTTAACGGTACCGGTGATTGCATGTAAACACATGCAGACGCAGAATTTCGCCGGTGGCAGCGGAATTTCCACAGTAATTTAGAGAAACCGTTCGATCTCTTCAAACACCATCCATCGGGAGACTGTTCTGGAAAAATCGGTGCTATTTCCGCAATTTTAATAATTTTCGAATAAAACTTACAGCACTTATAGATGAAAGTGTCCACTTTAAGATGTATGTTATGATTTTTCGATGGCAAATACTTTTTTATTGAAAAACGTTGTCAAGGATCTCGTGAACGCTTAAGGTCGTTTAGGATGTTGAGCAACACGTTTGGTTTTATAAAAAAAAATGTTTTTTGCATGGCAGTTTTGACGCTTCGAGTCGAAGGAATTACGAAGCATGAAAAATCGACTGAAAGGCGTTATCTGACCGTTAATTAGCGGGCTTCTATCGAGCGTGATGAAGCTCGTCAATGTGCAACCACGATCCGTTGTTATTCGAGGGGCTTCGTGCAGCTCGTAGTCTCGATCGTGCGTTAATGTTATGGCATATCATTAACGTTACCCATGCTTATAATGCGTACTCACTCTCGAAGGCGGGTCACCGTATTTGGCTTATTGTTTAATTAATGATTGCTCGCGCGCGCGTCCCACCCGTGTCTGTAGACCCGTTCCTGCCGTCTCCGCGATTACGCTAAATTGTATCTTTACTCGCGAGCGACAGTTTATTTTCAGCGGACACTTTTGTCGCGGAAATAAGTTACTCTCCCTCTTTAGTTCTTTTTTTTCCTTGTGTCAGCTGGCCATTCTTTCCAGTTACACAGTTCGCCTTGCTCAAACGGCTCGTACATTCCGCTCATTAAATATTCTTCGCATTTAGCAACTCTAATTAAAACTTCTCTAGCCTCACATTTTTCTAATTCGTTCTATCAAGCAGCTAGAAGACCATTTGTTCACAATCGAAAGCTTTATAATTTATTTCAGGATATTTGAAGAATACAGGAAACTCTTCAGGTATCGTTTGCATTCGTGATCAGCGTTTGTATATTTAATGGTGGATCAATTTTATGCTGATTTGTCTAATTAACCCTTATGTAGTCAACCAAAATGTATAGATTATTAAAAACCTTTCTGTATTTAACATGTTTGCACATATTCCCATTATATGACTAGAAATTAATATACATAAATGGCGCGCCATTTTTTTTGTGGCGGACACAGAGTACTAATCTTTGACAATTGGCATGAGGAAGTATTGACGTTTAGTTATGGACAAAATTAGATGATCGAGTAACGCATAGAAATTGTAAAAGTTCACTACAAAAGATTGTGAAAATTTTGCAGAGACGGTTCGAAAAGTCCCGCACGTCTTTTGGTCATCACAACGCACCATCTCGCAACACTGTGGTGCACTTAATCACAAAATTTGGGGATAGTGGTTCAATTCTGACCGCGAAAAGCAGTCAGGCCGATTGGAAGAAACTAGAGTCACATCTATTTACAACAATGAAGTTAAATTCAAATATTTTGAAGGGTTATTTTAAGTAACCAAATAGTTATTTGAACGTTGATGATTGGCTATAAAATGATACATTTCTAACCGGAGAGAGCAGTAAAAACAAATAGCAAAGAGTTCAGAAACATGTTTGAGAAAAATGACGAGAACTTCCTGGAATTCTTACAAAAAAAATAGCCATAATTTTTCATGGGTATTCCGAAAGAAGGCTCCACTCATTTCCTGCGGCGTCCGCAGACCAAAAATAAAGACATCATGGAGTGAAAATCGTTTTCCCGGCTGGAGGGGCCGAGTCATGAATATGAAGAAGGTGGCAGAGTGTTCCAGTGGATGATTCCCGCACGCCAATCGAGTAACTCACCGGTTGACGTTTTCCTGCATTAGGTTGATTCCGGGTGCCTCCGATGATTCTCCGAACGGGAGAAAGGGGAAAAAAGGGGACAGTCCAATCTCGAGGGCGATCTTAGTAGCCAGATGAAATAAGATGGAACGCCGTGCCGTTGCGTTGGACGGACGTGGCTCGAGATTTAGGAGGCTCAGCGATGCTCGTCGACTGCGGCAGCCCTTCGAACGCATCCAGTCCGTTTTATGGGGGCCTCTTGTCTAGGGGCCGGGCCCCGAAATTGGAGAGTGCTTACCCGTCTAGGGAGGGTTCTAGATTCCAGATACTGGAGGAATAGGGTTTCTCGCTCGGAACTAGCAGGTGGATACCGTCCGAGGCGTGTGAATGCTCTTCACGTAACGGGTGTCGAATATTACCGGACACCCGAAGCACCTTCGGTGTGCTCGAGTCCATCCAAATTCTCCATCCTGTCATTTTCACTGCATTTAAAACGCGACTTGTTCTATCTCACCCCATAGGAAAATTGCATTTTCTATTTAAAATGTCAGAACTGCCCACGAACATCTAAAATTTGAATCGTAGCGTCTGCTGTAGAAAAGTTTCTAACTGTTCTTCTACATTGAATAAATTAATTGTGACAACCCAGCTTCCTTTTTCATTGAAACTGATGAAAACAAGATCTTAACGAGTTACGAAATAATAACGATATTTTCAAAGTTGTCTGATATATTCACTGTTTTCTGTTTCATCTACTCATTTTTGTTGTAATTACATAAAATTTTATAAAGAAAATTAAACCGACTTCGAAAAAACGCACTAAAAAGATGCAGTAAAAAGTATGAAATAATTTCCATTTGATTTATGTGAATACACACGAACTTAAGGATGTTCTGGAGGTACAATGGGAGACAAAAGTACAAGAAATTCGAAATTCATCAATATATTGGCAATGAAAGCCATTCATGAGTATATATTGCATTTAAAAAACAGATTAATTTGAAAAGCTTTCGTTTAATTAGAGAATTTCATGTTATATTTATCTTTTACGAATAATTGTACCCTCTTATTGTAGCTATATTCAGTGGTCTACACAGTTGTCGCGTTTCAACATACTCTACAAGATGCGAAAGGTTTCGTTCTGATTGGTCCATCCATCTCGGCGTAATGGGTGAACATACATAGAAAAAAAGCGAAAAAGGGCACATACAAATCGAATCGAGTAACCTCCTTCTTTTTCGAAGTCGGCTAAAAATGCGTAGTCTATTGGTGACTTTCTGAAGTGCGCATGCTCCACAGCACAATGTTAGCACACGTCTATACTGACTCGTCCAATTGAGTAGAATACAATTGGACTAGTATGTTTGCTTCAGCTAATCTTTCAGAATCGTTCAGATGTGAGAGAAAGATTCGAGCGATTAGGACGATAGGGAGTTTTCAGCGGAAAAAGGGGGCAAGAGTTGTTCGAATGGGCGATCAGGTTCGATAAGATTTCGAATCGTTTTCCGGTCGTTGGAGGGTTTTTCCGGTATTCTGAAATCGACGATTGTCTGGCAAGCACCGCTGTTAACCGGACTTTTACGATCCGACCGCTAGCTCGGATGGCTCGGAAAGGAACAGGACCAGGGTGGAAGGGAACGGTTTGAACAAGGACGGAGTGGAGAAAGACAGCGAAACGTGCGTAAGGAGACATTTCCGTGGCGTTGTTTGTATGCCGCTCGCGATAGCGTACTCGTACACACGGTAACGACTCCTTCGCGTTTCCGGTACGCGTGCCGGCGCCATTTTCGTTCCACTTCGAGCCGGGACGCTCTCCATAATCACGAAATCGTTCAGACATTCACAAAACATTCGTCGTATTAATATTTTTACGTTGGTCACATATGGATGAAGCTATTCTTTCATCAGGTTTGGAAATTTATTTTTATTGTGACATGTTCTGAAATGTAGTATAATATGTATATTCTACTATACAAATGCGGATTTTTATGCAAAATAAATACTTTCTGCATCCGTTGCAACGTTACAAGGTACTAGAATCAACTAAAAATGTGTTTCTCCCCTAGAAATTTTAATAAGTTGATATAATGATACATATATCCATCATAAATTAACATATGTAATAATAACCCAAGTTATCATCCCATTTAGCACAGATGTTGAAGTGATAAAAGTTATTTTATTTTCCATCGGTGCATATTTAAATCTGAAACCTCGACTATTTGAAACCTCGGAATTAAATTGTGAATCGAGACCTTAAATTAAATGACCCTGTGATTAAATGTTAAACCGCTCCAGTTTACTTTAATTTAGTCTTTACACTGAAAGGTAGATATAGAAAGATATTGATGGAGACTGCAACCAAAATTTTACGAGGAGTGACCTCAAGAACAGCATCGCAACGAGGCGGAATCGGAAATGCATTATTGTGGTTGTAAACTGGTTTTCCGGTGAAAAAAAGCCGGAGTGCGGACACGCGAGTTCGATGCGCCATTTTGTTATTCGTCAATCGAACTGCGTCAAAGGAACGCCGCGCAATTAACGTGGAATGTTGGGCAGTTCCATTCGAGGGGTGCAATTATTACACAATTGAACGGCGGCCGGCTGTGTACGACGCGACGCAGAAAAATCGAATCTGCACACACGAATTTCACGTGCGCGCCTCTCGATGCAACGGGAATCGAACTGTGTCCGCATGGCCATTAATATCCGCAGTCTAATTATAATAACCCGCGCTCAGACGTGGTAATAAAAATATCTCTCTACGTCTGGATTTTCAATTTTAGGAATTAGCTACATATGACATCACCGATATAAGTTCCAAACGTTGAACACGACGCAATTTTTATACAATGAATCGTAAAAAAATAGATCTAGGATCTTTATGCAAAATAAAAAAAAATGAAAAAAATGTTTGCACCGATTGCAAGACAAAGGCGCTAAATAAAAATGGTATTCTTCTTTGAATTATCCTATTGAGCTGAAACTAACACATTGATGTTCTTAAATACTTTTAACATGTTCCCCGCTTTAAATTGTGCGTACCCATTTTAGTCAGAAATGCATAAAATCCGCAGTCTAAGATGCTTCCGACAAAGTCGACAAATTCTAGAATCGTTAACAGAACATGATTAAACGTCAGTTCTCTAAATTCAACGAATCAGAGGGTTAATTGTCGTTCACAGAAAATTCAGATTGGCCTAATCTGACCAGGAAAAAAATGAATCATCGGTTGCAAAATCGAGAGTTGTCGATTGCTCGTTCGAGGAACGTTCCCGCTTGCTTTTCTCGTAATTCTCCGACGTTCTTCGCCGCCACCCGTGAAAGATGAATATTTCACAGCGAATGTTCGGCACGGAGAGCCTGTAGCCACGCTAATGCTTTGTAAAACAGCCGGGAATTTTGTCGAGGCGAGCCGTGTCGAGTTCCTTTCGGTCACGGATGGAATCTCTTCTCTGCCGCGGGAATTAATTCGAATTGAAATCCAAAAAGGGAAGAGATTTAATTACCGCAATCGGGGTTGTCGACCGTCGATGAACTTTAACGGCCGCGGCTCAATATCAGTATCGACTCGCATACTCGCCGGGAGACGTCCTCCAGGTATCTGGGTCCCCAGCGAAACTATTATATTTCCTTGTGTGCTTTCGGTATGTCTTCAATTATAGGAAATATTCCTCATGCGCGCATTTTACCCGCTGCCTACGGTGTGTATCGATGAAATTCCTTTTTTATTGTCTGCGGACTGAGTCACCTGAGATAAGCCACCTGAGTCATGAGAGATGGAAGAAATGCTTGGGAGGAAAGCCGCTTGATTCCGTGGCGTTTTCAGGCGATGAGCAAAGCTTTTCTTTACGGATTCCAGTGATTCGATGGTCAGATTTAGATTTTTCAAATCGAACCCTCCATTTCGCTACACTTACCATTTTCTTCCAACGCGTATTACAATTCAAACTTTAAGAGACTCGAAATTTCCTACATATTTCAACATCCCAGCATTTAAACATCCTAACACACACACATTCAAATATACAAATATGCAAAAATTCAAACATTTAAACATAGAAACTTGGAACATCCTAACATTCAAATATACAAATATATGCAAAAGTTCAAACATTTAAATAAACTTGTGGAATAATGTTTTCGGTGCAACGGTTCGATCAAATTCTACATTATACAGGGTGTCCCAAAATTCCTTCAACAGCCGGGAATAGGAGGTTCCTGAGATCATTTGAAGCTACATTTTCCTTTGTAAAAATGTTATCCGCGGCTTTGTTTATGAGTTATCAACGAAAAACACGGACCAATCAGAGCGCGACTTATACGCGAGTTAGCACAGTCGGCTCGGCGCGCCAACTGTCTATTGGCCGACTGTGCCAACTCGCGTATAAGTCGCGCTCTGATTGGTCCGTGTTTTTCGTTATAATAACTCTTAAACAAAGCCGCGGATAACATTTTTGCAAAGGAAAATGTAGCTTCAAATGATCTCAGGAACCTCCTATTCCCGGCTGTTGAAGGAATTTTGGGACACCCTGTATAGCTATGTTGTAGGAAATTTAAACGTTTCGATTCGGATGTGAATCTGTTAACGTCCTAAGACCACGTTTGCTATAGAATTGTATTCTATTAAGGGAAAAGAAAGGTGAAATGCTTTTCCTCTAATAGAATACAATTCTATAGCAAACGTGGTCTTAGGACATTAACAGATTCACATCCGAATCGAAACGTTTAAATTTCGTACAACATAGCTATATAATGTAGAATTTCATCGAACCGTCGCGCTGAAAACATTATTCCAAGTTTCTTCAAACAATTTACAATCGATAAGAATCCCTCCTTCAAACATTTAAACATACAAATTTCGAACATCCTAACATTCAAAGATTCAACTTGCCCTGCGTTATCTCAGTTTTACATTCTCGAGGAAAGAATGTACAGAATCAGTTATTAACTTTCCACCATTGTGTTAATTAGGAAAAAGGGTGGTTTTAAAATTGTAGAAACTGAGCAACAGCTAAAAGTTCAATGGAACTATCATCGAAAGTGTAGATGTTCTTCAGATTCACCCTGTGTATTGTGAGAAGAGGCACACAGTATTCAAGAAAGAAAGAAGGCGTCTTTGCTATTCGAGAAAGGTAAAAATAGTAGTTTTCATGGTCCGAGTACGGCGAAGCCTAACCGAGGCTGTTAAACGCTATCGAGTCCCTCTCCCATGGCTTTTCCTCCTTCTCCTTCGCTGTATCTGTCGGTCTAGAATGCATCGCAGGAGATTATACTGGGAGGAGCCGACTTCGAGATGCTTTGACTGCCCAAGATAAGTTTCCATGGGCCAGTTTCGTTTCTGTCCGCTCGCATAGACAGGTCAAAAGGGACGTAGTGTCTCCAGTGTGTGGGTGTGCCCATGTATGTGTGTAGAACCATGGAAGAAAAAGCACAAGCCATCTCGTAGCTGTGGGGTGCAGGTCAGTTTTGTGTCGGCTGTGTTACGCTGTTGGTGGCAATGCATCGGTCCTCGTGCTGCGCTCTGAGTTTTTCTCTTCGACCCCGGAATCAGGACTTCGCTAATTTGGTATGTAGACAGTAACACACGAAGTATAGCACCGATTGGAACATGAACTTTTAAATACACAATCTTCTAATAAAGCCACAACTCTTCTGTTAAATACACAATTAATTTTTAAAAGCACATTTGCTCGGTATTTGTTACTTTAGGGACAACCATTGCCATGCCAAATAGCAGCATTGGGTATTGAAGGGTTGACTGCTGAACCGGTGATTGTAACAGAGTCACCAAAGTAATCTTCTTACTTTTATATGGAAAGTCGATCGATGTCTTCACAGACATTTATTTATGACTATCGTTGATTACTTATGGTGCATTTGTGGCTTTACAAAATCTCACTTTTCTTCAATCTTTCGAGACTCAACAGGTTCGAAATTATAAACTAATTAACCCTTATATGTACATACATATGTTCTTTCGAAATAATTGCACAAAAGTTATTGCGGGGAGATTGAACTTTTATTGTACACTTTATTTCGGCCAATTGTATTTGATTCATAATCTGACACTTTCAAATTACCAAATTACCACACAATCATAGAAAAATCGAAGATTTTATGCATGTCATGTATGGGAAAGTAAAATGGTTGAATTTTTCCCGAGAATGATTTAAGTTGCTCGATATTCTTGAGGTTTACCGGGCGTTTTTCTGTGGAGTTTGAAATTCGAGTCCGGCGACCCGATATCATATTTCATCGGCCAGAGATTCGCATGTTGCGTAGTGTGTATCGAAATAATTAGTATCACAATCGAACCGTAACTGGCGAACGGTTCGGCACGGGCAGTATTAAAACTAGCGTTACGTGATTAGCAATGATAATGGGCGATGCCAGGCTTTTTGCCGTTAAACATTTGAAAAGATCCACGGACAAAAACCGAAGATGGTATCGGTGGCCGTGAACGACTGTTCCCGCTAACGAATCCGAAATTTATTCACAACACCAGCCGATCCTGCCGGCTAGAAAACAATTTACAAGCGTTTCGCGTGCTGGATGATACCGCGCGATAACGATCAGCCGACTGCGTTATTATTCAACGCTTTTAATGGTATTATCTTCTATAAAAGTAGCTGGGAAACACTAATGATTAATCCGCGAGGGCCGGCCGGCACGAGATGAACTGATACACCGTGTATTCTCATAGTGGATACAATTAAAGCCTCTGTTAGAGCGTGACTACACGTTCTCCTGGCTCTGATGTAATTCGCCCAGTAATCATCGCTATTATTAACCAATAACGTGTAATTAGGTGTATAGCTGTTTAGAGCGAACGATAGGAGACAAATGGACGCCCATGCCGTGCTTTATAATCTATCGTTCATGATCGTTTCTACAACCAACCAATGAACGCGTCGTTACTCCCACCATTGCACTACGCGTTGCATCACTTTGGCAATTCTTTTTATATCAGAATCTTAAGTACTGGTAGAAATACAAGACTTCAATGACTCGACGACTCAAACATTAAAAGACCCAACGATTCAAACAGTCAAAGGCCCAACGTCTTAAAGATTCAGACTCATCGATTCAAAGATTCATGAATTCACATATAAAAAGCTTCAAAGATTCAGAAATTCAAATATGCAAAAGTACAGATATACGTAAATTCAAACATCCAAAAATTCAGATATACGAAAATTCAAACATTCTAAGATTCAGGCACTCCATAAATGTTCAAACCTTCACAGATCCAAACATTGGACATTCTCAAAATGTAATCTCAACCTTTAAAGACTCAAACATAGAAACATTCCAAAAATCAACCCTTCAGAGACTCAAATATTTGAAACCTTATACGAAAATTCAAGCATTCTAGGATTCAGGCACTCCATAAATATTCAAACCTTCACAGATCCGAATACTGGAACATTCTCAAAATCTCAACCTTTAAAGACTCGAACATTGAAACATTCCAAAATTCAAACCTTCAAAGACTCAAATACTCGAACCTCTAAATTTAAACACTTCAAAATCCCAATTCCAAATCTGAAATATCCAGACGTAGTAAGGTAATTCAGGAAGTTGTAATATTTTCAATATTTCGGGAATCGATATTCGGCAACTGGCAATCATTCGTTCGAATATCGACCCGGCGATTTTCGTATCTGGCACGAAACATTAGTGCTGGCGGACTACTTGCCGAAATTGCCCCATAAACGGGATCGTTAGAAGTACAATAGGCCCAGAGCAAACTACTGGTTCTCGACTTCTCGATGGAGCCTCGGCACGGTGCAGGTTGCAGGTAGACCCTCGAGGGTCCAGGTATCTGGAAAACGATCTCGAACACACACCGTGTAACCGAGCTGTGGAAAGTTAGTGGGGACCTCGCGCATCATGGGTACAGGTGCATAAGGTGGACGATGAAAAAACCACTCGAAATCCCCTAATCCCGGAGAAAGAGCAGGTCTCTTTCGTAGCCACGGGAAAAAACGTTGCAGGGGCGTGGTCGACCCTTTTAGCAGGTTGATTTTTCGAATTAGGGGCTGGCTTTCAGGTCCATCCGAAGAATGGAATTTTTTTCCTCGCGTTTCAGATATCCCGACTTCTTCCGTGATGCTTTTTTTCTCCCTCCACGTTCGAACACGTCCTCTATCAAAGTTTCCTCGTGTATAAACAGGAAAAACTAGAACCTCTGAGATTGATCCAATATCTTCATTAATTATTGCTCGCGGACAAGTATCGTTAATCATTATCCACTTGCGTTCCACATGCGGAAATTCTTTCGTCGTGTGTTTGCTTCCTTCGTGGTTTCTTAAAAAGCTGTTTTTTACTCGATCCTGATACGACGTTCAATTAACCTTTCGCTAACGTCGAACAAAAAATCCGACTGGCAATTACTGTCAAGTAATTACTCGCGAGCTTGCGCATTCAGGAAAATATGTTTACGAAGAGTATGTAGTCGTAGTCGAAGTAAAAACGCTATCTTATGTACGTATCGAATAAAATACTATTTAGGTAAGGCATTCAGTCGATTCTGACACGTAGAAATAGAAAATAATCAACATTTCATTCAGCTGACGGTAAAACTACGAGACTCGTCAAAATGATGGGTTGAAAATTAGTTATGTTATGACTATTCAAATTGGAAATTTATACAGGGTGTTCATTTGAAAACTTCCCAGCCGAATATCTCGAAAAGTATGAAAGATATTGAAAAAGTGTCCAAAGATTTCGAGGGGGAAAGAGGGGGGTAGTATCAGTTTTTTATTTGGGTGGCGTTTCCAAAGTCATTTGAAGGTCAACTTTGTTTTTTCAAATGGAAATCTATGTTTTTTATTATGGGATCTTATTGTTTTTCCTTCAATGCTCTCTTTAAACGAATCAGTTGTTTTCGGTACAACTCTCCAGTAATGGTTTCACCCTGTTTTAGAAGCTCATAATACACAACTCCCTTCTGATCTTCAGTAACGCTTCCAATTCTTCATCTTCAAACTTTTCCGACTGTCCAAGCTGCTCTTTGTCTTTGATGTCAAAATCGCCATTTTTAAAGTGTTGTAACCACTCGAAACACTGTGTTTTCGCAAGAGCATGTTCGCCATACAATTCCACGAGCAAACGGTGACTTTCGGTTGCAGTTTTCTTTGCAAAAAAGTGACTCAGCTAAACTTCCCGCAAATGCTGTTTCTTTCGCCAATTTTCAAAATTTTCCATGATTGAAAAAAATATGATGCGCACGAGCAAATCAAACACTGTTAACTGATTTTGCAGGTTATGAATAGAGCTTCAGAATGACGTGTATCTCAATGATTTGCTACAGCGCATACACAAGTTTTGACATCTAGTGTCAAATTCCGGTTCTTAAGTTATAGACCAATATACGCCGGAATAAATCGTTCCACAAACATCATATTCACGATTTTGATCGAATATTTTCTGCAATAGGTAGTACAGTAAATCTATAGCCTTCATAACATTTCCATTTCAAAATCGAACGTTCCACACGCAACAGCATTCTTGCATTTTTCCGAAAGTAATTGGAAATGAGTTTTATTTGTTCGCGGATCTAGCGTTAAATCTGAAAGTGTTTTGAGCATCGGTGTCACTTGGAGGCGCCGAGAGAGTCGAGCACCATGGGCGGGAAAATCGTCGCCGCGAATTATTTATTAGCCGACATGACCGTAAACACAGGCCCGTTGTTTAACGTCCAATGTACCGGTGCGTTGGTACGCTGATGCGGCGCCGCCCACGCGGTGCACGCATGCAACGCGTGCACACGCGAGCTGCTCGGTGCAACTCCTTTAACGGGGAAATCAGTTACGAGCCCGTGAGACTCGCGTACGAACGATTCCGCTACCCCCTGATTACGTCAACCTCCTCCCGCGGCTCTGTGTACTGCGATTTTTTCGCGCGTTAATCGACACGGCGCGGCGGCGGCTGCGGACATTTTATGCGTTGTTTATGGTCGTCGGGATCACGGTTTGCGGAAACCGTCGGCGGGATCTCTTTGCACGTCGTCGGATAATTGAATATTGTATTCGGCGAGCTTTATGATCCCCGGGGGTGTAAACGGACGTAAAGCGTGGGGAGAACAATTAAACTTACGTTCCTCGCTGTCTGCACAGAGATGTGGACGGTGATAGCGTTGTTAGCGTTAAGTATTTTTGCTCTTAAACGCCCCGCTCCGAGTAATTAATCACGGAGATACGAATCAATTGCTTAGAAAAGTTTTACCACTCTCCAGCTTTTCTACCAAACTTTGTCATGTCACCGGACCTTTTCACAATTTTAATAGAACGGTGAACGGTTGAAATAGTTTCGAATTCAAAGATTCAAGCGTTCCGAAATTTAATGCTTTAAATGCTTTCAAACCTCCGATGATTCGGATATTCGAAAATTCTAAGATCCAGAGTTCGAGCAGAAAAAGCTCGAAAGGGTTAAAGGAAACGTTGGTAGGCGGCGGGGGTGAACAGAGGGGTCGTGCTGCACCGTTTAAACGAAATCAATTACGAGCGGCGACAGGCCTGCCGGCGTAATCCGTTGGTTGTTACACGGCCGATGCCATGCGACGCGTCGGCCTCAACGGGGTGCCCGCGTCCAATCGGCTTCCAGGTATTGCGAAACGCCGTTGGCATCCAATCAGCCCCGGTGGATCGTACCTCTAAGCCGTTGTCATTACGTTGAATTAGTCTTCGGGGGTTTCGTAGGCCGCGGCTCGACCGTTGTCGGCTATCCATAATCCATCCGTGCACGGCTGAATCGCATCGTCATCCTTCGATATTATCATAGCAGTCTTTCGACCCGTCCTACCATCGAGAAAAACCCTTCGTTGATCCCTGAATTAACTTCATTCTCCCCTAACACGTTTCTATGCCGTATCACTGCCCATAAGTCACGCCAAATCGGAACAACCTTTTTTTTCAACTTTGACTTTTCATTGGGGCAATTGTGTTTTCGCTCCGAACTTCCGAGACTAACATATTTTTGAATAGGAGATAGCCATTTCTGTTCGTGTTTCGATACCGGTCATTTAACGTTTTCACTAAAGATTGACTAATTATCATAAAATATTTTGTTACACCATCGATTAATAAGCAGCCAGCTTGTACATAGTAGTTTTACGTGACACACTCTTTCTTCTGCTGCCAATACAGGGTGTCCCAAAATTCGTGAAAATCCCGAAAGGGGGGTGGTTCCTGAGACCATTTCAAGCGACATTTTCCTTTGCAAAAATATTATCCGCGGCTTTGCTTAGAAGTTATTAACGAAAAACACGGACCAATCAGAGCGCGACCTAGACGCGAGTTGGCACAGTCGGCCAATAGACAGTTGGCGCGCCGGACAGACTGTGGCAACTCGCGTCTAGGTCGCGCTTCGATTGGTCCGTGTTTTTCGTTAATAACTCCTAAACAAAGCCGCGGATAACATTTTTCCAAAGGACAATGTCGCTTGAAACGGTCTCAGGAACCACCCCCTTTCGGGATTTTCACGAATTTTGGAACACCCTGTATATTTCCCAGACCTTAATTTGCTATAAAATTATACATTTCGAACGGATTTAAGTGAACACGTCAGCGTGTGCCACATGTGGACAAAATAAGTATTCATTTCCTAAACATGGCTAAAGTTTGACAGTATTCTAATGTGTTTAATTCACGCATCGAGAGCCAACAGAATATCGACGTCAAGGGGCTAGTATAGGCTAGGATTGTAACTAGAAAATAACTAGAATCTTGCTAGAAAAATGGGTCGAAGCATGGGTTTGCGCGGTTTTGCTTCATGTCCTTATACGAGCAAATTTTGGGCCGCTTGAGGGCTCATTAGAAAGAGGAAGGTTCACCGCATGGTGCTCTGGTCATTCCATCAGTCAAAAAAGGCTTTTGGAGACAGAAAAATACATTGAATTCTGCGGGATTTTCTCTCGATTTTTTCCCTACTTTGGACACTCATATTATTACATATAAACATAATCTCGTTAACTTCATGACCAGAGCACCATGCGGTGAACCTTCCTCTTTCGAATGAGCCCTCAATCAGCCCAAAATTTGCTCGTATAAGGACATGAAGCAAAACCGCGCAAACCCATGTTTCGACCCATTTTTCTAGCAAGATTCTAGTTATTTTCTAGTTACAATCCGAGCCTATACTAGCCCCTTGAAGATCCCAGACGTATTTCGGAACATCTCGGGAACATTTCTCGGAGCAGCCTGTATTGCGCGTTTCCTTAACACGTTCATCCATCAAAGTATAATAAATTAAAGTCTCGAAGTGGGCCGGGAGCGCAGAAACAGCTGAATAAATCGCGCGCGCACCGCAAACAATGTAGCAAGGCGATTTTCGAGCAGCCGACCGCGCGGAGTACAAGGAAGCGACGGCGTAGGCAAAGAGCGAGGAGTTCCCTGAAACACTAAATTGCTCCTAATTTCACGGTCGAAAGCGAGGCGTCTCGCAAAAAAAAAACCGCTCGTTAGGTGATTACTAGCCTGTCGACGAAGAATACACAGCAGCGATCAAGATGTAAACGGGAAGAACTTACTGTCAGCCGATAGTTTATCCTAGCACCCGAGACCTAATTATCTGTTTCTCTCGGAAAAAAGGAAGCGAAAAACGGGGAGAGACCGTGCCGGAGAAGCGTAAACGATTCGGTGGAAAGCCGCGGTGACGTATCCCGGCATTCTTCTCACGAGTTCTCGCGGCGGTCGTATAAGGATCCGTCGAAAATTCTGTGTTACTCGCGAGAGCGATTCTTTTGTCGGCTCGACTCGGTTTAATCGGCGGTTGTCGCATTCTTGGTTACCGGAAACGCCGTCGCCGGGGCCCCTTTCCCTTTTTCTTCCGAGTGGTAATGGCGGGCCGTGCCGCGCGGTCCCACACGCATAATTATCGCCGACAAACCAGAAGATCCTTATCGGCAGCCAGCGTCATAATTATCACCGTGCCGGTGGTCACTTACGCGTTACACGGCCACGCACATACCTCGCATTGCTTCGCTCGAATTCCGTGGCTGACTGCCACCGACAGATGCACGTAACTCGTAAAGCTGCCCCCGTACAGGAAAAAAAAGCGAAATGGAAAAAACTATAGGGGGCCCCATGGAGGAAGGGAGAAAAGGCATCCGATTCCCGTTGCAACCCGGGACCGATCGCGATCAGGAATCGACCGGAGACCGACAAAAATCATCGACTCGGTATTTCGGCCCGCCGATAAACACTCGCCGCGGCCCCCGTCTGACCATAATCGTTTTAATCTACTTGACGCGTTCCCGGCTCAACGCATGACTGCCTGCCTACCTGCCTGCCTGCCTGCCTCAGCCCAAGCGTTTCTTTTTCGCGATCTCGACGGAATTGTTACTACATTCCACCGACGAGAACACTCGAGACCAAGGTGCCTGGAAAATAGGAATGCGAGCGGATTGGGATGGGGTCTAGCTCGATGCGTGGTTCAATGATTTAGCTACCGATAAATTACCAATCCAAGAATGGCGGACCTTTTTTGCATAATTGACTGCGTGTGGAACCGTTCATCGCTTCACCTATCAATTTTTTAAAAACATTTTTCATGACATTTCTGGTAGACGCATTAATTTAATTGTCAGAACTTTGTACTCTGGACGAAAGAGTTATGAAACTGTTCTGCAGGTTTTATTTACATATATTATGGAACATTTTTGAAAAACGTTCTCGTGTCATAAGTCCGGGTGAAACAGATAGGAGAAGTTCTAGTTTGAATGGGAGCTATGAAATATGCCTAATTCAAGAACATATTTTGTAACAAATTAAAAGTTCTCGCCGTAGATACTTGAGTAGACAGTTCACATTTCAAAGCTCGTTTATGCTTCATTCATGGTACATAAGTCGTAAAAGAATCCTGATCGTTTAACGTTAATGTTCGATTGGAAATACCATCTTCAGTTCATTTGGGTTCAAACTGTCGAATTTGTGAAAATTGTACATACATGCGCCATCAGTAGTCTGATCCCCATCAAGTTAAACTGAACTGGGTGAGAATCTTACAAATACCTTCTTTACCGACAGAGCGATGAAATAGGGGAATTTTATCAGTGGGCAACATCATCTCCTTTTAGGGAATGGTCTCCCCTTGCCAATATAAATTATTTTCTATCTCTTTATCATGCCATGTAGTGAAATACTGAAACCTCGATTAGTTATTTTTAAACTGTAGACCATAAATATTAAATATTTGACAATATCAGCCACCCCTAGAAGTATTTGTTTTGCAACCGCACTTCAACTTTCAATCTACATGTAATATAAATATTTACAAAACCCTAACTGACAAGTCAAATGACTCAACAATTAAAACACTCAAATAAGTATGTGTGAACACAGAAAAAAGTGAAAAGCCTAAGGGGTGAGTTACCCTTGCGCCGGCAACTCCGCCGACAGATGTCGCCAACCTGCAGTCTAGTAACTTCCTCCTCCTAGTAAAATCGATGCCCGAAGGGCTGCAGATTCCTCTCCTATCAGTAGATGGTATCACCGAAAACGCAAACACTTCGTAAAAAATTCATACACAATTTCATCTACAACAATTCTCAACAAATACCCCACACCTAATTCTCAAACACTTCCGTTTCAAAAAAGAAAATTAAATCATTCAACAAAAAAGAATAGAATACTTTGCTGCTGTCAAATTCTCAAGTTTAGAAAAATTCGATGTTATCCAAAAAATGTTAAGTACTCAGTTTATACTGGCATTTCCATCGATATACTCATGGTTCGTTGGAAAATCTGAGAAGTATCGACCGTGATGCAAAATGCTTGCCGCTAGATGGCAGCAGAGTGTCAGTCCGCGTTGGAACGTTGGCCGAGGAGCTGCCGGAGCCTCGCTGCGGAGAGCCATGTTCCCCGGAAAAGCAGTGGAAAATCGTCTGGGGAGGCCGGTGGAAAGGGGGCGGAGCTTCGGCGCGTGGAACGCTTTCGGAAGAAGTGGGAAAAAGGCAGCGTGGCTCCGCGCCTGCTCAGTTTTTTCCCTGGCGATCGTTGCCTCTCACTTCTGCGCACGGCTAGGCGGGGTTTAAAAAAAGATTTTGCACCCGGCGAGGGGGAGGGTGGAGTCGGGAACCCGCGAAATTCCGGAATTCTGCGTCCCTGAGCGCGGAGGAGGAAGACGAGATACAACACGGGAAGGGATGAAGGGGAAAATATGTGTGTGCGGTCGGTGTTGCGTTCGCCGCTAAGACTCGGGTGGGAGGCACAGGGAAAGTGGCGAAGGGGAAACTGGCAGCTTCGGGCGAACCGATCGAGCTCGACAACAGTCAGTTCAACGCGTGGCAACCCTCTCTTGAGACACTGTCCTGTCCAAGCGATCTCTGTATCCGTTCGTCTCGGAGATCGGTGATTCCCGCGACGTCCTCTAACTGAGGGAGAGGACCAAGATACGTGTCCGCGAGGTTCACAGTGATCAGTGTTTGCGTTGGTCTGGGTCAGGCCGTTCGGAAGATCGTGACGATTGTATCATGATCGGACGGCGGAGTCTAAGTTGGCAGAGCGGTTCAAAGTCCCCTGGTTCGTATAATTCTATCTGTCACGCACCTCTCGATCTGCCCCGCGAGAGGTCCATAAGAGGGTCTCGGTTAGGTGTCTCGGTAGCGAACGTGGGATCACGTGGCTAAGTGGTAGGAAGCTGGTGACCGATTAACGACTCGCGCGATCCTCTAGACCAGACAGGTGATCTGGCTATATCTTTGTCGAGCGCTGCGTTCGATTTGAACTGTCTTCTCAAATCAACGACGCTTCGCAAGGAAGATAAGGACACCGGATCTCTTCGTGCACGGCGGAACTAGTGATCAGATTCGCGGGAAATTCGTGACGCTTTTCTAAATATCGTATCGTAAATAGTATCGCCCATCCGCTCTCCCCGGAATGGAGCTTAATCTATCCGCTGGGAGTGATTAACGCTCGTCGTTGTTAGATACGAATATGTAAATAAAACGCGGTGAACGTTCTGCATCGGCGATAGCGCGGCACGATAAGACGACGACGACGAGCTTGTCCGTTCTCTCCCTGTCGCGTTGCTCGTGCCGTTCATCTGGCTTGCTGTGAAAGTGCTCGAAAAAGTCCCGGGCCGGATAAAAATCCTCTCTCGCAGCTCCCGATAACCAGACCATACTCGCAGCATGGAGAGCGCGTGACGTGTGCTGGCGGTATTACGGTCCGCCGTCCCCCACCCCCGGGGCTTGTTTCACAAACATCCCCGCCGAAGTACCCGCTATCCCCACACGGGGCACCGGCGTACAAGCTTATCGAGACGAGGACGGGTCTATGGGCGAGCACGCAGGCCCGAGCGCAACGGAGCACGTGCCGCGCCGGTGGGGGTGGAGGAGGAGCGATAGCGACGGAGGGGAAGGTGGGAGCACGCTGCGAGGGGAACCGAACTCACCCCCGCAGTTATCACTCCCCTTCCACCAACCAGTGCGACGCGTCCTCTCCCATACAGCAGCGCCGACGACGGGATCTTTGTTGCCCGCCACGCTCGAGCGGCGTCCCGCCGGAACGTTTGGATGCTGGTGCCGCCCAGCGGCGACCGCGGGAACCTCTGCCAGTCTGTGGTAGGGGTACCGAGTTGTTGGTGGAGGTAGAGTAGCCGGCCGGTGGGGGTAGAGCATAAAAGATCTGGTGGGGTGAATGCAGAGAACGGAGCGAGTAGCAGGACGGGGGTACGCTGGCCTCAGGACGCGCAGAACGTCAGAGTGGGTCGAAAAAGACGGGTGTCTCCTGCTCTCTTTCTCTCCCCCTACCTCGTGCTCTCTCTCTCTCTCTCTTTCTCTCTGTTTTACTAGCTAGCTGGCTACTCTCTCTCTCGCTCTTTCTTTTTCGCCGGCCCTCTCTCTTTCTTCGTTTCTTTCGATCGCTAGTGTTTCTCTCTTGCTCTTGCTCACTCCTCGCGGCGAGGCAGATAGAATGAGAGAGAGAGAGAGAGAGAGAGAGAGAGAGAGGCCGATGGCGGGGTGAGAGTCGGCTTACTACGCGGTGAAACGCTTCCACGACGTTCAGTCGTCAGCGATCAGACCGCCCGGCAGTGTGAACCTTCCTGGGCAGTCTCTCTTCATCCAGTCCTCCTCTGCTGCTTCCCTCTTGGACACCGCGCATCGATAACCGCTTCGGAAAGCCGGAGGATCGGTTTCGCGGATGGATTTACCCGAGCTTCCGGTAGTCGAGGCCAGCCTTGTAACCGTCGGCTGCCACCGAGAACCATTCGCTTTTCACCAGAGAACGTCTCCTCGTGAAACATCATTCGAATATCACGCTCTCGTCCGTCCACGGAAAAACACTTTGAACGTCTCTTGGTGTTGGAGCCTCCGAGGGTTCGGTGCGATCGGCGACGACCCGGGCTCCCAGGGAACTCGAGATGTTCGGGAAGATCCACGGCAAACGATATAGTGGTCGATTAAAACCTCGCGAGAACCGATCAATGCGAAGAAATCGCGGGGCAGTCTCGGATTTCACCCTCATCACCCGAAGACGAGCTCTAAGCAGATTAGAATGCCTCCGGCTCCTCCGGATCTGTCTTTATCGAATCCGTACCAGTGACGTCAACTCTCAGTGAAGACGCAAGGACGTTCGAATGGTTTGTGCGATACCGTGTCGAGCCACGTGGTGCTCCGAATCGTGTGAACCGACGTCTCGCTCGATCCTCGGAGAAGGCCGCTCTCGATGATCTCGGCAGTAGCCCCGAGTCGACGGTGCAACCGCTTGAAGATAGTATACCTTCGCCAGGTATGTGGTGCCGTTTTTGGATCGTTACGCAACGACAAGCTAAGACAACCGGTCTCCTATCGGCGAACTGAATAAATTTTTGCACTGAGTGCGGGCTAGTGTATAAAGAGAAACGTAAGCGAGAAAGAATAATGTGTGATAAATAGTGGGCACGAACGCGACGCAAGCGACAGACAACGACTGTCGCTGTGTCGCTACAACTCGACGGCATCGACAGATCATCGGTTTTCGAGAGTGAGGTAAGAGACACTGCTTTATAATAAACTCGACGACAAATTTCCTTCGCGTTACCCGGTTCCTCCTCTAACTCGTTTGAAACGATCTCGAGTACTCGGTTCACTCGGCCGATTCAAGTGAATATGGTAGGTCTAGGTGTCTTTGGGTACCAGTTCCCAAGGGTCAACGGATTCCTCGGCTCCGGACAAATTTGTCTGGCCAAATAAGTCTCGGATTTAGATGACACCCCCGAGCAAACAGTTTCCCAAGTGGAAACAGATCCACCTGTTAGGCAAACGGGCTGACCGCAGATCTTCGTCCGAAACTGCGGCTCGAGAAGAGTCCACCTGTAGCGCGAACTGTCTCTCGCGTGTCCCGAAAAATTTGCCCGCATATTGAACAAAAACTGGAGCACGTGTTCCCATGGTTCAGGTAACTGCGCCCTCCGGTTCGGTCGCATTGTATCCTCGAAATAGCGATGCGCTCCTCCTAATCCTGCGCTCGCTGGATCCACCAGTCAAGTGCTCCATTCAGCACATCGAGGGAAAAGCGTCTCAGACACGTGCGACTACCTGTCCGAAAATCCCATCGTTCGTAAAGAGATTTTTTCTCAATACACGGAGAGATTCCTCCACCTTTCAGTCGCAGAAGAAGCATTCGTGATAAAAAAGTTGATGTCGCGTCGAGAGAACTCTATCAGGACTGCTATTAATCACACGCGATCAAGTTGTTACAGCCGGATATCTCCGGCGATACTTTACGAAGTCCCCCGTCACTCTCGCATAACCGTCGTATTTTTCTCTCCACCGTCAAGCCGAAACGTCATCCTCCATAATTCATCGGCGGAGCGTTTCGAAATCGCTATTGCGTCGAGTTTCGAAACAGCTTGATCGGCGCAAGTCGTTTTAAAATGTAATTTTTCGGCGGAACGAACGGAATTCTGGAGAAACCTCTCGAGCCAATTGAAATACGAATCCGCTTCGTTTCTCCGGCGAGAAACTCCGCGCGGTTAATTGACTGAGACCCGCGAAATAGGTTTGCACGTATATTTTCCGTACGGTTTTTAGTTTCATTGGAATTTGGTTTCACTGAAATGCTCAGAATGTGAAACGCTGGAACGCGATCGTCGATGGTCTTGCACGAAAGATCTGCCGTCGGACGCTGCACGGGAATTTGTCTGCGTCATTCGGAATGATTTCGCGGTGGTGATCAATTATATAGTTAGTCGGTGTAAAAATTAAAATTTTCGCGAAATGATCGACAGTGCTTTGGTTAAATGGTTCACGATTCTAAACTGTTAGAAATTATTTCAGAGTTGAAATTGTTTGTGTAGTGGCTAGAAATGATAGAAAAGATCATTTGAATTAATTTTGATTAAATATTCTTTTATAGTATTCAGTAGATCCTGTTTATTATTTCATGATGTGCCCCAGAATGTACAATATTCTGTTTTTGTAGTGTTTTTACATTTTTACATAGAAGTTCAATGAACTTCACAGAAAATATATTTAAAGAATATAAAACGAGCAACTATTCTTAGTTCGAACGCGGAATGAGAGCGATTCAGTGAAAGATTTATTTAGAAACAGTGTCGTCGTTTTAAATTGTTCGGAATGATAGATAATAATGATAGATACTCAAAATTTCGTATTTTATACGTTCCCCATCGCGCCAAGTCGAGAAAGAAGACTTGTTTCCAAAAAATTGATTTGTGTATAGTAAAGTAGACTTTCTTCGACAAAATTTAATATACCCGATATTGTAATCTTTAGTATGCTTCTTCCAATACCATCGCATTACTGAATGTATTTAGAAGCATGTATGTATTTTAGCATCGGTCACAAAAGAAAGAAAAGGACGAAATTCTATAAAAACTCGGGTCTCGCAGAGTTAAAACATTAAATCTCAAATGTTTTGAAATTCTGAATCAATTAAACTCTTAGTGCTACCTTCAACGAAGATGGTGTATCAAGGTTTCTTCAGAATTTACAGGATCAGCCACAATTTTGTCACGCTACCGTAGTGCAGTTAGAAATTCTGAAATAATGATAGTAAATAAAAATGTCGTGTTTCAAACGTTACCCGTGTCAAATCAAGAAATAAGACTTACTTCCACAAAATTAATTCACAGTTAGGAAAATCCGATGAAAATAAAAATACAAAATATCAGATACTTTTTCTGATCGTCGACATTCTCCTTCTAACACTATCGCATTGCTAAATGCAGACGAACAGTAAGTTCCGTAAAAAAGGACTCTGTGAATCAGAAAAAATTTAATGAAACGCTTCGTTATCATGAATCAACCAGTGCTATCTGAAGGTTTGGAGGTCTCTTGAAGATCGGTAGGATCGTAAACAGTTTTCTCTCGCTACCGGGTACAGTGGTCGTCAGACATAAAGGTTTGAGTCGTCTCGCAGACGTTCCGCGGGCCCGGTTAGAAAGTCCGGGGACTTAAACACTTAATCCGGTGTCACCGGTGGTATCAGATATCGGTTTGCGAATGAAATCGATGCGATCGATTGGACGCTGGTCCCGTGAGTAATGTGTCTTGACGAAAATAAAGGCTCTCTCCGGCAGCCGAAGACAATCGTGCCACGATTCCCGTACAAGCTGCGGTTCGATAGATACCCCTGGCGGCCGAAGGGGCCTTCTCGGGGCCTTATAGGGGCCATTATCCGATCGTGGAATTCGAGATCTGGCCCTTTCAGCCGCGCGTCAAATTATCCCTGAGCACAATGCGCCCGTTGATTGATATCTTTAGTCGTTGCTGTTGTAACGTGGCCTGGTCCGCGTTCGTTCGCCTCCTTTTTCCCTCCTTCTCTTTCTCTCTCTCTCTCTCTCTCTCTCCCTCTCCCTCTCTCTCTCTCTCTCCCTCTCTCTCTCTCTCTCTCTCTCTCTCTCTGATGCATCTTTCTCTCCCATTGGCTTCGGTCTGTCCTGCTCCTCGGCCGACAGCCTTCTTGTTGCTCGTTTTTCTTCTTCCTTTTGGGCCGTCCCGTGCAGCGGCCTCGTACAAAGCGAGTGCCAAATATTTCTAGTCCGTGAATCCACTCGGCCTTTCTACTTGATTTATTCTAAACCTCTGGCTTTCTTTGCCCTCTCCTCTCTCTCTCTCTCTCTCTCTCTCTCTCTCTCTCTCTCTCTCTCTCTCTGTCTGTCTCTCTCGTTGTCTCTCCGAAAATCGACCTGCAAAATCTATCGATCACCTCCAGCGATAATTTCGCTCGAACTTCTGATCCATTCTGAAGAGTCAACTACCTTCTGTACCTCAAAGAGTCTTCGACATTTGGGTAGTACTCCAAATTTTCAATAGATTTCTAGTTAAATGGTGATACAATAGTGACGATCAGGCTGCGAAACGTACACTTCGATTTTCGTAGCTCACTTTGTGAATATCGAATCGAGATGAACATTGATCCTCTCAGCTGGAACATCTTTCGGAACCAGACGAGAAGAAATACAATAGTAATTTACGTTAACGGTTTCTTTCTGCTCGGAAAATTTTCTCGATCCCGCGAAAGCGTAAAATTCACAGCCAAGTAACGATAGTCTCGCAGGCAATAAAATTCAAGAGAGAGTTGCGTTGAAATGAAATTTTGTGTAAAGTGAAAATTACTCCAGAAAACAATGTACGAGAAATAATTTTCTTCCGGGTATTTTATACAAGATGGATCACATATCTACATATTTTCCTACAGACGGGCTCGGAAACTCTTTTCAGAAGTGCAACGAATTTGAAGAAGAAGCGTAAAGATACTTGATTTTTGTGAAAGTTCGATAAGTGTTCAGCAACAGTTCCAATCTAAACTTTCGAATTTTCAATTATAAGCGAACATCTGATTCCCAGAGTAATTTTCACACGAACAGTGAATGCATTCGGAAGCTAGTCAACTTCGAAGTACACTTCGGAAGTACAACGTCCCGCGAGCAAGTCACTTCGAAGGTACGACGTCCCTCGAGCAAGTCACTTGAAATGAGCTCGCAGTGCAGAAGTTCGTATTCGAATGATACTCGATATCTTCGGGCGATTTCCAGTGAAGTTGTTGGTCTACCAGCGAAAGAAGTACTATATGATTCGCGGAGTTATGCTAGCTGTCTACACGCGAGCCGGACTGGAAAGCAGCTCTCTCACGCTCTCGTCCACGTAAGAGTAAAGTTCTTCTCGCGTTCTGTGGACTGGTAGTCGAGACAGCTATTGGCATAGGAGCTGTCGAGACTGTGTTCTCAGGTGTATGTCCGCTAACGAGAGGCTACTACTCTCATCAAGTTGACACACAGCATTAAGTCTCGCGAGCGAGGACGAAGGAACGGCTGGTATTCCGTATCACCTGCAGCTGCCTTAGAAATGTCTCGGGAACGACACCCTAATCGTCGGAAATTACGCATGGCCGAATTAGGTAATTACATCTCGCGGACGACTATCCATTTCTATCTTAGCCCGTTCCATCTCGGTATAATTAACTGGAGTCGGACCGTATAATGCTAGGTTTCTCGTGGAGGCTTGACTGTGGCTACGAAATTCGTCCATTTTACGGTGCTGGCCCTTTTTGCCGTTTTATCCCTCGCCCATCTCTTTTCGACCACTCTTGTTACACGTGACCGTGTTGTTCCGGGACGATCAGTGGAAAAGTAGAAAATAGATTTATTGTCGAGACTAGAATTCTTCACGTGCAATTATTTATAAATAATTATATAAATCACTCCTTTGGTGCACAAGTTCTGACGAAATTTGCTGTTCATTTAATATCTCGAAATTACTTAATAAATTAAGTATTTGTATTTTTTAATGAAAATGCAGGTGAAAGATTTTTATCTGCACATTGCGAGGAGTTCTATTCACCCATGCACTGGAGGGAATTATTTGTATCCACAAATCATTAAAAAATGAGAGGGAATATAATTTAAGTACATATCAACAGTGAATTCACCGTGGGCAGTGAGAATTGACAAGAACGATGCGTAACTTCCTTGGTTACGTTCAGAATCGGTGGAGAAAACGTCAAATTGTCGATCGAGGGTTAGCGAATTGTATAAAATAAAATTGGGGAGTTTCAATAAAAGAAATTTTCTTGAAAAATTGTCAAGTGAAGTATGGGGATCTAGCCACGACGGACAAAATCATGAAAATCAGTTATCTCGGCTGGATACAGACTGTTTTTTCTTAATTGGGAGATCAAACGTGCGCCGAAAAATATCGGAGCTCGTTTTATTCGCTAAGGGTCGAACGTAGGGGGTGACTCGACGCGATTTTCCGCAAGAGATATTTTGGCAGTTTCGGCGTGCATATTCGCAGCGGTCGCGAATCGCGTTCTCTCGCCCATTTCTCACGTGCATCGACGGCTTCTCTCCCCGTCGTATTTCAAACGGCCGAAGGGACGTCGAACGACCGGAAGCGAGTTTTCCGCGCCGTCGCCGCCGCCGGCAGCGTCGTCGCTGCAGCTTCAAGTGGATTTTTCTCGCTTTTCCACTGGCTGCCGGCGTAACGAGGTTACGCCTTAAGTATTTGCTCGTCGATTCCACGATGATGGCTGCAAACGGGCCACCGGAGGATGCCTAACCCTCTACCCGGAGTCTCTCTCACCCTCTGCAGACCTCCATCGGGTCTTCGAAAAATTTGCCATCCGGAAAAAAGTTCTACGTGACTTTTCCTCCGCCGAGAGAGAAAGAGAGAGAGCGAGAGAGAGAGCTGCTCTTTTCCCTGACGCACTTGAGATACTTCTGAGACTCTCGAACTGTACTGCTTCCCCTACTACGGTCGATGACAAAGTCAAATAATTCGAGCTGCACACGAATTAGCTACTCTCGCGATCTTCTTAGCATTTTCGTACACAAGTCGGCGGGAAACTTGTTACGCAACTCCTTGAAATTCGTTAATATCTTAAATAAGATGTAAGTTAGTGCAAATACGATTGGCAGACGCCGTATGTAGTATGTATGCGACGGGTTGCTTCAATTCGTTTTTAAAATACTTCTCCGGAGGAATTTATTAACTTCTAACCCTTTGCACTCGAATGGCGAGTCTGAGGCGCCACTAAAAATTGCCATACCATTATTCGAAACAGTTTTAACATTATTAAGTTTGTCTGTATTCTATAAATTGTAAATAAGAATGTAATATAAGAAAACAGGTTCAATTTGATGTGCACAATGTAAAAAAGATTACATAGAACAAAAATGATCTGTGAATTGAAACAAATATCTTGATTTTGGAATTCGAATTGCTTCGAGTGCAAAGGGCTAATAAATAGTTAAAAGATCACACTCTTTATGATAGAACAACGTAGACAGATAGATAAATCCTGTTGGAAGCTCCAGGAAAAGTGATCCCTTCGTGTTCTGAGGTATTAATAAAAAAAATAATGACGCTGTACCTTCATTGATTGATTTAATGACGATATGAAAGCGAGTTCTGAATTTAATGTGTAGTCCTTAAAGTGTTCCCAAGCCAATTAAACAGTGATTTTTACGTCGCGGTGTGAAATAAAATGGTGTAATGTGTCAGCGTGCGTTGTTCAGTGTGTCGAGGTTGCAATGGTTCGTCTTATTCGTGTATAAGAATGTTATTGAAAGTGTCGACATCTTCGTGAAATAGAATACGATCGAATAGTTATATATTAGGGTCGAAGAGATCCGAAAGATTCGATCGTTTACAGGTGTGTGTGATCCCTTCCACCCCTTTCGAGGCAGTTCGATACCTAAAGTTTCACGAGGGCTGCCGTTTCAGGTCATGCGTGGCGTATAAATATTGTATATAAATAAGCACCGCCTAAACGGGCTTATTTATGTGAATTTTATGAAAATTCAGCGAAGGGGTGAAAGCAGGGACTGGCTGTAACGATTCAGAAACCGTTAGGAGCTTGCTGTGTAGCTAGGAGAAATGCACAGTGGTATATTCAAGCAGTTCACATCGCTTAGAAATTATTACAAGATTATTGTCAACCCTGGCTGCCGCAATGCTATTATTGTTTGCGTCGGAACAAAGCCAGTTGAGAGAAGACCTCCTCGGATTTTCTGAGTAAGGAGTTCAGTTTCACCTGAATAAATAGAAGAATATTTCAGTTGGTCAAGGAGAAATTGCCATTTGAACGTGGAACACGAAACAGTGAATTAATATAGTTAGTGTTCCACGAAGATGAATAACTTCCGAAACGATGTCCTTAATAGTAAGATGAGATGAAACCTAAAGAATTTTATAAATATAGGCAATTGAAATGGAGTTTGTGTTTCGTAAAAAATACGAACGAGTGAATCAATATGACAGTTAGTAGTAAATTGTGGCGAGGTGCGAAGAAGCAGCATTTTTTAAAAATATGCAGTTATTGAAATCGAATTAATTTTGAAGAAAATACAAATATCGAAAATGAAACGAATAGAATGCGAAGAAGTAGGGTCTTTTTGAATGTGGAGAGAGTTGAATTCTGATTTGTTTTGTAGCAAAATACGAATCAATGAATTGAACCAAATAGATTGAATTTATTTGGAAGAAAATGCAATTCAATAAAGAAATCAGGCGTCGATTTAAGACGGACAAGGTGCGAATGCGTTAATGGTCTCACCGGGGATTTGTTTATCGAGATCGTAACAGTGGCAGGATCCGTGAGAAACGAAAGGATGATCGCCTTATGCTAATGGCGGCGAAGGAAAAACACCCTCGGGGAATTTTCTCACGGGATCCGGTAGTCTAAGGAATATTAATAGGTTCCCGATCCATCGGTCTTCGACACGAGACCGAATTTCTCCGTGATGAAGGGTTAAGGGCGACGCTGGACCATCTGTGTACCTTCTGACGAACCTTCTCCGTATTTTATTAGCATGCCCTCCTCTACCGCGCATTATAATATAATACGCGCAGGATCCATCCCGGGTAATATTTATTCGAAAAGGGGAACAGGTAAAGGGTACGTCGAGAAAACTACCTCTACGAACAAACACACACGCACAACACCACTTTCTGTCTCTCTATCTCTTTCTGTCGGATCTCTCACTAGATTGTTTCGTGTTTGCGCTCCTGGAATTAAACCGAGAAGAACGCGTGTTCTTGTATTCATGAGACTTTAATCGGGAACTTTATTACCGCTGGAACTTGTTCGTGACTTTCGCGTATTACCGAAAATCTTGTATTTCATTCGTTATGCCGACTCTTTTCACGGTACTCGTATGGCCTTATCAACGCAGATTTATGTATTAATAAAGTTGTATCGAGGATTTATGGGACTCGAGGGAGACGGTTTTATATTAGTATTTTGTATAAACATTTATAAAGTTATCGTTGATTATTCGGGAGATATGTTGTCTTTCATTCGAGGGAAGTATCTCGCTAGACATTTTATGGTACTTCGTGTACAAATTATTCTTTGTTCTTGGTTTGGTAAAATCATTCTACGATGAATTAGTATTATTTAGCTCCTCCCGACGTGAGAACAGAAATTAAAGACTGCGGAGGTTTAAGCAAAATAAAATATGTTCGCATTGATTGCGCGACACAGGAGCCAAATAAAAATTGTATTCTTCTTTTCATTATCCTATTATGCTGGAACTATTACTTTTATCACATGTCCACGGCTTTAAATTGTACGTGTCCATTCTTGTCATAAATGCATAAAATCCGTAGTCTAGTAATAACAATGAAATAAAAGCTACATTCGAACTTCTTCTAAGAAAATAAGCATGCATATCACAATGATAATAAAATTCCATGGATATTATAAAATGAAATAGTAAGCTGTGTTAGTTAAAATCGTTTTACATTCTAGATTCTACAAGAAATCGGTGTCATTTAGCTCGTCTTCCTTGCAAAATTTATATTCAATATAATAGAAATAAAATAATCTAAATGCTACGGTTTGAAATAAAAGGTTGGACTAGCCACGATAGACACAAATTGTTCTTTCGTTTGTTGTCCAATAGATTAACATCATTCATCTTGCTTTTTTTAAAAAATCTGTGTGTCATGAACATAATAATCCTTTATATGCTAGAAAATGAAATGAAAGGTTGGATTAGCTCCACAAATTGTTCTTTTGTTTGTTGTACATTAAATTCATTCAATTTAACTCGACTTCTTCGAAAGTAAAATTCATGAAAGTGAAGTGATTCAGGTTGTTTTGCTTGAAAAATCGTACGGTAACGAGAGTGAAATTCCGCGGACCTAATAAAAGGATAAATGGAATAACGATGAGGATAAAATTTAGAAGAAAGCGAGCTTGTTTACGGTCAAAATGGGCCCGCGGGGCGATCGAAATTTCGTTAAAGGGGTCCGTGGCCGTTGCCCGGGCATCATCTTGCGCGTCTTGATGCGATTATAATGAACGCTCGGTTTACCGATAACCTAACTCCAGGGGAAGAGTAGGGGGAGAACGGGGAGGATGAGGAGGAGGAAGAAGAAGCTGAAACCGGCCCCGGAACGAAAAAAGAGAATAGGGGGAAAAAAGAGGAACGGAAAAATGCGCGGAGTCGGGCAATAATATGAGAGGGCGGGGACAGGCCGGAATACGTAATGCGCTAACAGTGAGCCAGGAGAGCGCGCCCTGAACGGAGCATGAAATTGGATTTTCGGGGCCGGGGATCGATTCGCAACAAAAACGATGTTGTTGCTGGCCCGGCGCGTTTTGCGATCTACCAGAGATAGAATTATATCGTGCTTCCGCGAACACGTCTTACATCGTTGCTAATTTGAATTCACTTCGAACGGGCGCGCGGGTATCGCACGCATTGCGCCATGAACAAGAAAATTGCCGGCCACGGATCTCCTTTCTCGTTGCGTCGGGCCTGACACGCTAGACAGACGACGCAACATGGAATTTCGTGCTGCCATTATCTTCCGCAATGCACGGTAATTATTGCTCAGTTCATTTCGAGGATTCACTCGCGGACCCCGGATTTTTTTGCAAATTACCTTCGCTTCGAGTCAACGGAACCGATCCCTGAAACTGGCGACAGCGTTCTATTAACAAACCGGAATAACGAATTGTTCTTGGAGAAATGAGTTTCCTAAAAAATTCGTGAAGAATGCGGTGTTTTTCTAAAATAGCAACAATATTAGAAAAATTTAACATTATATTATTCTCAACCTACTAAACATAATACGGAAATAAGTTTCTATTCCACTCCAGTTTGTTACAGTTCAGGCAAGAAATCTTCTTACACATGCCCAGTCACGATAAATTCTACTTGTGCTAGAATAACACACTTTTTATAGACAAATGTGTTTCATTAGAATTAAAGAGAAACATCTGAGAATTACATCATATTTCAGAATATTGTTCCTATTTCCGCCTATACCTTTTACTCGACAATGTTCAATTCTATCTGAGAACGGTGCCACTGCCAAGGTTTGC
Source organism: Lasioglossum oenotherae (assembly GCA_028455765.1). NCBI lineage: Eukaryota > Metazoa > Arthropoda > Insecta > Hymenoptera > Halictidae > Lasioglossum > Lasioglossum oenotherae. The sequence continues at coordinate 28,081,019 of CM052279.1, read as the reverse complement.
AGATATTGGCACAGATAGAACCAACCACTTAATAATAAAATGAAGTACATGTTAAATAAATTTCCAACGTGGATATAGCGTATGTGTGTGTAACTATTGGCACAGATGTTTCCTAAGAAATCGAGTGAATAAAGTGGAACGTAGACTAAAGAAAATTTTTGTTATAAATGCACGAAATATCGTTCATTCATAAGGAAAGTCCAAAAAGGAAAATTTAAAGGAGTGCCATTTGGAAATTACGCAAAATTGCCAGTTTTTCTTATTGGATATCACCAGCTTAGAAATGTACAATAATTTGTCGTTCTTTAGATAATAGGTTAATTGTCAGGTAGATTAGTTATAAGTACACCACAATTTTGTATCTATTATTATACTTTTTTAGGGAGTTGTGTCACTTTTCTTATGAATAAATGAATATGATCATAACAGGAATAAATAGTCTTTGAAATATATCCGAATATTGTGAAATAATTATGTAAATCGGAGAAAGCAACGAAACACAGCTCTAAATTATTTTCTTTACTTCTTATTGAGTACGCTGCAGAGTTATTTCAGCATGCTCGTTACGATGTCATCTGCAGAAAAAAACGCTCTGCAGTCGGTCGTCCCAGATTCTCGCATTTAGTATCCCGAACATTACACGCTCGTCGAACATTCCTGAACGTTACTGTTCGTTTGGTAATAAGACTTTCTGCGTAACGTGCAATTTCTACAGATGTTATTCTTTAACATCCTGTGTTTATTATAATTCCAGAAACGGCGCTGCTCGAGGCGTTTTAAACCGTCCCACGACAAAGCAACAGCGTTTCACTTTAAGTATACGTTGCCTCCGTTGATCTTTAAAAGTAAAGTTGCGAAATCCGTACGGTTGATACCCGAGCTCTCCGAATAATAATAATAATTACTATTAAACGGGAGCGCGGCGCGAAAACAGATCGTATCCTGTCCCCGGCAAAAAGGGGATGCGAATGGTTGTCGCGCAGAATGAGAGAGATTCGTGTGAGAATTCTCGAAGGAGAAAGTGCCGAGGAAAATGCGGTTTCAAATTCTTCCACCATTTCACGTCGAAATTTTCGAAATATTTATTCTGTACTGTAATTCTGTACTGAAATATTAATATTAATTCTGTTCTTTTTCTTATTGTTTCAGGTGTGACGCTCGATAGGAAGTGTTACGTGATCTAGTGGATCGGTAAGAATTTTCCGTGAAACGGGAGGAGATTGATCGAACAGTGTCGCAAGTTCTCAGTGCATGAGCTCTTCCTTTAATTCAGATTACGTTCGATCATAGTGAAGTGGTCGTGTGCCATAGGCTGTTACACGTTCGTTCAATTTTTGACTAATTCACTTGCCCACTTCTGGCAGTTTCATATGATCTTAAATTTGCTGATTCCTAAAACTTCGCCTCTACCGGAAGTGTACTAATACGATTTCCAATAATTGTGCACCGAAAGGGTGCTCAAAAATCTTCTATCGAAATTATTATAGGACATAATTGGGGGTAACTTGTTGGTTTACAATAAAAATCATTGTTACTGTTGACGAATCCATTAAAAACTTTAGCCATGGGCTTTTACCAAAATTATGAAA